>WOXC01006261.1:0-539021 GCA_011680675.1 Gymnobelideus leadbeateri | reverse complement strand
AGTCACGAAACTATTTATACTGTTCAACCTGACAATTCTATTGCTGGGCCTGTAGAGATAGGGTTGGGACCTGTGATTCCATTGGTACAGGAAAAAACATTCTATAAAATTTCCTCCATAAACATAAGCAAATACTTTCATAACTATTAATTTTAGATCATCTTTAGCTTGGAGTTCAAGGATACCAAACAACATATGGCTAGCTTTAGGAGGTCTATGACTTTGGATGAATAAAAAGATAGAATTTTACATCCAGTAAGCTTTAAGAATGAAATTCCTTGCTTTCTTCAGTTACTCAAAACATCACTGGCTATGCATCCATGTAATTTTCCGGATTGTCAATGAGGTCCATGAAACAAACCAATAAAAAAGGTTAAGGATCTCTGTTTTAAAGAATTGCCTAGAAGAAACATTGAGCAGCAGCCTCAGGTCATAAAGCCAATATATGTCAAAAGCAAAACTTGATCTAAAGTCTTCTGGGATACATGGCTGACTTTCTACTCATCATATCACATTGTCTCTCCTGCTAGGACTTTTCCACCTAAAATATGACTAAAAAAGAATAAAGAGCCAATATGGATAAAGCTAATCATAGCTTCTCTGGTCTTATGGAAAAAATGGAAACAGCAAATATTAAAGGAAAATTAGAGAAAGGCTGACAACACTGATCACAGCCTTTATGTATGTTCCAGGCAGTTGTCTGAGATACACAGAGATTAAATTACTTTCCCAGAGTTACATTGCTTGTTTTAGAGGTGGGATGAAGCAAGATCTTTCTTAATCCAAAACCTAGATATTTTTACTACATTTTGTTGCTCCCTTTAATTATAAAGCATAATAGGATTGCCTCATGCCTAAAAATTAGACATTTGAAATATAAAACCATGTATGGAAAGTCATATGAAAGGATATGAAGCAAGACTAAGAGAAACAGAAATAAATACATATATTTTTTAAAATTTATTTTTCTTTCTTACCAAACAGATAGAAAGGGAAGAGGATATTGCAAAAATCAGCATGGCTTTGTCAAGAAAAGGTTATATCAGAGGACCCTGAGTTTCTTTTATTTTTTTGTCAGGATTACTGAACTGATCATTGAGGGACTCATAGATGCTCTGGCTATATTTTACCTAGAGTTTAGCAAAGCTTCTACTTATTCACTTATTCATTTATCTTCCTATCCACTTATCTATTCATTCAATCATTTATTTGTTTATATTTTTAGTTCCAAATCCTTTCCTCCACCCATTGAGAAGGCAAGAAATACAATACCATGTATACACATAGATTTATGTAATTCATATTTCCACATTAGCCACATAGTGAAAAAATGCATGAAAAATAAAATGAAAAAATATGCTTCAATTTGCAATCAGAGGTACATTAGATCTCTCTCTGGATGTGGATAGCATTTTTTCATCATGAATCCTTTGGAATTGTTGTGGCTCCTTGTATTGATCAAATTAGCAAAGTCTTTCACACTTGATTTATCATAACTATGTACAATGTTGTCCTAGTTCCACTCGCTTCACATTGTATCAGTTCTTTTAAGTCTTCCCAGGTTTTTCTGAAACTGTTCCCTACATCTTTTCTTACAGAACAATGACAATAGTATTCCATCACAATCAGATACTGCAGGTTGTTGAGCCATTTCCAAACTGATGAGTATCCCTTCAGTCTCTAGTTATTTTCATCTACAAAAAGAGCTACTGTAAATATTGTGTACATGAGTTCTTTTCCTTTCCTTTTTAAAAAATCTCTTTGGGATTGAGAACTAGTTAATGGTATTGCTCTATTAAAGGGTATGTTGTTGCAGTTGTTCAATTGTTTCCAACTCTTCATGACCCCATATGGGATTTTCTTGACAAAGGTCATAGAGTTGTTTGCCATTTTCTTCTCCAGTGGATTAGGCAAAGAGGTTAAGTGACTTACCCAGGACACAAGTATATGAGGTCATTTTTTAACTCAGTTCTTCTTGTCGTTAGGCCCAGTGCTCTGTCCTCTGAGTCACCTAGCTATCAAGGGATATACATAGTTTTATATCTCGTTGGGCAAGCTCAAAATTAAAACTAAATACTTATTGACTATATCAGAAAGAAAGAAAATAAGGAAGAAAATACTTAAAAAGGAAAGGAGGATAAAAGAAGGAAAGAAGGCAGGAAGGGAAGAAGGAAAAAAATCAAGACATGGTAGAACTGGATATCTGAAAAGAGTACAGGGTGAAAAACACTTTTTGAGTTATTTTTGTTAATTAATTTGATTCTACCTTTTTAAATCACAGGCTTTTATGGAAAATGATAATCTTTATTTCTATGTTCATTTGATTATTTTTATAATTATTATCTTTATTATAATTTTTAAAATAATTACTATGCTGAATGCCCTAATATCCTGAATTATTAAAGAAAGGTTAAGTTGTATTCAGTGTAGATTTAGTGTTGAAAATTCTAATTATTTTAAAATTGTTCATTAACATAATGGCTCACATCATCAGAATCTGTACCAGATTTAAGTTGTAGGGTATATTGTTCTTTTATGCATATTTCATTCTGCTATATCTCACAGTGAGGAAATACTTTGAGTTCTGATTTGTTCAAACGAAATGCAGTAGATTAGGCCATAAATTCACTAATGATTTTGGCCATCTTTATGGCAACCTCAGATCACTGCATAGTCAGTGTGGATATTGGAAATTAGTCACTACCAAAGTGCACACTTATAAGCATTAATCAATGGTACCATTATCAAATAATGTATCAGGTTAAGCAAAAGAATTCATAGGATCATAAGTCTAGAGTTGGAAGGAAATTTAGAAGCCTAGTCCACCATTTCATTACCCTTCCTGTCTTCAAGATGAGGAAATATGTCCAAAAACTTACATAGCCTACCCAAAGTCACAAGGTAGTAAGTGGCAGAGACAGGATTAAAACTTAGTTTCTTTAACTCCAAATTCTGTACCCTTTCCATTCTGTCACATGGAATCCTTATTTTGTTATGAATTCATCAATACTTTAATAGGACTGCATCCTCATTGATAAAGATACTTCCTCTAATGATACACATCACAAGACAGTCATACCTTACCATCCTATGTAACTTGTCCTTTCATAAATACTCCATAGGGGATCCACATCCCTTCTTCTAGATTTCTTGATGTTATTTGGATACCAACCGAAACTATCGATCAGTTATACTTTGTTCCATCATTAGCCCCTTTACTTTTCTGGTCATACATCTCTCTAATGACATGATTTATGCCACTTTCCCTCTGTAATTTGTTGTTGCTAATATGATGCAGCCCACTCACGTTTATGACTTAAAAATAAATCATGGTAATGCTTTTCCTTATCACATTATTTTACACTGCTGTGTGGGGAGAACATTAAAAGGGTATTTTCAAAAGTGCTTCTTGTTCTATAGATAGAACTCTTTAATCGCTAAGTTTGCATCTACTATTTCCCTTCAATAATGGCCCCATTTGCAGTTGATGAAGTAGATAGGGCTGAGAACTAAACGTTGTGTTTCAGTGTCCACTTTACCACTAGTGATAATGCACAAGTTGTTTAACCTCCATGTCCTTTAATTTCTGAAGCTGTCAAATATGAACCATAATCCCAGTCTTAAAACATAATTACTAGTAAGGAAAAATGCAATTAATATTACAAATTAATATTCCCTACTATACCCCCATAATTCATCTTCAATTTCTTACTCATTGACTCTTTCCCCACTATCCACAACATGGTTGAGTTTATGTTATGCTTTAAAAGAGTAATTACTTGACCCTGTCATTCCCTCAAGCTGTCCTTTATTTCTCATATATTTTGCTAGCAAGATCCTAGAAAGAATTGTATATATACTCACTGATAATACTTCCTTACCACTCATGCCTTTTTCAATCCTACCACATTTCTGAAACATCTCTCTAGGTTACCAGTAGCCTCTTAATTGCTAAATCTGACTGTTCTGCTCCTATTCCTTTCAATCTCCTTACTTAGTTCATAAATTGTGTACTACTACCTAAGTGTTCATGTTATACAAGACCCCATCCTGGTCTATTTCCTTATCTCTATGTCTCCACTCTTTCCACTGGTAACCTCATTAGCCCCTCTGTGTTCAATTATCATCTCTATGGAGGTGATTCCTGAGTCTCTCTGTCCAAACCTAATCCCTCTCCTAAACTCACACATCTCCAAAAGTCTGCCTGATACCTTCACTTGGATATCCTATAGGCTTCTCAAAAGGCAGAACCAAAGTAAGACTGACTATGTTTGCCTCTAAAGTTAGCCCTAAACTTTTCTATTTCTTTTGAGAACATTACAGTCTATGTGCATAAACCAATAACCACTCACCCCTTTACTTTCTCTCAATCTCCATGTATAATCAGTTACCAAATCTTGTCAATTCTTCCTATACAATATTTCCCAGTTTGTCCCATTCACTTTACCTACAGTCATTCTAGTTCAGATCCTCATTGTCTTGTGCCTAAAGTATTATAATAGCATCCTAATTTGCTTCCCACCTTTCAGTTTTTTCCTACTCCAGTTCATCCTCTACACTGCTGCAAATTTATGTTGCAAAAGAAAAAACCTGACCAATTGTCTTAGGCTGTTTCAGGCAATTATATTATGTTATATCAAATGAAAATTCATGAAAGAGAATAGCTAACAAAGTAATTTTTAAGTTACATATAATTCCAATACCATAATTGGGAAAGGATATGGAAAAGAATGAAAAAAATTAGACAAATATCATTAATGAATATTGATTAATATAATTTAAATATTATTATGGCAAAATAAAACCTAAAGCAACTTGTAAAAAAAATCATACCATAGGATTAAGTTGAGTTTAAATCAGCACTACTGGGATGGTTCAACATGAGAAAAACAATAAACACAATTTTAACAAAAACAAAAATATCTCCAACCATACAGTTATGGCAAAAGATGGTGAAAAGAGCAACAAAAAAATTCAAATGCTCTTCTGTATTAAAAAAAAAAACCTTCAAGATGTAGGCATAGGACATTTTAGAATGATAAAATGTATGTCAATACAAAATGTTAGCATTATATGTGTTAGGGAAGCACTAGGAAGCACTTATATTTATTAATAAATATTATATTTATTAATAAATATAAGGAGTGAAGCAAGGATATCCTCACTCCTTGCTTTAATTTTGACATAGTTCTAGTAATTTTAACAGCACTAAAAGAAGAGAAATTGAAGCAAAAAGTCAAAAGGAGACAAAACAATCTCTATTATGATGACTTTATAATTTACACAGAAATTCCTAAGGAATCAGCAAAGAAACTAAGAATCAAAATAAATCCACAAAAATCGATATCATTTATATGTAACAATAACAAAATGCAGAAAATTATAATAGACAAGGAAGAGTCATTCAAAATAACTACAAAATGAATATACTATCTGGTAATCAATTTACCAAAACCCACTCAATATCCATATAAGTGCAACAACAAAATGTTCCTTAAAGAAATAAAGGGGAAACAAAAACAATAAATAACAAACTCTATTCAATGTTCATGGCTGGGCTATGTCAAGATATAAACTACCAATACTATCAAAATAAGTTAATAGTTTTAACAATAGACCAATCAAAAATTTAAGTGTATACTTTATAAAATTAAACAAAATAACATTATAATTCATTTGGAAGAATAAAAATAAAACCTAGAATATTAAAGGAGGCAATGAAAAAGTAAAAATGGATGATGAATAGTAAACCCAGAGATAAAATTACATTCCAAAATAGTAATTATCAAAATTATTTGATACTGGTTAAAAAATAGAAATATAGGACATTGGAATAGACTAGAAAATTAATCACTTTTCTTGTACTTTGATAAAAATATAGTATAATTAATATTGAATTATTATTGAGGATTTTTAGAATGATTACATTTAAGGAAAATTATTTCACCAAGACATTTTTAGTATTGTTTGTCTCCTCTGTGGATGCATTGATAAGCTCAAGAGTTGGGCTTATTATCTTTGTGTGTCAGTGCAAGTCTAATCACTTTCCTTGGAGTATAACAAATTGGTCTTTGCAAACAGCAGCAGAATGCTATTCAGATTAAATCATTTTTTAAAATGGCCCCTATTTTCTCACTAATTTTTTAAAATGAATCATCAAAATATGCATTTCTTCTCAAAATTTCCCAACAATGTTTCTGGGTTATGAAATTCTAAGTCCAAAACAAAACATGCAACAACAATAATCATGATAATAGAGACAAACTGAGAAGTCTGTATAAGGTCCTTGATGACATGGACTTTGTTTTGTTGGGCTTTGTACTACTTGTAATAACCTCATCCAATGCTTTGCATGTTTTAGGAGTTTAATTTTCACTTGATTAAGATATTATTGAATTCAATTGAAACTAAGTCCAATGTGTATCAGTCAAAATTGAGTGGCATATTTTGCAGCAAATTCTTTGGGCTGAACCAGAGTATTGGCAGAATAATCATTATTCATTAGAGTATTTTTTTTTACCTTGTACATGTTTGTGCATTCACACTTGTAAACAAGAATCTCAGGATCATAAACTTGGAGAATTTCAGATGATTGCCATTAATAGTATCATTTTTCTGATGAATATATTCAAGACTATGTAAGCAACTTAGAGAGAAAATAAATGTCAAGAAAGTTATATGTGCTGCCTATCTAGCAAAAACAAGATCTGAAGGAACTATTCTTTTTCTTCATATAAAGTTGTTTTCCCTTGTCACCTTAGAGCTTCAGCTGCCTGATCCCCAAACACTCACTCTATAGAGGAAATTTTCATCATTATATTGGAGAAGGAATTGGTGATAAGCTAACTTTTCAGAGGAAGATTTGTGTACTGTCAGTCAGACAGACAGGGAGGTAATAAATATTCCTTGAGTTCTAATAGCATGTTCTCAATACTTATATGAAATTTTTAAAATTATTTTTTTGAAAAAAAAACCCTATCACTTCCTGAGTTATATGTAACCAATATATAACCAATTATTCATTATCTGTATCTGAATATATGTCTTGTATTTAATCCAGGCTTCTACTTTGTCCTGAATTTAGGGATGCTTTTTTTGGTCATTTCATGGCAATGTGGGCACCAGGAGCGAAGATAAAGCCTGTCAGTCAACTTTACCAGCTGCAATAAAATATTTGGAGGGGCAAAAAGTTAAAACATGCTATCAAAATTAAGTTTTGAAATTATCTGCAGATTTCATTATTAGATTTTTATTTTTTGAGGAATCATTCCATATGAGAAGATTTTTTAGTCTGAAGAATTTGAGAGTGAAGCTAATTTGTTCATCCCATGGGTTGAAAAAGCAGGAAAAGTCTTAGCATATCCTAATATTATGTAACTCTTATGCCATACAGTCAAATGTCATGAGGGGCCAAGATATACTACAGGAGATTTTCTCAATATTTTCTCTTATAGCCCCCACCCAGTCAACCTGGATGAGAGCATGTTACTCTCCAGGATGGACTACATTATATCTTGGAGTGCCTGACCCCAGGAGAATGTGAGTTTCTTTTTCTGGATTTGCCTCTACCCTACAGTGATTCTAGTGAAATCTCTAAAATAAAATAATTCATATTTAGGATCTTCTCAAGATATTAGTGTAATGGAAATGCAGATTTAAAGATCTTCCCTGCCCCTAGCTTAAGTGCACCTGGAGCCTATGGTGGGAGGCTTGTTTTTCAGGAAAGCCCACACCTTGATACTTTGTGATTGGCCAGTGGGTCCAGAAGGTTGTTACATTCTCTGAGCCAAGAGAAGGCTATATAAGCCCTGAGGAGAGGCTTTACTTTGGGGCTCACTTTGAGAAGTGTAGTGTGATTTGACCAGATGAGACTCTGGGAAGCCGTTGTTGAGAGCCCCCCGGCTTTGAAAACCCAGATGTTGATGCTTCCTTCTCTGGTAACTGTGATTTGGTATTGATATAATGGTAGGACAGTTTGGAAGCCTGTCTGTTTGATCTGTAAGTTCTGTAACTCTGAAGTTTGGGGTGCTGACCTTTTTCCCCTGAACTAGGTAATGTGTGTTTGTTTGATTAAAGTAAGCTTGTTAACCCATTTTGAGTTGCTTTCCTTTTGAAAAGCAGATCTAAGAACCTATATTGGCAGCTACCCTGGGGATGTTGGGGTGCTTGCTGCTACAATTAGTAACAGGGTCACTTCTAGAAAAGGTACTTAGTGTAATAAGAACTAAATGTTGACATAGTCCTTTAAGGTTAACAACTTTTTATAGTAGGTGTTCTTATTATCCCCATTTTTACTAGTGAGGAAACAGAGTTTAAATGACTTGTCCACCATCACATAGCTAGCAAGAATAGGAGACAGAATTAAGGTATAGAATTTCCTGATTCCATATCCAAAACTCTATTCAATATAGTTACCTCAGGTTGACATCAGGTATAAGTCAGCTGTCCATTTCCTCCATGGCAGACACTATACAAGATACAAAAGACATAGAGATAAATGCAAAAAAACATTAAAGCAACAATAGTTCGTTATGCTCATTATCCCTCTCCCCATAATCACAACTTTTTGATACTGATGAGCAAATATTTTTCATTCTCCTCTGATCTAAATCTTCTGAGAAATCCACAAGGTCCAGAGCAGTCAACAAATATTTATTAAGCACCTATTATGTGCCAGACGCTGAGCTAGGCTCAGGGATGAAGATATTAAAATATGAATCAATTTCTTTTTTCAAGTGCCCAAAATCAATATATCCTGTTAAGGTGATGAATCAAAAGAATCACTAAAATCATAAGAAAAATGGACAGTGTTCTCATCAGGGGTATAGATTTCTGCTACAGTAAAAACTTTAAAAAATTCTTTCAGTTACAGTATGAAGCTATTTCCATTAATAAGAGTGTATCTGAAAAAAAAAGTCCTAAAGGAAGAATTGAAGAAGTTAAGAAAAAAGAAATTAAGGAAATCTAATAGTGGATCGTATTAGGAATTCTTATTACTTTGGTAGACTACGCCTCTGAGACTGACTCCCCAACTTCTAACAAAAAGGGAAAAAAATTTAAAGGAGGAATTTTTATCTTCCTCATAATTTGAGAAGATAATATCCAGATTTTAAAAAGGTCTCTCTACTCAATTTCCTCCCATGTGGGAAGCTCCCCTGTCAAAAACAAAAGGAACTTTAGACTTGGTCAGAGCATTTAGGTAAAAGGAGTGACTATAGCTCAACATAAAAAAGCTGCTTATACTTATATGCTTATATACTATACTACATGCTTCTACAGGGAAATAATATAAACTATCAGGGCACTTTCTCAAACAAGGGAATTGTAATCTTGTATACCATCCTTCTTTTCTTAATTTGTTGCCATTGTTCTCTTCCCTAACGCCTCAACCCTTCATTTTCTTCTTCTAGCTCTTCCAGTTCCACCTATCCCTATCATCATGAAAACTCTGGAGCAAACATTATTTTCTCCTCGGTATTGAAACAGGGAAACCAAGGGAAGAGGAGAATATTGGGGCATATGCTACAACTGCATTAGTACCTTTCAAATGAGAGAATAGAGACAATGCAGTTAGGAAAGAATCCCTAAATTATCAAATCATCAAGTATTTATAGAACAATTACTGTATCCTAAGCCTTGTCCTGGGTGTGGTTATCCTTTAAACATTTTGTAATCTCTTTGTGTCTATTTATGGCTGATTTTCCTTAAAACTTGCTTTTTTAACATGAGAGCAGTAATTAAACTCTATAATAAAAAAAAAATACTTGCAAAGCAGAAAATACTCGTATTTTAAGACGTTATCTATAATGCCTGATTTGTGAATGCAGAGAATTCATTTCATATATATATACATATATATGTGTATATATATGTATATATATATCATATATATGTATATATGTGTACATATATATATATATTCATATATATATATTTTTTCTGAAGAATCAGGATTCTGTGCATATTGGAATAGTAGAAAGACCTTAACTGAAATTCCTCTCTCTTGTCTCTGTCTCTCTCCCCCTCTTTCACTCTCTCCATTTGGATCTTTCTGTTTGTGTGTCTATCTGTTTCTTCCCATGAAGACCTCCTTTTTAACAGCAAGCTAAAGAATGAGCTGATAAATATCTGCTGCTCTTACATGGCATTTTGCCAGTATACTCAAAGTCATCTGATCACCTTTCATTTCATCTTATGAGCTTGTGGGGAGGAAATCTCAGGTAATAACAAGCAAGTGTTTTGTGTAGATTGTGTATATGTGTATTTGTGGGACAGTGGGAGATGATGGGAGGAGTGTGTTTTGAGGGACTCTTAAGTGGAGAGGGAGAAGTAAATTTGTAGAAGGTTTACTTGGAAATGTTAGGCTTCTCTCTCAATTGAAAATGGAGAATAAAACCAACTTGGGTCATTTACCAAAGGCAAAATAAAAATAAATATAAAATTAAAATAGTCTTGTTCTATTCATATGGAGATTCTGTTTTATCTTAAAAATATCTTACTAATCCCAAAAGAATGTGTGTTCATCTGTCTGTTGATAATGGATAGTATGTTTCAGTTACTGTTTACTAATTACCAGTGCAAGGGTATAATTAAATGAGAATTACAAATTTTCTCCTCAGGTTACCACATAACTCCTATGAAAGACACAAAGTTACAAAAGAGGAAATCAGTCACATGATCTTAAGGTGCTGTGTCTAACAAAGACTTGAGAGTTCTGCTCAATTGTGGTGTTATCCATCCATTCTCCTTTTTAGTTTTCCTCTGCAGATATAATATTTATGCTAAAAATGAGAATCTTATGTTCCTAGTTCTACCATCATCAGTACTGATAGTTTGATGTTCATAAGGGTCCTGTAAATAAATATGTACATTTTTAGAGTGCATTGAATATTTGTAGAAATTTAACAAAATTCTTTCATTTTTAGCTTCTTGTGTTTATACTCCTCATTTCCCCAAGAAAGTTAATATGTATTCATATAAATAGCATATGCAAAAGGCCTTCAATGGAGGAATTGTCATAGAAGATCTGCAAGTGCCAATGTGAGAAGGGAAAATCAATGGGAATGAGTCCCCAACCTAATAAACACATAAATACATAGAAAGATAATCAAATACTCAAATAAATAAAATAAAACAGTCTCAGTCCCCTCTCCTATGATCTAATCCTTAAAGCAGAGAAATAAAATATACATCTCTGCTCATCATATCTACCTGATGGTTATCTCTTAGATAAAATTTAAAATCCTAGATAGTACAGATTATTTCATTGTTTTTTATAATTATCTCATAGCACTGTGCTTGTTAATTATATTGATTGATTGAAAGTTAGAAAAAATGATGATTTTTCTAGTGCTTCACATTGTAAAGTGACAAGCAGAGATGTTGTAACAGGAGCCTGAGTTCTTCTGTTGTGGTTACTACTCAGGAAAAGAAAAGAAAATATCTTGAGAAAGATGCTTCAGAAATGTTGCTGTTTGGTGCTGTCTGACCCTTTGTGACCCCATTTGGGTTTTATTTGACTAAGATACTGGTTTGCCATTTCCTTCTCCAACTTATTTTACAGATGAGCAATTGAGGCGAACAGGGTTAAGTGATTTGCCCAGGCTCACACAGCTATTACATGTCTGAGGCCATATTTGAACTCATGAAGATGAGTATTCCTGATTTCAAGCCCAGTGCTCTATCCATTGTACCACCAACCAGACCTGGAGGACTACTCATATTCACATAGTGACAAAGACCAATGAAAATCTCACAGCACATTCTTACAGGGACATACTCACCCCAACATCTTTTCAAGCTACTTGGACATGAGCTACAGAAACTCATACAAGGAAATTCCTGGCCTAATGACTATTATTAGCATGACAATCCTCACATTTTCCCCTTTCTCTCTTTTATTCCATACTTAACCCATAGTCTTTTGAAGAAGATGCACATTGTGGGGCCATTGTAGTCACTGGAAGCTGCTTGCTATAGGAATTTACAAACCCTGCATGTCCCCAGTTTCTTCCTTCTTGGTGTGGTAGCCAGGTATCACATTTCTTAATGCTGTGAGTTAGGGGGATGTCCACCTGTATCAGCAACACAATATTCACAATGCCTGTGGCAATTATAAATATGCTGACGTGATTATTAATTACAAAATATACCAGGCTCTCTATATGGGGGATGAAGCTAGAACATTTATTAAAATACCAAATAACTGAGTCCCCAAACCAGAAAGTCAAAGCCATCACATTAGTTATGAAGTTGGCACACATAGTTAATGTAGTAAACAACCACATTCTCAAGCCTTCAAAACAGAACAGGCTACCTCAGGCAAAGGTCCTCCTCTCCCCACTCACAGCAACTGCTCATCGTCCAGGAAGCGTGCTCTTGGCAGCTCCAGCCCCCTGCAGTTCCTGTCCCTGGCAGTCTTCAGCAGGAGTCTTTAGCAGAAATTCTGGCTGGCTCAAAAAATAGGGTTCGAGCATCCACCTCCACCTCCATCTCCACCTCGGCCACTATTAATGCTGTTGCTGCTGTGCTGACAGCACAGGAACTCTAGCTTGGCTTCTGTTTCCTCTTGCCCCACCCCTTCCTGCTATGTCAGCAAGTCCAATGGGGCTTGGAAGATCTTTAAATCCCATAACCTTTACACCAACCTATGCATGAGAAGACTTCCCCTGGCAGAATGAGTGGATGAGAACAAGTTGTACCAATGGCCACAAAGGTGCCTGAAGCAGGTGCTGTGGAGCATTAGAGCATGGTCAGACATCAAAGGTGCCAAGGTCATCCATTCTTTCTAGAACTATCACCAGTCATCTTGACTTTTGTCTTGCCACTGCACTTCAATGACTCTGGAAGAGAAAGTGAGGCTGGTGATCAACTCTGCCTCACTTAAATCCAATTCATGCTCAAGTCAAGACATCACCCATGATGTCAGTGGTCCTTTTTGGAAATGAAGGACAAACAACATCCTTGAGCCTGTGGCTATGTGCTACTCTGACACTTTATTGGTCTAAATGCTCCTCATCACTGCTTTTTCTCCTGCTAAAAAACTGACTATTTTGTCCAGTGTCTTTCAATTTATAGTCAGGCTCAGATCTCTGTTGTCTCTACCAAATTTTCTACTTGATGGATGACTATAAACTTTGTCTATAGACAGTGTCATATACATCAGTCTCATTGTTCATAATGACATTTTGGAGAGAGAGTGGCTGTATACAGGAGGCAAAATTCATTAATCCCACTAAGAGCAGCCAGAAAAAGAGTTCCTTATAAATGTTTAAGTTCATGAAACAGTATTTAACATTAGCCAAGAAATGATAAGAAATGATTAAATAAAATTGTTTCATAGAGTGCTGGTGACAAATTTGTCTTCATATTTATTTTCATTGATGGAGGCTTGAAGATTTAGTATCACAAGTACATGCAGCTTGGTTTTGATTTGCCAACTACAATTTTGTGTGGTATAAAAAAAATCTGTTCCCATTATTATACATTTTTTTCATGCTTTCAAACCTCAATTTTTTTTTTGCTATGACTGAGACCCAGATAAAGAAAAATAAAATTGGTCACTGCGATGAAATATTTGTTTTAAAATATTTCTTAATGCAATATTGGAGGAATAGATTTTAAATATCAAAGAACTCAGTTTCTTTAAATAATAGAATCTTAGAATTGAGAGGAATCTTGAATATTATCTTGAATAACTTCTTGTCCATGTATATACATACATTTATGTCTATAAATGAAAAAAAATATTAAGCACTTTCTGTATCCAGCCAATGTGTCACACACTGGAAATATAAAATACGACAGAGCATGTCCCTGCTCTCAAGAAGCTTACTTTTTAATGGTAGAAAAAAATACATGTTGGGTAGTTGTGGCAAGGAAGGAATGCTTTGGATATAGAACTGAAAAGGGAAGAGAAGCATGGCATGGCATGGAGATAGCCAGACAGTGGTGTAGTGAGCCTGAATCTGGGTAAGATAAAGTGAAATCTCATCAATCAGAAGACCAGGATCTCTAGGAGGGGAACTTGAATATTCAGGTAAATCTAAATCCTGCATGGGATTGCTTCCTTTTTGTGTTTTCTTGAATTCTTTTGAAAGGTAGCTGGTGTCTTACTCCTCTCCTGGACACTCAAGCAGCACATTATTAGTTTCAGAAGTATCAAAGGCAGATTACCTCAGAGGGGAAGCATCCTTAGTTTCCAAAGATTGATTTCTTTCTTAGATCTGAGAATCCAGGAAAGCACCTTCATTCTTTGAACTGTAGGTTCCCTCTAAGCTATTATATTTTGAATGGTATGCAGCCCTTCTCCCACCAGTCCAAAACAGATTCTGTGGTTCCACAAAACCCCTTTACAATAATAGTTGGAAGATAAGAATAGCATTTATTTTAATGAGATTCTGAATTGTAATGAAGGAGAAATGCATTATATAAATAAGATGATGTGTTTTGGCCGTCCTTGACATGGGCACTTTGTAATAAGCCTTCATTATTATGAAGACCATTTGTTTCCTCAGATCTAATATATATTAAATGATAATTTTACAAATTAAAAAGCCATTTTTATTTAGACTGACTTTAAATTTAAATAGGATATTTTATATGTTCATTAAAATAAGTTGTATCAATGACATTGTGTCTGTAGTGAATAGAGAGTTTCTTTGGAAGCAGGAAGAGCCAGATTCAAGTTCTGCTTCTGAAAAATACTAGCTGGGTAACTGAGCAAATCAATTACACTTTCAGCACTCCAGGCAATTCTCTAAGATCATAAATTGCAGGAAAATTGTCAGTCTATATCAGTGGAGAGAGTTCTAACAGTATTTTCCTGCATTTATGAAATCATAGATATGAATATTTAAAATAATTATGATACTAACATGTTGCTAGCAGTATTTCTCATTTTTCCCTTTCTTCTCTCTTTTCCCACATATGTATGTATGTATGCATGTATGATACGTGCATATGTAATGCCCTATTGTACGGGTGCACATGTGTGTTTATGTATGCATATATAATAATATATACATATTTGGATATATGGCATGACTCATTTATTGAGAATTGTTGGTAAATGCCTTCTACATAAAGGATTTTTTGATAACTGAATGAAGTAAATACCCATCAAAATACGAATATGAGTGAGGGGATTAAAATACAATGAGCATTTTGATTATTCAAAAAAACATTTTATGCTTTCCTGTCTTCTTGAATAGAGGCCGCGGATCACAATTTACTGTTTTCTTAATGACTTTGGTCTCAGAGTTATCATTATGAATATCCATTATTGTACCATATAGTTATGTTTCCTTTTTTGTTTGTTTTTTTATTTCCTCCCTTCACCATCAGGTTGTGAACAAATATTACTCTTGCTGTCATTGTATTGCTCCCAAAGAGAACTCCTAAACTCCTAACCTATATTCTAATTGACTTCTAATCTGCTATGGTCTAGGAATTTATGTTAACCCAGTTTGTTAAAATTATATGCTAATTGAGACACATAGGCTCTGAGAGAACTTTTAAGGACTAACATAAGAAACTTTAGTGAAGTAGTTTGGGGTTTTTTTTGCGCTTTTTTTCGGAAGGCAATTGGGGGTTAAGTAACTTGCCCAAGGTCACATGGCTAGTTTTTGTTTGTTTGTTTGTGTGTGCGTTAAGTGTCTGAGGCTGGATCCGAACTCAGGTCCTTCTGACTCCAGGGCTGGCGCTCTACTCACTGTGCCACCTAGCCGACCCAGTGAAGTAGCTTTGCAATTACTTTTACTGTCCTCAGCAACCTTTTCCCCTTTTTTCTAGATTTGGGGCCATATTCAGTGTATCAAAATTATCAGAAGACAGATACTGCTAAGTAGGGCACAACTGTGTATATACATATGCATATCATATATTTATATCTACATCTATGTCTGCATGTCCGTCTGTATGTATGTATGTATGTATTTGTCTGTATATCTATCTATCTATCTATCATCTATCATTAAGTCTATAGGGAGCTGGGGAGCTTCACCAGTCCCTCTTTTTTTCAGCCTTCCTAGTTTGCCTTTGGTTCTTTTCCTGGAGCTTTCCTGCCACCTCAATAAGAGATCAAGGATCTTTAGTCCTCCAATCATATTCACCTCAGATTCCTGAGGAACAATTATATTTTGGGCACTACTCTAAGGGATTATCCCCAAAAGATAAGTGGCAAAAAAAGAAAGATACCCAGAGTACAAATATTAATCAGATAGGAAAAACAGTTTTATTCCTATGATTATAATCAACTTAAAGGCTAATTTTTAAGACTCATTGGGACATTTGTAACATGGATGCTTATTAGCTGTTGTATCTTTCACCTCCATTGAACTTCCATTGAACTCACTCAATCAGTGCTAAGTGGGCTTTTTTTCTTTCTGATGCTTTCTTGATCTAAAGGTTATTCTCTTTCACTCTCTATTTTCACCATCACTGTTTCCTGATTTTCCCCACCTGCAGATACTAATGGTCTTGCATATCCTCCTCACACACCATTTATTTTGTATTTATTTTCTCTGTAAGAATGGATGGATGACCAATGAGGGCTCAGTTCTGAGAACATTATCCATTAATGATCCTGCATCTGTAAATGTTGTTTTTCTGTAAGTAGTTTTTCAACAATAAGATAAGAACCTATGGGGTATCATATAGTGAACAACATATGCATATTCTTCAGAAAAACCTGATAAACATACATAAAACCCTCTAATAAAAGACCACCAATGAGAAAATAGTATTTTAACATTATGTCTATATTTTTTAAGTAAAATACTAATCAAATCAAGGTGGTTACAGCTTTAGCAAAAGCACAACTTTCTTGCTGATGCTCCCTGCCAACATCCCAGACATCATCCTGTTGGTCTTGAGGTGGTCAGGCTCCTGACTGCTTGGCACTTGAGACTTGAGCTATACATGTGTTTGGAGGGCAGTGCTGATTGCTTGACAGAGCTTTGGAGACTTGCCACAAGGCCATCCAGGTGAGAGACAAACAGCTTTCAAATAGGCTTAGGCTTTCTATGACTGTTTCTGGTTTGCTTATACATCTTTTGGTTGGCTTCTGAGCTGTAACTGAGAGTATTACTAGAGACAGAATCACTACAGATCTTGTGTCAGGAGTACATGACAGAATCTGGGGTCATCCAAGTTTAGTAGCAAGGGCAGCTTTAAGAAAGGTACTTGATCTACATAGCAGTAGATCAAGGGTAGTCAAGAGAGATTGACTCCTCCATTGGCTTTTCATGTGAGAAAGCAAATAAATTATAGGGGAGAAAATGTACTAGTAATCTTTATATAATGAAATGATGACTCATTAACCTGATTTCCTGGGAAATAGTCTATTCCTTGAGAAGAAAAAAAAATCTCCTGAGCATCAATTGACTTAAGAGATTTATTGTCTTGTGTGTCATTCAACCCTTTACATTTGTCTAGAGTGGTAACATCTGCAGTCTGCTTTCTTAGTCAAAATGAAGAGGATATTTGCAATAATAACTCCCCTACTCCAAATTTCAGTTTAGTTATTTTAAGCTCAAAACAGATATTTCTAGGTCCTCTCATATCAAAACCTCATTCAGGACAGAAACTGATAGGTATGGATGCTTTGTATCAACTGTTAGTTTGAGGTTGTTTTACCTAGGTATTGAAGACAGATAAGGATAAGTATGTTCTTCAATTGGGGGGGGTTATTTTTATTATGGTCATTTCTTCTCGGTAAATATCCTTTTATAAAAACCCGTGGATATTAACTGGTTAAATAATATTGAGGTGCTAATCAGTGAAAAAGAGGATATTATTATTAACAAGAACTAGTCATATTTTTGCAGATATAACTAGATAATTAATATTGGGGTGAATGCACCAAAATAAGGTCTCAGGAATATCTCTAGAACCCAGAGGAGGGAGATGTAGCTAGTGTTGTTCTGTGGGATCTGACTTGTCAATGAGAAGGGGAGTTTGAATAATGACTCTGAGAGTTTTTATGGGCTCCACATATTTTAATTTACTTATTAATATTCATATGGTCTACCCCAATATAAGTTCTTGACAGCAAAGATTATTTCATTTTTGTCATTATATACCTGTGCAATTATTAAATACTTGTTGACTGATCATTCCCTTGTAGATAATTCAACACAATAAAAAATCAAGTCTACGCTCACACACCTGTTTTAAGCTTAAAAGAGTTGGACTGACATTTAGGTGTGTATGTGTGGGGAAGTGATCATTACAATACCCTCTTCATTTTAACTAAGAAAGCAAACTGCAGATGTTGCCACTGCAGAGTAATGTAAAGGGCTGAAGTACACATGAGACAAAAAATTGCTTGACACAATTGTTGTTCAGTAGACTCTTTTTCCCTGCTCAAGGGATAGGCCATTTCTCAGAAAAGCAGTGTAATGATCCATCCTTTTATTATTTCAAGAATATTTGTACATATTCTCTCCTATTATTTGTTTTTTTAAGTCAAAATCTCTCCTTCCCATTTTCAGACAGCACACTTGCTGCCAGAATGCTTCTTTTGTTTAAATTTTTGAACATGTTTATACTTGGAAAAGTTACTCAGGGTGGAGCCAAAATGGCAGAGTGAAGGCAGGGACTCTCCTGAGCTCTCCCCCAATCCCCTCCACATACCTGTAAAAAGTGTTTAAACAAATTCTAGAGCAGCAGAACCCACAAAAAACAGAGTGAAACAAATTTCTAGCCCAAAACAACCTGGAAGGTTGACAGGAAAGGTCTGTTGCACCAAGCTGAGAGAGGAAAGTAGTCCAGCACAGGTCGTGCCAGCAGACTGGGCCCCAGCAAACCTGGAGTAGGCCTCAGAATGCTGAATCACTAGCAGCTGTGGTGCTTTCCATACTTCTTAACATACAAATGCCAAAGACAACTTAGAAGGTCAGTAGGAAAGGTTTGTCAGACCTGGGTGAGAGAGAAGCACAGTCCAGTCCTGACCCCAGAAAACCAGAAGCAGGCCTTGGGAGTGGCTGAATCAGGATCAGTGGGGGCAGGGATGGCATGGGGAGGTTTGGGGGTGGGGAGAAGGGATGGCAGTAGCAGCAGCAACTGCTTCCCAAGATCTCACCCCACAGTTGGTAAGGGGATCAAATAACTGCTCAGAAAGAGGTTACTAGGGACTTTTCTGGCACTGAGGCAGGACTCTGTTGTTTTGCCCATACCTGGTCTGGGCAGTAGTCCTGGGGCAAGGAGGAGCATTGGCATAGCAGAGCTTGTGGCTGCAGTAGAGAGGGAACCCTCCTCATAGTTCCAGGGCAGAAAAGGATGTTTATGGTCACTCACTGACCAGGAAAGGAGTAAACACCCTCCTTAGATCAAACCACTTGGGAAGAACTGAAAACTTATAGGTCCCTAGAAGTATCTCTGAAAACAAATCTTGCACAAAATCCCTGAAACTTGGGATATTATATCCTCCATACTGGAAGCAGAGCCCTACCTTAACTAAGAGTTAATAAATCAAGTAATAGGCTGGGAAAATGAGAAAACAATAGAAAAAACCTCAGACTACAGAAATTTACTTTAGTGAGGAGGAAGATCAAAATATACAATCTGAAGCTTCGACTTCTGGTGAACACCAAATGGCGGATGACGCCGGTGCTGCAGGAGGTGCGGGAGGCCCCAGGGGCCCTGGCGTCAGAGGCCGGGGAGGCTTTTGCGGTAGCTTTGGCAGTGGGGGCCATGGTCGAGGCCGGGGCCGCAGTCGAGGCTGAGGCCGCGGACGTGTGGACCGGGGAGGAAAGGCTGAAGACAAGGAGTGGGTTCCTGTCACTAAGCTGGGCCGGTTAGTCAAGGACATGAAGATCAAGTCCTTGGAAGAGATCTATCTTTTCTTGCTTCCTATCAAGGAGTCTGAGATCATAGATTTTTTTCCTGGGATCTTCATTGAAAGATGAGGTTTTGAAGATCATGCCTGTTCAGAAACAAACTAGAGCTGGACAACGTACCAGGTTCAAGGCTTTTGTGGCCATTGGTGACTACAATGGCCATGTTGGTCTGGGTGTCAAGTGCTCCAAGGAAGTGGCCACAGCTATTCGTGGTGCTATCATTCTGGCCAAGCTGTCCATTGTTCCCGTGAGATGTGGCTACTGGGGGAACAAAATTGGCAAGCCTCACACAGTACCCTGCAAGGTCACTGGGCGATGTGGGTCGGTTTTGGTGCGCCTGATCCCGGCCCCTAGAGGAACTGGCATTGTCTCAGCTCCTGTGCCTAAAAAGCTCCTGATGATGGCTGGAATTGATGATTGCTACACTTCTGCAAGAGGCTGTACTGCCAATCTGGGCAACTTCGCTAAAGCTACCTTTGATGCCATCTCCAAAACATACAGCTATCTAACCCCAGACCTATGGAAGGAGACTGTGTTCACTAAATCTCCTTATCAGGAATTCACCGACCATCTTGTGAAGACTCACAGTCGAGTGTCTGTCCAGAGGACTCAGGCAGCTGCTGTGGCAACCACATAGATGTTTGTAAACAAATAAATTGAACTATGCCTGATAAGATACACTTGTACTTCCTTATTGGTTGGGGAGAAGAGAGAGAATACACAGATAAGAGAACTGCAAAGACTTTTATTGGGATGAATCTTATCACAGAAAACAAAAGTCCTGGATCATATCAATTGGGGAATTTAGGCCGCTGCAGCCTCCTTGGCAGCTTTTCGCTCAGCAAGCATCCGGTGCTTCTGCTTTGCAAGACATTTCCGAGCAGTACAATTGGCTCCAAGTTCATAATCTGTGAAGACAGAAAAGGTTTATTTAAGTCATCTTTGAAAACCCAGGGCTTAAAACTACCCAGTCCATATGTGGACCCCATTCACTTACATCGATCCTAATAAGCTTTTGCAACATCATAGAATTGTTTGACCTCTTTCATACAGTTCTGTTGATAGCTAGCTCCTTCTCTCTGCTGACAGGCCTTCATTCTTTCCTGGACAATATTAACAATTTCTTGATCAACTTTTCTGAAAGAGAAAGGGAGAATGGGGGGGAGGGGACTTAGTTTTCTCAGCTTATGCAGCCTAGGAACTGTAAATACACTCACTTTCCCCACCTAACCAAAGACAGATACCCGATAGTGAAACCTGGCATACATACTAGTCTCTTTTCCACTACATTTCTGCTTCAAACATGCATAGAATATCCCCTTGCTTGCACTCAGTTATGTCTGGTACTCGATGGTATTGCCGATGATAGTAATAGGTCTTATATTTTGCATGCTGTTTCTCAATAAATTCTGCAAAAAAAATATACAATCTGAAGACAACAAAGTCAAAGCTGCTACATCCAAAGCCTCCAAGAGAAATATGAATTGGTCACAAGTCATGAAAACTCAAAAAGGATTTTGAAAGTCAAGTAAGAGATGTAGAGGAAAAATTGGGAAGAGAAATGAGAGTGAAATATAAAAATCATGAAAAACAAGTAATCAGTTTGCAAAGGAGACCCAAAAATATGCTTATGAATATAATGCCTTAAAAATAGACTAAACCAAATGGCAAAAGAGGTCTAAAAAAAAAAAAAAACAATGGGGAGAGGAATGCCTTAAAAAGTAGAATCAGCCAAATGGAAAAGGAAGTCCACAAGCTCACTGAAGAAAATAATTCCTTAAAAATTAGAATGGAGCAAATGGAAGCTAATGACTCTATAAGAAATCAAGAAATTATAAAATAAAACCAAAAGAATGAAATTAATAAATGGCAGTATGAAATATTTCATTGGAAAAACAACTTCCCTAGAAAATTGATCCAGTAGAGACCATTTAAGAATTATTGGATTACCTGAAAGCAATGATCAAAAAATGAACCTAGACATCATCTTTCTAGAAATTATCAAGGAAAACTTCCCTGATACTCTAGAACCAGATGGTAAAATAGAAATGGAAAGAATCCACTGATCACCTCCTAAATGACATCCCAAAATGAAAAGTGCCAGAAATATTATAGCCAAATTCCAGAATTCACAGGTCAAGGAGAAAACATTGCAAGCAGCCAGAAAGAAACAATTCAAGTAGCATGGAACCATAATCAGGATAGTGAAAGATTTAGCAGCTTCTACCTTAAGGCATTAGAGGACTTGGAATATGGTATTCCAGAGGTCAAAGGAGTTAGTATTAAAACGAAGAATTAGCTACCCATTAAAATTGAGTGTGATCCAGGAGGGGAAACAATTGATATTCAGTGAAGTAGAGGAATTTAAAATATCTTTTTTTTTTTCAATCAAAGTACTGATATTTATTGTAACACCAGTATTTTTGGCAGATTCATAGTAAATCTACAGTATTGTTGTTTTGTGGCTTGTCCTTCATTCTTTTTTTTTCCCATTGGCTTTTGCTCATTGGTGCTCATTACTTTATTATTTTTAAAAATTAATTTATTAGTTTAGTTTCAGTTAACAGGATTCAATTCCATAGTTCCTTGATTTTTAAATTTCCTTTACTTCCCTCCCCCACCCCCCATGACAGCATATAGTCCAGTATAGGATCTGCAAATACATTTATATTAGACATTAGTCCAATTACAAAGGTGTATTGTACTAGGCGGGATGAAAAATGGTAAAGAAGAAATAAAACCAAACAATGAAAAGAAAAATATCAATTAGTTTGCTTGCATCAGGATTCAAGCTCAGTTCTTTCTAGTTATATCTCTGGATGTTGCATTTCTCTCTTTCATGAGTCTTTCAGGATTGACTTATATCACTGTTTTGCTGAGAAGGGTCCAGTCTGTCATAGTTGGTCATCACGGATTTTAAAATATTCTTGAGAAAAGAGCAGAGCTAAATAGAAAATTTGACTTTCAAATATAAGACTCAAGAAACACTTGAAAAAGCAAACAGTAAGGAGAAATCACAAAGAACTTATTAAAGTTGAACTGTTTATATTCCTACATGGAAAGATGATATTTATAACTCATGAGGCCATTTTCATTATGATGATAGTTGGAGGGAATATATATATATATATATATATAGACAGAGAGTAGAGGGTGAGTTGAATATGAAGGGATGATATCTAAAAATAAAATTAAGGGGTGAGAGAGAGAGGAATGTGCTAGGAGAAGGAGAAAGGGAGAGATAGAATGGAGGAAATTATCTTAGATAAAACAGTCAAGAAAAACAGTTTTTACAGGGGAAACTAAGAGGGGGGAGGTGAGAGGGAATGAGTGAACCTTACTCTCATCAGAATTGGCTTAAGGAGGGAATAATATACACACTCAATTGGTTGTGGATATCTTTCCTACCCTATAGGAAAGTAGTTTGAAAAGAGTTAAAGAGGAGTGGGTGAAAGAAGGGAGGGCAAATTGGGGGAAGCGATAGTCAGAAGCAAAACACTTTTGAGAAGAGACAGGGTGAAAGGAGAGAGAGAATAGAATAAATGGGCATAAGGGGAATAGGATGGAGCAAAATATAGCTGGGAATAGTAATTGTGCAAAAAAAAAAATCTAAAACAAATTTCTCTGATAAAGGCCTCATTTTTTTTTTTGCTTTTTGGAAGGCATTTGGGATTAAGTGACTTGTCCAAGGTCACATAGCTAGTTATTTGATGTGCGTTAAGTGTCTGAGTCCAGATTTGAACTCAGGTCCTCCTGACTCCAGGGCTGGTGCTCTATTCACTGCACCACCTAGCCACCCTGAGGTCTCATTAATCTAACAAACACAAAACTGTCAAATTTATAAAAATAAAAATCATTCCATAATTGATAAATGATCAATAGATATAATCAGTTTTCAGATGCTGTAATCAAAATTATCTATGGCCATATGAAAAAAAATTCTAAATCCCTATTGGTTGGAGAAATGCATATTAAAACAAATCTGAGGTAGTACCTCATACTTATTAGATTAGATAATAGCACAGAAAAGGCAAATGACAAATGTTGGAGGGGATGTGGGAAAAAAATGAAACATTATTATACTATTGCTGGAGTTGTAAATTGATTAAACCATTCTAAAGAACAATTTGGAACTATGCCCTTTGACATAGCAATACCATAGCAATCCCAAAATGGATAAAAAAAAGAAAAGGACCTATATGTACAAAAATATGTATATTAGTTCTTTTCTGGGGGTAAAATGAGAAATTTAAGGGATGGGAATTTGGAAAAATAGATGAATAAGTTTTAGTATGTAAGTATGATGGAATACTATTATACTATAAGAAATGATGAACAGAGTGCTCTCAGAAAAACCTGAAAAGACTTACATGGGTTGATGCAAAGTGAAATGTACCAGGTACAAAATAACAGCAATACTCTAAGATGACCAGCTCTGAATAACTTAGCTATTGTCAGCAATACAATGATCCATGACAGCTCTGAAGGACTTGGGATGAAAAATGCTATCTATCCCCAGAAAAAGAACTGATGGTATCTCAATATAGATTGAAACACCTTTTTTCCTCTCTTTATTTTTCTTGATTTTTTTTTTTTAGTTTTCCTTTAACAACAAGACTATTATGGATATGTTTTGCATCACTACACATATATAACCTAAATGGAATTGCTTGCCTTCCCAATGAGGGGATGTGGGGAGTGATAAAGGAAGAGAATTTGGAACTCAAAGTTTTAAAAACAATTGTTAAAATCATTTTGCATGTAACTGGGAGAAATAGAATATTAAATAAATATAAGAAAGTAATGACTCAAAGATTTTGGTGATTTTTCAGGGGTCCACACACCAATCTAATAGATGCTACATACCAAGAGGAAGCTGGTGGTACAGAGGATAGAATGCTGCTCCTGGAATCAGAAAGAGATGAGTTTATATTGGGTTCACAACTTATTGTGTCTATGTGATTCTATGCAAATCACTTAACCTTACTCTTTGTGTTGTGAGAATCAAATGAAATTATGTTTGTTGAAAGTACTTAACTAAATCCTTTCCTCCCTTTCCACCAGCAAATATTCTGAAATTAATAAGACAGAGCCATTCTGTTTCAAACATTTAGATATTTGTATTATTGGCCTCTCTTAGTACACTTTTAATGGTGGAAAATGAAAAATTTTTACAATGTTATCTCCTGCCAAGAATCTTGAAGGACATGTAGGAAAGGAATTAGGCTTGATTTGCTTGGTCCTTAAGATGTAGGACAAGCAAATAATTGTAAAGAAGCTTATTAATGTATTTTTTCTTCATATGTAAGAACAAAAAATCTTAAATATTAAGCATTGTCCAAAGTAGATAGTTTGCCTTGGGAGGTAGTGAGCTCTTAATTTCTTCATTCAGAGTATAAATACTTGTCAGGAATGATAAAGAAGGAATACCTAGTTCATATATGGATTGGTCATAATGACTTCTAAATCTAATAGTCTGATTTGATGAAAAGGCTGGTGCCTGGAGTGATGTCAGTATTTTTATATTGTAGTGGGTCTGTGATGTGTTTGGTCTCCTCAGTTTGGGTATGCTCACCATTTGTGTTGCTTAAAGTCAACATTCTTTCTTATACCATTAGATTCTAATCCACATTTTTCCAAAGATCATAGACTCCCATAATTTTAGAGGAGAAAGAGAACTTAGAAGTCACTTAATCCAATCCATTACAATATGTTTGGCATGTAGTTATCCAGACTCTACCTAAAGACCTGTACTGAAAACAAACAAACAAACAAACAACAACAACAACAAAAAACACCACACACTACCTACTGATGCAGCCCTTTCTGTTTATAGCTGTAGTTGATAGGAACTTTCTGAAATCAATCTTGAACTCGCCTGGTTGCAATTTTCATCTGGTTCTTCAATATGGATCCAAACTAAACAGAACAAAAAATCCCAGTTCTTGAAATTTTACATGGTAGACCCCAAATACGTGAAGATAAATATCAATGTTTCCTTCTTCTTTGAGTATCATAACTGAAAATATTTAAAAGGCTAGTCATAGGAGATAAACATCAAAACAAGGTGGAATATTGTTTTTACCAGACATACCTTTCTGATACCATATGTCAGACAAACCTGTCTGCTCCCTCCCCTGCTCCTTTTGCAATCCCTGCCAGCTACTCTATCATCTGCTACCCCTGCCTCACCTTCCCTACTCTTTGTACCCTTATCCTATTCTCCTCCTGAATTGCCTGGAGATTTAATTTCTCTAGGACACTATGGGGCCATAACTGGTTTCTTTCCTCTTCAAGAAAGGCTCATACTTAATTCATCACAGTCTGACCATGACCAGGAATCTTTCGTCTTTCAGTCCCTCTGATCTTTATACCTGGAGAAGAGACGCTTTAAAATTTCGTGACAATCCAGAAGCAGGTGTAATCAAATTTCAGTCTATCTTTAGGGATTATATAAACAAACACATATTGAAAATGATTTTATTTTTTCCATTTATATGTAAAGACAATTTATAACATTACTTTTTAAAATAATTTTTGAGTTCCAAATTTTCTCTTTCCCTCCCTACTTTTTCTCCTTTCTCTCCCTCTTAAGATGGTAAGCAGTTGTGTGTGTGTGTGTGTGTGTGTGTATGTACAATCATATAAAACAATGTTCCATATTAGAAATTGTTGTGAAAGAAGATTGTTAATGATTTCAAATAGTTTTTTTCCAGTTGATTGTCTAAATATACCACTATATCATCTGCAGAGAGTGATAGTTTTATTTCCTCATTGAATTCCTTCAATCTTTTTTTTTTCTTTTCTTCTTGTTATCACATTTCTAGGACAATATTAAATAATAGTGGTGATAGTAGGTAATCTTGCTTCCTTCCTGATCTTATTGGGAAGACTTTTAGTTTATCCTCAGTACTGATAATCCTTACTGATGATTTAGATAAAGACTTTTTATCATTTAGATGAAAAGTACCTTGATTCCTATGCTCTCTAGTGTTTTTAATTGAAATGGGTGCTGCATTTTGTGCATTTGGAGGGCAATTGGGGTTAATTGACTTGCCCAAAGTCACAAGGCTAGTAATTGTGTCAAGTGTCTGAGTCCAGATTTGAACTCAGGTCCTCCTGACTCCAGGGCTGTTGCTATATTCACTACGCCACCTAGCCACCCCAACCATATAGTTTCTGTTGGTCTTGTTAGTGACACGGTTAATTACACTGATAGCTTTTCTAATATTGAACCAACCCTGAATTCCTGGTATAAATCCCACCTGGTCATAGTATATGCTCTTTGTAATAAAGTGCTTTAATCTCCTTACTAGTATGCTATTTAAAATTTATGCATTAATACTCATTAGGGAATTGATCTTTAGTTTTCTTTCTCTGTTTTGGTTCTTCCTGGTTTAGGTTATTAGCACTATCTTTGTGTCATAAGAAGAATTTTGAAGGACTCCTTTACCTATTTTCTCAAAGAATTTAGGTAGTGTTGGAATTAATTGTTCTTTAAATGTTTGGTAGAATTCATTTGTGAATCTTTCTTTTTCTGGGGATTTTTTCTTAGAGAGTTTAGTGATTGCTTATTTAATTTATTTTTGTAAGATGGGGTTATTTAAGTATTCTATTTCCTCTTCTGTTAATCTGAGCAGTTTATAGTTTTGAAAATATTCATCATTTCCCTTAGATTGTCAGATTTATTGACATATAATTGTTTCAATTTCCTCTTCATTGCTAGTGAGTACACCTTTTTTCATTTTTGATACTAATAATTCGCTTTTCTTCTTTTTAAAAAAAATCAAATTAACCAGTGGTTTGTCTATTTTATTGATTCTATAATAAAACTAGCTCCTACTTCGATTTATTAATTCAATGATTTTCTTACTTTGAATTTTATTATTCTTTCCTTTGATTATCAGGATTTCCAATTTGATGTATTACTGGGGGTTTTTAATTTGTTCTGTTTCTAGGGTTTTGCTTTTTTTTGTTGTTGTTGTTGTTGTTGTTGTTGCATGCCCAATTCACTGATCTGCTCTTTCTCTATTTTACTGATATATTTAAGGATATAAAATTTACCAATTAATGCTTTGGCTTCATCTCATCAGTTTTGGTGGGTTGTCTAATTGTTGTCATTCTCTTTAATGAAAGTATTGATTATTTCTATGATTTGTTCTTTGACCCACTTATTCTATAGGATTAGATTGTTTGGTTTCCAATCAATTTTTAATCTATCTTTCCATAGCCCTTTAGTGAATGTACTTTTTATTGCATTATAATCTAAAGAGGATGCATTTAATATTTCTGCTTTTCTGCATTTGGTTATGAGGTTATTTTTCCCTAATACATGGGCAGGTTTTGTGTAGCCTGAGAAAAAAGGTATATTCCTTTCTATTCCCATTCAGTTTTTTCCCCAGGTCTATAGCTAACTTTTAAAAAATTTTATTCATTTCCTTAACATTTTTGCTTAGATTCATCTAGTTCTCAAAGAGGCAAGTTGAGGGCCCCAACTAATGTGGTTTTAGTGTCTATTTTCTCCTATTACTCCTTTAGCTTTTCCTTTAAGAACTTAGTTGCTATACTATTTGGTGCATATATGTTTCATATTGACATGTTGTCTGTCACACCTTTTAGCAAAATGTAGTTTCCCTGTTTATCTCTTTTAATTAGATCTTTTCTGCTTTTGCTTTGTTAGGCATCATGATTGTTACTTCTGCTTTTTCTAATTCAGTTTTAATGAGTAAACCAGAATCTAATTGATGTCTATTGGATCTGTGAATGTTGTTGGTGTCTCAGAAAACCTCATAGTGTTACAAGATTGTCTCATCATATGGTATTCATTGGTCCCCTTTCTGTTGAACACTCCTTTCTCCTCATGTTCAAATCCTCTGTAAATTTGTTGGGACAAGATCTCCTTTGTAAACTGAGAGCCATTATTTCCTTTGATGAATCTCTGTTCCTGTAACTCCTGGAGAAATCCCTCTCTTCGTTCACTATATTGGTTCAGAATGCCCAAGAGTCCCCTGATTACAGTATGAAAATACTGTAATTCACTATGGGCAACTACATCCTTAGATGTAGAATTGCTAAAACCTGCTGCCCCAGTCACCTTCAAGACTAAGAGAGGCCTTCTACCATCTGTTTCTTAATATCCTTTGTCTGGGGAGTTCATCAAAAGTACTTCACCCATTATTGTTTCTCTGAGGAATCGAGTATTATTGTTCCATGTAAATCCTGTTGTAATACAACAATCTTCCCTGTTAAAAAAAACTGTTCCATATGGCAAAGCTGTTTATTACTTTGTACAGGATTTGAGCATGGTAAATGCTTATGTTATACCCAGGTACCCAGTGGTGCCCAACTGTGCTACCACAATTTTTCAGTTCCTGTGAGGCCACCTGTTTTACTGTGATAGATTTTTCCTTGGCCTTTTTTAAAAGCATCATCATTCACCCAGACATCAATAACTTTTGCCTTTACCTGATAGAACAAAAGACTTAGACTCATTTACCTTGAGTACATAAAAAGCCTTATTCTGTTTTTTCAAATCTTACAGCAAGATTTAGCTTCCATCACTTTCAGGGGCTCATATCTGATCTAGTATATTGATGATTTCTTTCTCTTGGCCCCAAATGCCAAGATCTGTAAGGAAGACAGCCATCATCTTCAATTCCATCAAAGGGGACATAAAGTCTCTAAGTAAAAGTTCAGAGATGTCTCCCCCAGGCAGAGTGTCTTGGTTTCATTCTGTCTGCTGGTGTCTGCTTTGTTTACTCTAAGTTTGCACAGGATCTGTAGAAACTTTCTACTATTGCTATGATCAAGAAACAATTTCATACTACCCTTGGGTTATCTGGTTATCATCTATAGTGGATCCCATCCTATGGTGAGATTACTAAACCCTTTGTTTCTTTGACTAAAGACTCTGTTACATCTTTGCAGCTTAACTAACAATACCTCTTCTGCCCTTGCAGGTCTCAAGAAAGCTCTTGTCATCTCCTGCCCTGGAATTCCCAGATTACATTAAGTTATGCTTTAAAAAATACAAATGCAAGGCATATGGGGGATATGGTTGCTTCTGGTGTCCTGTCCCAAACATTTAGGCTGATTAGAGACCAGTAACTTATTCTACTCAACTGGGTCTTGTGGCTGCTGGCACTCAGCTGTGTCTGCCGACTGTGGCCACCAAATGGAGAAGGTTTATAGTCTGACTCTGCAAGTTCCTTTAATGGTGCAGTGTCCCCATGATGTTGAGGCTCTCTTACTTTACCACTGAACTCAGGCCTTTTCTGACCAAAGATATGCCAAGTACAAAGTGACCTTACTGGGTAAAGAGAACATCACTCTCAAGTTATGTGGCATTCTGAATCCCACTAAATTGTTTCCTGATTTTCCAGTTACAGGGAAACAATTGTACCTCTGTAGTGGATATGACTGAAAAACCTTATGATGATCTCTCTGAAACCCCCTTATAAAATCCTGATTATATTTTGTATACTGACTGGTCTTTTATGAGAGGTGGTGTTTGTGACACTGGTATTGCTGTGTTCTTTGACCATGACACTGGGTGGCCTCTCAGACTTCTAACCTCAGCATCTAAGCTGAAAAGTTTGTGGCTCTCACACAAGAATATCACCTTGCCAACAGAAAAAAAAACATAATTTATATTGACTCAAAGATATTCATTTGGTGTCTGTCATGATATTAGAATGCTTTGGCTGCGAGGGGATTTCTTGACCATGTCTGGTAGGGTCATTGCAAATTTAAATTTCATGAAAGATCTCTTGCCTGCTCTGATGCTTCCTGATGCCCTAGGCACTGGTCATTGTCCTGCCCACATCAGTGGAACTGATCCTATTTCAGGAGGCAATAACAATGCTGGTGCAGCTACAAAACTCACTACCCTTGAGGGCCCTGCTCATGTGTTTCACCTTTTTTTTCTATTTGGTAATGATGACCTCTCTGTGCCTTACAGTGTCTCTGAAACTTCAAGATAGAAAGAATGTTTCCATGTCATCAAATAGAAGGGATCTGGGTAACTATGGAAGACAAATCACTCCTTCTCCAGAACTTCCATCACCAGGCTTGTCTGTCTGTTTATAATGGGAGCCATTTTGGTACACGAGAAATTGTGGACTCTGTTAGGAGGAATTGGGTGGCCAAAACTAATACTATAAAACATGACAATTCTTTGAAAAACTCTATGGTGGATATAAACTTACTCCTTCCAAAGTCTCAAGGGGGTCTGATGAACCTATATATATATATATTTTTTTTTCTTCATTTCTAATGATAAAGCTTACTCCTCTCTACCCTCCAGTTGGTTTGGTGCCTGTGGAATTACCTATTTGGCTTTATCAGTTTCAGTCTTTAAGCATAACATAGGAATAGTAGGGAAAAAATCTACCAAAAACCTAGGTGCATGGTGGCATAGGTATCAAACAAGAGAAGAAACCCTAATTTCAATCTAAAGTCCTGTAAAACAACCCTGAAAATACAATAAAATATCTTTGGTCCCTAATTGTATATATAGGGATTGCTATACTAGAAGAAACAGCTAGAAACCTCTCCCTTGAGATAGAGAAATTAACCCAGTTCACAAATTAATCTATGTTTGCTATACAAACTCCTTTGCAGCTCTTTTATGTGAGGTAATCTTCCCAGTTCTATTTATCCCTTTCCCCTTCTCCCTAGGCACCCCTCTTTCTCATTTATACATTTTAAAAAAACATAATGAACCCACTCGCACATCCTCTTTTTATGCAGAATCTTTCTAACTTCCAACATAATGATAAATTTACTAAATAAATAATTAAATAGTGATAAAAAGCATACACGACACTTATATTATCTTCTCATATAGAAAGGTAAGCAGTTTAATGAGTTCCTTGTGTTTTCTCTTCCATATTTACCTTTTTATACTTCTCTTGAACCTTATGTTTGAAAGTAAAATTTTCTCTTTAGTTCCTCTTTTTCCGGCTGGAATCATGGTGGGCATAGAAGAAAAGAAGCTCCCATCCATTCCACAATCCTTTCTGAAAAAAGAAAGGCTTTTTGCAATGCTGAAGGCCAAACGCTTGAAGAAGAAGATGGTTATAAAAAAGCTATGTAAAATACGGAGAAAAGTTATCTATGAAAAAGCCAAGGCCTACCATAAGGAGTACAGGCAGATGTACAGAAGTGAAATCCGGCTGGCTAGAATGGCACGAAAAGCTGGCAATTACTACGTACCTGCTGAACCCAAGTTAGCTTTTGTGATCAGAAGTAGAGGTATCAATGGTGTTAGCCCAAAGGTCTGAAAAGTATTGCAGCTTCTTCGCCTTTGCCATATCTTCAATGGCACTTTTGTTAAGCTTAACAAGGCCTCAGTTAACATGCTCAGGATTGTGGAACCATACATTGCATGGGGTTATCCAAACCTGAAGTCTGTGAATGACTTGATTTACAAATGTGGTTATGGCAAGATCAAGAAGCAGAGAATTGCCCTTCAAAGCTGCCAACAACTTCCTGTGGCCTTTCAAATTATCTTCTCCATGAAGGGGAATGAAGAAAAAGACTACACATTTTACGGAAGGTGGACATTCTGGTAATAAGGAAGACTAGATCAACAGGCTTATTAGAAGAATGAACAAAAGGTCTCTACACCATGATTATTTTTCTAATAGTCAGTTAATAAAAATGCCTGTGACAGGAAAAAAAAATTCTCTTTAGATGTGGGCTTCTCATCAGGAAAGTTTAAAAGTTCACAATTACATTAAATATCCATTTTTCACCTGAAATATAATACTCAATTTTTTTGCATAATCCCAGCTTTTTTGCTTTCTGGAATATCATATTCAAAGCCCTCTGATCTATTAATGTTGAAAATGCTAAATCTTGTGCAATCCTAACTATGGTTCCATGATATTTAAATGGTTTCTTTCCAGTTTCTTGAAATATTTTCTCTTTTACTTGAGATCACTCGAATTTGGCTTTGTTATTCCTAGGAACTTTGGGGGATCTTCTTCAGGTAATAATTAGTGGATTCTTTTCTATTTTATCCTCTGTTTCTAGTATATCATGGGAATTTCTCCTGATAATTTATTGAAATATAATGTATAGGCTCTTTTTTTTGTTGTTCATTGCTTATAGGTAATCCAATAATTCTTAAATTATCTATCCTAGATCTATTTTCTAGATCAGTTTTTTCCCTTTCATATGAGCTATTTCACATTTCCTCCTATTTAAAATTTTTTTTATTTTGTTTTACTGTTTCTTGATATCTCATGGAGTCATTAGCTTCTCTTTGCACCATTTAAATTTTTTAAATGATTTTCTTGGGTGAACTTTTGTCCTCTTTAATGAAATTACTGATTTTTAAAAAAAATTCTTTGACTCACTCATTCTTTAGGATTAGATTATTTTGTTTCCAAATAACATTTTTTTCTTTTTGGAAGGGGGAAGGCAGGGCAATTGGGGTTAAGTGACTTGCCCAAGGTCACACAGCTAGTTTTGTGTTAAGTGTCTGAGGTCAAATTTGAACTCAGGTCCTCATAACTCTAGGGCTGGTGCTCTATTTACTGCACCACCTAGCTGCCCCATCCAATTAACTTTTAATCTCTCCTATAGTCCTTTATAAAGGATAATTTTTATTGCATTATGGTGTGAAAGGGTACATTTAATATTTTGCCTTTCTGCATTTGGTTGTGAAGTTTTTATGCCCTATTACATGGTTGATTTTTGTGAAGATGTCATATACAACTAAGAAAAAACTATACTCCTTTCTATTGCCATTCAATTTTCTCCAGAGACTTATCATGCATGCCTAAATTTTCTAAGATTCTATTCATTTCATTGGTTTCTGTCTTGTTTTTTATGGTTAAATGTATTTGGCTCTGAGAGGTCAAAATTGAGGTCCTCTACTAGTATAGTTTTACTGTCTATTTCCTCCTATAATTGATTTAACTTTTTTATAAGAATTTAGATGCTATACCATTTGGCTTATATATATTTTAAATTAGTCTCACTTCACTCCCTGTAATCCTTAGCAAGATGTGGTTTCCCTAGTTATACCTTTTAAGTAGGTTTATTTTTGTTTTTGCTTTTCTGAGATTATGATTGGTATGCCTGCCTTTTTTTTTTCTTTACTTCTGCTGAAGCATAATAGATTCTGTTCCAGCCCCTTATTCCATGGATGTCTGTCTGTTTTGAGTGTTTTTATTTTAAACAATATATTGTTGGATTGTGGCTTCTAATGCATTCTACGATTAACTTCTAAATCGGTGAGTGTTTTCCAGTCACATTCAGTTATGATTAGTTAGCTGTACATTTCCCTTTACCCACTTTTCTTCTGTTTATCATTCTTTACCTTTATCTTGTCCCTCTCCTAAAGTCTATTTTGCTTTTAACCACTGCCTTCTTTTATCCATCCTCCCTTTTATCACCTCTCCCTTTCTTTTATTCTTTAATTCCCTCCCTACTTCCCTGTAGGGTAAGATAGATTTTTTTTTTTTGCTTTTTGGAGGGCAATTGGGGTTAAGTAACTTGCCTAAGGTCACATGGCTAGGTTTTTGTTTGTGTGTGTTAAGTGTCTGAGGTCAGATCCGAACTCAGGTCCTTCTGACTCCAGGGCCAGGGCTCTACTCACTGCGACACCTAGCCGCCCCAGTAAGATAGATTTTTATTAATAATTGTGTGTGTGTGTGTGGGTTTGAGTGTACTTTCTTTGTACCAGTTAATATGTGAATGAGATTCAAGCATTCTCCACCTGCCCCACCCCCACCATTTTTCTTTTCACTGCAAAAGTAAAGCAAAGGACTTTTATTATAACTCATGGTCACTGGTGACAGTTTTCTCCATTCTTATCTAGGTTGCTTCTCAGATAACAGAAAATGTTTGCTGTCAAGATCACTTTAAATCTTTTAAAGGTTGGTAGCGGAGCTTAGGTTCTCCTAAAATTGTTTCAAACAACCCAGGTTTCTTCCTCCTCATGCTGTGATAAGGCATTGAAATAAGTTTATTGAGTTTATGTAACTCAAAATTTATGATCTATAAGAAGAATGTGTTCTATTGTATTTTGAAGAAAGAACTAAATGGTGATATTTAGTGAAATAATAGCCACAATGCTAATATTTTGTGAAACTTTCAGTTAAATTATCAATTCAATAAACATTTATTAAGTACCAGATACCATGCCAGATGCCATGCAAAGCACAAGGAATGCAATTAGTGAAAATAAAGATAGTTTTTGCCTCAAGGAATTTACAATCTAATTGATGGGGAGAAAATAAAAGAAGGCAGGAAAAAGGGGTGATGGGACACCACAGTAAGGGAATCTTTTTTTCTCAGGGTTTAAATGAGGCAGTGCAGGAGATGCACTGAGTTGAGTTGAGTGAGCTAGAAAGTCCACTTTCTGCCCACTAGAAAGGAAGGCATTAGGAGGAATTTGATACTCTGCCCTGCTGTCTTTCAGTCACAGGGGAAAGGAGGCTAACAGAAGTGGTGTCAATTAAGACTTGAATTATTAGCATGGAGTTGAAACCAGGTAGGGCAGAAGATGCTAAGCGGAGTGATTAATTAATTAATGATTATTAACAGGAAAAAAGCAGATCACAGCATAGAAGAATCAATGGCTTTGCCTTGGACTAAGATTATCCACTGAATCTATCCAGATGTGTCACACCTTGATCAATTATGAACCTAACTATACCAGTAGGAACGATGATTGAACTAAACAATTTGACCTTGTTGCATTCTAGATGTTTGATCAAATCAAAACATAGCCAGGCACAAGGAGAAGTGGAAATTTAACAATTAGCCAATTATATTGATTGCTGTTTACTATACATCACATAATTAAACTTCCAAACTCAATTATTTTAATCTGAATTTTGAATTTTCTGACTTGACTGTCTATCTTGGTGAGGTGAATTAGATCACTGTCAAGTTTCAATGTGACAGTGTAGATATGATATGTATAAAAAGAGTAGATGAATTTGAAAAATGAAAAATAATTGCATCACAAATTCAATTCAATTAAAGAAAACAAAACAACAAAAAAAGAGTTGGGCAGAAACACTGACTCTTTCCAATTTATCCAGGAATTTACATATTGTGGTGTTTTTTGTTGTTGTTGTTGTTGTTGTTGTTTTCTTCCTCAGAGGCCATTTTGGGCACACTCAGTTCCTTGGAGCCCACCCTGAATTCACTTGACTTTACTAGATTCTGATTCTACCATGGAATTTAGTGCCTCTATTACTAACAAACACTGTAAGGCACCATGAGAGACAGTCTCCTTGTAGCATTTTAAATAGTGTCACAGGAGGCTAACACCCTCATAGTTGTCACATTTGGATGTTTCCCTAGTAGATGTTAACACAGAATAGATTTGTTGGCAATATTATTCTATGACATTTGCAAAAAAGCTGCCTGACTTTTGTGATTTATTTATTTAAATTACTGTAGAGTCAGAGTTTCTAAATTTGTCAGATTATGTCATCTGATGAGCAATTAAATAAGTTTTGTGATTTCAAGAATATAGAATCAATAACAACACCATCTGTATTATCATACTTCTTTTGTACTATATTTCTCAGGATCAAAACATGCCATTTATTTTAAAAGATGTTTAAATGCTCCATTACTAGCTCATTTTGAACATGTCAAGACAGAATTGTTATTCCCTCCATGAGTCTTCCTCATCCTAAGCTTCTTCATCAGATGAAGGAGAAAGTGAATTTATTTTATAATCCTCAGATGTCAAAATTAAGATCAGTGGGTAGAAATTAGAGGAAGGAAGATTTTGGCTCAAAATGTGAAAACAACAATAACAACAACAACAACAACAACAACAACAACAACAACAACAACAAACTTTTTAGGAATTGAAGGAATTCCAAGGACTAGTCAAACAAAGTGCAGAGAAGTTCACTTGATAATGCCTTCTTTGGCCATGATGGGCCATGAAACAAATAAAAATATAAAATATGCTCATTTTCACTCTTCTACAGTAACAGTAATTGAAAATCTGGAAAAAGAAACAAAACAAAACAAAAAAACAAAATAGAGGATGCTAAGAATCACACATTTTGATTTTATTATGAAGTAGAAGTACTATTGTGCAGTAAGAAATAGAGTTTCAGAGAAAATTAGGAGGACTAGTTTAAACTGATGCAGAGTGAATCGAACAGAAGTAGGAGAACAAGTTTTATCAATATTGTAAAAACAAATAATTATGAAAGATGTAATCACTTTGATCAATACAATAATCAACCAGAATTACGGAGGATTGATGATAAGGAATACTGCCCATGACATGACAGAGAGATAGTGTACTAATAGGCAGAATGAAGCAGTGTTAATGGATGCAACCAATGTGGGAATTTGTTTTCCTTAATTATTCGTACATAATACAAGTATTTTGCATTTTGTTCCAGTGGGAAATCTAAGGAGGTAGAAAAATACTTAATAGTTGGAAGAAAATATATATTTTAAAATAATCACAAATTTTTGTCTATTTATAAAGTTTACTTAGTTTTTGGTACTCAAAATATGAGATACTTTTCTGGTAACAAATGAAAACAAAGGAAAGGAAGAAATTGTAATTAAATTGAAAGATAGTTTATAGGTTCTCCTTGGAGAGTCAAATAAAGGAGTTGGCAGAGTTCAAATAAACAATAAGTATATAGATACAAATACATGTGTGTGTATGTATGTATCTTTCTATCTATCTATGTAATCTTTTGCTTTACCTTCCCTTTAAGTTAAGAAATAGACCTGGAAAATAAACAAGCATAAAAAGCCACTTTATCAGGAAGACCAAGATATAAACTCAGAAAAACAATAAAATGAAAACAGCTACAGTCAAAGCCTCAAAGAAAAAGAGCTAATTGGATCCAAAGCAGCAAGAATTACTGGAAGAGTTAAAGAAAAATATTAGAGTGGTAGAGGAAAAATTGGGAAAAGAAATGAAAATAATGCAAGAAAATAAGGAGAAGAGAATTAATAGCATGGTAAAGAGGCACAAAAATTTGCTGAAGAAAAGACCTCCTTTAAAAGTAGAAGAGACCAAATGGAAAAGGAGGTACGAAAATTGAATGAACAAACAAACTCCTTAAAAAGCACAATTACCCAAATGAAAAAAAAACCAAAAAAACAAAAAAAAAAGTACAAAACTTCACTGAAGAAAATAATTCTTTAAAAATTAGATTTGGGCAACTGGAAACTAATGATTCCATGAGACATCAGGACATAATAAGAGAAAATCAAAAGAATGAAAAAAACAGAAAAACATATGAAATAACTCATCATAAAAAGCAACTGACTTGGAAAAATTTTGGACTACCAGAAAGCCATGATGAAAAAAAAAAGAGCCTAGATATCATATTTCTAGAAATTATCAAGGAAAACTGCCCCAATACCATAGAACCAGAGGGTAAAATAGAAATTGAAAGAATTTACAGATTACCTCCTGTAATGGAAATGCAGATTTGAAGATCTTCCCTGCCCCTAGGCCCTTTGATTGGCTTAAAGTGACTCTGAAAACCTTCTTTAATTTGAAAGATATACTCTGCCCCCTAATAGGCTGAATGTGGCCACATAGAGCCTGTGGCAGGAGGCTTGGTTTTTAGGAATGACCACACCTTGATGCTTTGTGATTGGGCAGTGGGTCAAGAGGGTGGTTACATTCTCTGACCCAGGAGAAGGCTATATAATTCCTGATGTGAGGTTTTGCTTTGGGGCTCACTTTGAGAAGTGTTGTGTGATTTGACCAGATGAGACTCTGGGCAGCTGTTGAGAGCCCCCCACCCTGGCTTTGAAAACCCAGATGTTGATGCTTCCCTCCCTGGTAACTGTGATTTGGTATTGATATAATGGTTGGACAGTTTGGAAGCCTGTCTGCTTGATCTGTCTGTATACTCTGAAGTTCGGGGTGCTGATCTTTTTCCCCTGAACTAGGTAATATATGTTTGTTTGGTTAAAGTAAGCCTGTTAACCCATGTTGAGTTGCTTTCCTTGACAAAAGCAGATCTAAGAACCCTAGCCACCCTAGGGATATTGGGGTGCTTGCTGCTACACTTCCTGAAAAAGAGATCCCAAAATTAAAACTCCCAGGAATAATATAGCCAAATCCCAGAGTTCCCAGCTCAAGGAGAAGATACTACTGCATCTAGAAAGAAACAATTAACATATTTTGGAGCCACCGTCAAGATTATTTGAGATTTAGCACTTTTTACATTAAATGATAAGAGGGCTTGGTATGTAATATTCTGGAGGATAAAGGATCTAGGACTGCTTCTATACCCAACAAAACTGAGTAAAATCCTGAGAAGGAAAAAATAGTATTTAAGCATTCCTGATGAAAAGACCAGAGCTGGATAGAAGGCTTGACATTCAAACAGAAGATTCAAGAGAAGCATAAAAAGGTAAACATCAAAAGGTAATCATAAAAGAACGAGTAAAAGTTTCCATTCTTGTTTATATTTATATTCAGGTTCATTGTTGTTATTGTTTTTTGCTCATTTCCCTCTCCTATTTCTTGACTTTTTACTTTATGTTATAATAAGGTTCTGCTCCCAGGATCGGTGGGACACTGTTCCAAGCTTAAAGTTTTTCATGCTGCTGTTTTCAGAATTAATTCTGAGGGTCTGTAAGTTTTCAGTTCTTTTAAGGTTGTATCATCTAAGCATAAGTGCGGTCTCTACTCTCCTGGCCCATGTTCTAGTTTCTGAGTGACCACAAGCACTCTTTTCTGGTCCAGAACCGTGATCAGGAACCTCACTCCCTTGTGACCACAAACTCTCATATTTCTCCTCCTTCCCTGGATGTGTGACCCAGAACTGCTGACAGACAATGCCACAGAGACTTGCACCTAGTGCCAGCAAATGGTCCCCTGTAATTTCCATCTGACCAGTTGTCTGATCCCCATATCATCTGTGTGCTGAGAGTTTCAGAAGCCACAGTTGTCCCCAAGGACTGTTTCTGGTATATGTCCTAGAGTCTCTAGGACTAATGTATATTATCATAATCCCAGGTCAGGCCCACAGGATATCTTGCTTGTATTATTATATTGGATTTATAATCGATCTTCCTGTTTCCAGTCATTCCACTCTTTAATTCATTCCCTCTCATATCTTCCAAAAGTATATTTCTAAGGCACAAGTCTGACCTTATCTTGTTCTTGCTCAAAATGTTCATTGGGCCCCCTTTGCTAGGAGAAAAGGCATATTCAGCTTGATTTTTAAGGCCCTCTATAATCTGAATCTAACCTATCATTCCAACTTTATTTCATATTACTTTCTTCCACACGTTGCATATTTTATCCAATCTGGTCTTTAAGCTATTCCCCAAAGTGGAGATTGTATATCTTGTTTATGTACATTAATGAATGAATGCATAATGAAAAATTATTTATTTTGTACTATGTGACCCAGACTGTACTAAGAAATCAAGATGGGGCAGCTAGGTGGCACAGTGAATAGAGCACCAACCCTGGAGTCAGGAGGACATGGGTTCAGGTCTAGCCTCAGACACTTAACACAAAAAATAGCTGTGTGACCTTGGGCAAGTCACTTAACCCCAATTACCCTCCAAAAAAAGCAAAGCAAAACAAAACAAAACAAAACAAAAAATTGACACATCTTGCCCTGAAGAAGTTCATGTTCTTATGAACAAGGTTATGCTTATAAGGGAGCTTGAATTAGGGGTGATGATGGGGTGGAGTAGGGATGGCATAGAATAAGTCTGTAGTGGCATGGTTTTCAAATAGCCTTGAAATTATGTGAGCAAACTAAGGTGAAAGCTAACCTTTGTGTATGGTTCATGCATTAGGTCCAAGATTTCAATGGGAGGGTAATAAGGAGATTGAGGATGATGGAAGGCATAAACTGCAAGGTTTGAAAATGTCCAGGAAGTGACATGGCAGCCTGATTCTGAGCAAGGTAAGTTGAAAATTCACCAGTCAGAGTCCAAGGTGACTCCAGGGTCCAGAGTCTCAGTGGGAGAATCATCTCTTCTTTCTGAACATTTGTACAGTCTGTCCTTGGTCCTGAAATGCACTTACTCTTTTTCCACCTCCGGTTCTCAGAATCCTTGTCTTCCTTTAGCTCTCAAGTCACCTGTGTGAAGAAATCATTGATCTCAACCCCTTCACCATGTTGTTAATAATCTTTCTCCTCTACCTGGTATTTATTTACTTGCCTCATATAGTAGATTCATGCCAGCCCCCATCTCCCTGACTCCCACCCCCCATCACTTCCTGAAGAATTTAGGCTCATTGTAAATGGAAATAGTCTTGGTTTTGGTCTTTGTATGATCAATCCCTGCCATTGTGTTTTGTGCATTACAGGTATTTGATGGTGTTTGTTGACATGATCAATTATAAGCACTATAAAGTTTCTTTTGCCAAGCAGCATGCTAGATACTGGGGATATAAATATAAAAATTGAAAAAAAAGACTTTCAAATATCTCATAGTTTAATTACTTGTTTATATAACTCTTTAAGGTATGCAAAATATTTTATTTGTGTTACCTCATTTCAAGTCTTATAGCAACCCAGTGTGGTAATATTTCTGGTGTTATTATTATTATTTGCATTTCATAAGTGCATAAAAAGAGGTTTAGAGGGGTGAATAGAATAAGCATTTACATAGAATACTTTGTGTCAGGCATTGTGCTGAGCATTAATATAACTATTATTTTAGTGGATCCTCACAATAACTCTGCAAGGTTGGTAATATCCTCATTTTACAAGTAACAAAACTGAGACAGAGGTTAAGTGATTTGCCCAGGACCACTTTTGAACTCATGTCTTCCTGACTCCAGTCTTAGCTGTACCACACCATACCCTGTACCACCAGCAGCCTCTTGGTAGAGGGCAAGTAATTTTTCTGTGTTCACACAGGTAGTTTGTATTCAAGGTGGAATTTGAATGCAGGTCTTACCTACTCCAAGCTCACTGTTCCACACAATATGCTGCATTGCTTCTCCATTCCAATCCTTAAAATGAATTAAACTGAGTGGGAATTAATATAGCCAAAAATTTTAGCACTTCTTCCTTTTAAAGGGGCAAGGGATGAGTATTGGCTGTTAATTATCATTACACTTTTGACTCTTTCCTAACTTGAAAGAGTAACCTGTCTGCTCATGATATATTCTCTTTAGACATCCCTGGCACTTTAAAATTGGATGAATTTTTAAGAGTCGTATACAAGCTTTGTCATTGCTGTGAATATTAGAAGAATTTTTCATAGGGTCTTATTGAATGGGGAAGCCAGACAGTATTCCAAAGAAGGAGCTCTGAACAGAGTTCATGCTTTAAAGAGCCATTGAGTTAATTATTTGTGGTGGTAATGGAAACTGTGTGCGATATGGCCCCACACCCTATATTTTGATGAAACTATCATCTGTATGCCTCCCATACTAACATGATCATGGGGCAATTTGGGGATAAATCTTGTAAGTGGTTCCTGGAAGTTTTTATAACAGAAATGCCTGGAAGCAAATTAAATTGGGTGGTCAGAGCTTTCAGAAACAACCAGAATAATATAGGATAAATAAGAAATGTGAGATTTTTTTCTTAAGAAGTATAAAACTTCATTTTAAAAATAAATGAAATATTCTACATGAAGGAAAATGTTGATAGAGTAGATTTTTCACTAACTCTACCCTATAACATTATTTATTAATATAATATATTATAATATATAATATGATCTGTAACAATATTTGGTTAATAGCATTAATCAAATATTCAGAACTGATGAAAAGTCTAGGCAGAGACTAGGGCGGTTTTTCTTTGTGCTCTTTATGAAGAAAGACTTTATTAAAGCAAATTACTAATGTAAAGCATACTGTGGTAGACCTTCAAATACTTGTATATGTTTTATAAGTACATATTTATACATATTCAATTGGTAGGTCAATTACAAATCATTTTAATCTATTCATCAAAGTCTGAATGACAATAAAACTAATACTGCCCAACTACCTCTGCTAGAGGGCACCAGATTTCTTCCATTATCCTCTTATAATAATGAATTATTACTTAATGAGAGGCAGCATGAAATAGTGGATAGAGAATTGACTTCAGAGATGAATTAGAAAGATTTGGGTTGAAATCCCATCTCTGATACATATTTCCTGAGTAAATAAGTAAGTCACTTAACATAACAAGTCACTTAGGCAATTTTTGAGGATTAGGAATTGCAAAGAAGGTACTGACCTGCATTATTAGAAAAAGTTTCCTTACTGTAATAGTAATGAAATTTGAAGCTCCCTTTGTATTGCCAAGCTCAGAGGTACTTAACACCTAGTTTCAAATTAAGCCTTGGCTAAAGAAAAAGAAGGTATTATCCCCTGTTGCTAATGTAACAGGAAGGGACTGAACAGGGAGGAGCTATACCATTTTTAAGGTATAAGGAAGAACACAAGCTGGACAGTCAGAATATCCTAGGTTAGGCAATCATGGAGGCAGGGCAGCTGCTGCTGGACTGGACTGAACTGAGAATTAAGAAGAACTGAGAAGAGGAATGAGAATTGAGAACTGAGACAGAATTTCTTGGAACAAGTCACATGGAGGTTGGATAAAGTGATTTTGATTTTGAGAATGGTGCTGAGGATTTCAGAGGGCCAGCCCAAGCTGATGAAGATTTCTGAGGGCCACCTGCAACTGCCGAGGACTTCCAGGAGCCAGCTGGAACCGCCAAAGACTGAGGAAGCATAACTGTGGTGCTGATATTTTGTGCAAATGTTGTTGTGGCTTTGTTGATGTTTATGAATGTTGTTGTGGTTTTGTTAAGTCTTGTCTTCCCAGGAACAGAGACTGTAAAGGATTTGAGATGGTCTGGCACTGTGAGCTCCAATGTGGAGCAGGAACTGCATAGAGAGCTGTACAAAGAACTAGGAGCTATCTGCCTTTGAACCCAGGTGACAGTTTGATGGATTCAGGTAAGAGCTACCTGCTTCTAGTCAAGATGAAAAGACCTCTCCATGGATACTGAGTAGTGACTGATGAAATTGTCTGAATAGTGACTGATAAAATAGGATACTGAGTACTGACTGATGAAATTGTGTTTTACTTGTGACCTAGGGGTGGATGGCTTTTGTACTTTCCACTACCCCTTAAGAGGGTACTGAGTAGTGACTGATGAAATTATAATTTAATTGGTACCCCATGGGTGGAGGACTTTGACTTTTGTACTTTGTGTCTCTTAAGGAGGCAAGCCTCTTAATGACTGAGTTACTAAATGATTGTACTTTGTTGAAAACTATGTGACCACTTTGGTGAAAAACTATGTGGCCATTTTAGTGATAAGTTGTTGAATTGTGACATGGTAAATGCTGTATGTAGATTTTCTGTGATATGTTGTAACATTGTGAATGTTGTACCTTGATTTTCTGTGAATGTTTTGCTCTGATTGTTGTTGAATAGAAAGTTTGCTATGCTATGTAATCAGAACCTTGAAAGCTGTGCACAGCAGCAGAACTCTGGAAAGCTGCTCATGCTTGGCTTTATACTTAGCTAGGAGCTTCCTATTCCAATGAAAGTGTTGGTATGATCTATGTATAGATACACATATATGTAGATACACACACATATGTAAGCACACATTGTGTATATTTGTGTATATGTATATACTCTGTGTCTGTGCATGCAGACACACACACACAATGTAGACTAATTCTGATTTCCCTTCTCCAAAGAAGTCCTTATTAGTCACACACACATGAACACATACAAGTAAATTACATTTTATTAGACTGAGGGCAGGGGTTGCAACAATATAACTTTTAAATTATTGGCATTATTATTAATAAATAACATTTATATATCATTTTACTATTTTACTAAGTACCAAATATAGTGTCTTAAGGTTTGCAAAGCAGTTTGCAAATCTAAACTAATTTTATCATCATAACAGCCTTGGTAGGTAGGTGCTATTATTTCCTCATTCTAGAGATGAGGAAACTGAGACAAAGAGAGGTTGACTTGGCTGGGATCACACAGCTAGTAAGTGAGACTAGACATGAGCTCAGGTCTTCCTTACTCCAGGTCTAGTGCTTTAGCCATTGAACTCCCTACCTTCTTGCAGCTATCTCCCCTAAATTCTTAGCATCTTACTCTGTAAACAGCAGGTGTTTAATAAATGTTTGCTGAATTGAAACAAATCTTATTCTACAAAATTAATTTGAAATTTAGCCAACATAGTGGAAGTATGGATAGTTTAATGTTGATTATAGTGTGTGTGTGTGTGTGTGTGTGTGTGTGTGTGTGTGTGTGTGTGTTTTGGAGATGTAGAACCCTTCAAAGCAACATATTTAGCTTGGAGAAAGAAGCTTAAGGAGGGCTATGATAGTCATCTTTACATATGCAAACAACTGAGGAGAAATTAATTGGTTCCCTTTGGCCATAGTTCAGAACCTGGAGGGAGATCTGCTTCCAAAGGTGAGGTTTTAAAAATACCCTTTGAGGTCTTTAAGAAAAGACAAGATGACCACTTGAAATAGATGTTATAATAAGGATATCATGTATTTGTTAGATTAGATGACCACTGAGGTCCTTCCTTCCCCCAAATTCTGTGATTCTTTGGAGCAGGAAAAGGGATATTACAAGCTGTCACTGATGCTGAAGGATTGATTTTGCTCCATGATGCAATATTTTATTCTCTCTGAAGTTCATAAATAGAATTTTAAAGAGGAAATAGTTTATCGAAGGTGAAATGGATTATTTATGGCTGCCTGTGTTTCACCTCTCCTAAGATTAGATGAGGGTGAAAGCTCATGTAAAAACTGAGTTACAAAGGTGGAAGAAAAGAAGGTGTAATAAAGGAGCCCCAAAAGTTGGAAAATCAGAGGAGAAAATGTTCAACCCATGTATCTGATAGGCACAAGAAATGAATACCCTGTACTTTTTACAATGTGTATGTGTGTGTGTGTGTATTTAAGGAGGGAGATTACATTTGAAAGTTTGTCCTCCCCATGCTTTCCCACCAAACAAACCCCAAGCCCTCTAGAAATCATCTCTAGGGAATACACATATTATTCCATATTTTACTCTTCGTTCAGTAATTTCATTTTTAATTGTCTAGCCTTGAAGGAAACTTGCAGAAATTGTGGCAAGCAAGGGAGATAAATAAAGCCCATTTTATTATAGTTCATCCAGTTCTAATAAACAAATGACAAATGTGGAATGATGAAAGTTGAAAGGATAATTAGAAGTGTGAAATTAAGTGTTTACTTTAAAATTAAGGGAGAAAAACATAAGTTCAGTAGGAAAAAAAGTTTTCTCTATAGTTCATGTGAAATTGAATAGAGAGAACGTCACGATAATTTCAGTAAACCTATTTAACATAAGCATAACCAAAATTTCCATAATGCTTCAAAGTTTATAAGCAATACCTGATTTTATAGTGCTTTAAAGTTTGCAAAGTCACTTGAGCATCAAAACAACCCTGTGAAGGGGATACTAGAGATAGTTTTATCTTTATTTTACAGATGAATCAACAGACTTAAAGGCATTAAATGACCTTCTCTCCCACACAGCTATTTTAAGTGAGAGTCATGATTCCAAACCAGACACTGCACTCCATGGCCTGTACTCTGTCCAAGTCTTTCTGTCTCTCACAATGATTTCCTCTCAATAATCTTGTAAGGTACATATTAGAGGCAGTATTGATCACCATTTTACTAATGAGAAATCTTATTGCTATCCTTTGTTTTTATATTACAAACATTTATGGATTATTCTCACTTTATGAGAAATCTCTTGTGACAAGATAAAACAGTTAAATGAAACTGAAAATATAGTGCCCTCATTTAAAAGTGCTTGCAATATTTCACTTCTGTAGCATAGCTGTCCCCTCAATCACTCTACAAAAAAAATGAAATCTGTTTTCTCTTCTTCCCACCTTTCCCTTAATTAGAAAACAAAAATGAAAGTGAATTACTTGTAAAAAGTATGTGCAGTCAAGCAAAACAAATTCCTTCAATGGCTGTATATAAGAAAGTATATGACTCATTGCATACCTTAAATGTGTCCTGTCTCTATAATGGATACCATGTTCAATCATCAGTCCTCTGAAATCATGAATAGTCATTTTTTCAGTCATATTTCTTAAATCTTCAGAGTCTTTTCTTGGTAGTGTTTTGTTATTGCATTAATTGTTATTCTGGGTCTCCTCACTTTAATCTGCATCAGTTCATTTAAGTATTTCTATATCTTTATGAAATTATATATTTCCTTATATCTTATAGCACAATAGAATTCACATCACACATATAACACAACTTACTTAGCCATTACTCAACTGATAGACATCTACTATAGTTCCATTTTTTTACCCTCTCAAGTAAACGTGCTAAAATATTTTTTTTGCCTGTAAAGGACCTTTTTTTTCCTCTATATTTGATTATTTCTACATATAAACCTAGCAGTGCTATAGCTAGGACAAAGGGCACAGGTATCATCTTGTAACCTTTTGTGTTTAATTCCAAATAGCTTTTTGACATGATTGTGCCTATACATAGATGCACCAAAAGTAAATCAGTGAGCCTATTTTGCGATAGTCCTTCCAGCATTTAATATTTATGTTTATCATCTTTACTACTCTGATGGGTATGAGTTTTAATCTAAATTTTTTTTAAATTTATATTTCTATAATTAGTAAGTGATTTGGAACACATTTTTCTTTCATATCGCTAAAGATAGTTTATATATATAGTTTATAGTTAAAGATAGTTTCTTCCCTTGAGAAGTGTTTGTCTTGATCATTTATCATTTGGGGAATGGTTTTGAATTTCAGAGTAGTTAAGTGACTAGACTGGAGTGAAACAACTTTCTTTTTTAAAATTTTTTTTTGCTTTTTTTTTGGGGGGGGGAGGGCAATTGGGGTTAAATAACTTGCTCAAGGTCACACCGCTAGGTTTTTGTTTGTGTGTGCCTTAAGTGTCTGAGGCCAGATCCGAGCTTAGGTCCTTCTGACTCCAGGGCCAACACTCTACTCACTGTGCCACCTAGCCGCCCTGAAACAGCTTTCTTAACTACAAGTCCATTGTTCTTTCTACATGGCACACAGAAAACAAGACAAAACAAACAAGCAAAAAAAACAAACAAAAAAAATTATAAAACAATTCACCTGAAAATAAGGAGGATCTAGAGACCTTTTTTGAAGCTACTGATTTCAAATAAGTTAATAAAACAGGTGTATTCCTTTATCCAAATTAGAATGATTTTCATTTCTCAAAAGAGATGAAGTTTAATCAAAGAATCAAATCACAATCTCTTCCTTAACAGTGCCTCTAAATAACTTTGAAAATGTCACTTCATGTTTATTTTAGATTTGATTCCCTCTCTATCAGTGTCTACTGATTTGACGTATGTCTCTAATGAAAGACTGAGTCAACTAATGCAAAGAATTAGCAGGTGATTTATTAATCTGGAAAGCTTCTGCTGTAAAACGACTGCCATTTGGAGGCACAATATTAACAAATCTGGCTGAAACAGAGTGTTTTGTAAAACCTTGCCATGGACTGTCTGGAGAATTTTTCTCGCAAAGAGACTTTTCAATACTATGGAACTTTGGACTGTTTAATCAATTTCTGCAACTTAATTCTTGATCTTCCACTGATTTAGTCTTGCTTTTTTTGTGACAGATGTGTGTGTGTGTGTGTGTGTGTGTGTGTGTGTGTGTGTGTGTGTGTGTGACAGAGAGACAGAGAGAGAGAGACAGAGAGACATTGAGGGAGAGAGAGACAGAGAGACAGAGACAGAGACACACAGAAACCGAGACAGAGACAGATAGACAGACACAAAATGGGAGAGAGAGAGAGGGAAAATTTTCCAAAGTGTTTAGTATGGTAAACTGGGAACAAGGATATACTGGAGGGCTTGGATCTTCTGCAGGTTGACTTCTTCCAAGGGTCTTTTCCTTTAGGGACTCCCCCTAAAGAGAATCTGGAACCATGTGTGTCTTCTCTCCAGAAGAGAAGAACAAAGGTCTCTCTTTTTGCAAGCTTTCAATGACTGTTTTCATATTAGGAACAGAAAATGGAGAAATCATTTTCCACTAGTGAGAAGACTTTTATGCAGATAAACTTGAGCCCCAGATTAATGATATACAAGGCAATGTGGTATGTGGATAGAGAGCAAGCCTTGCAATTAGCAAGATCTGGGTTCAAGTTCTTTCTTTGATAAATCCTGGCTGTATGACTCTAGGCAAGTCCCTCAACCTCTCAGTGTCACCAGGTAAATATCTATGAAGGTAAGCTGCAGAGCAGTCTGTACTGGTAGGAGTTCCCTTACTTGTTCATTATATACACTATGGAAATCATATATCTAGACTTAAAAGCAACTGCAAGGAAAAATGTTTAGTGTTTGGAATACAAAAAGTAAAAACTGGTGTATATAAGCCTTGTCCAAGAGGAACTTTTGTGCTTTATATACATGGATATTCATAATTATAGTTTAATTAAAAACTAGTTATTAAATACTAATATATAAATGATAGTGTAGAGGATATAAAACAATAAAGAATTCCTTGATTAGGGGATTCTTTTGACTAAGGTAAGTTGGCACATACTCTGTAAGTTCTAGTTTTACATAGTTGCTTAGATCCTCGAAATATTAAATGTCTTCCTTATAGTCGCAAATCTGGTATTTGTCAGGGGAAAGACTTGAGACCAGATATTCCTGACTCTATTGTCAGCTTTTTAACCATTATATAAGACCACCCATCAGAGGGTACCAGTTTATTTTTAAAGCAAAATCCCTCTTCTCAGAAAATAGATAATCTAATGGAGGATACTGTATATAACATGTTACATACATGAAGCAGAATATAATTGAAGCAAAGAAAAGCTTAAGACAGTATTCTCTAGCATCATTAGTGGATGATCCCTTTCATCTCTGGGCTCCTGGAAAGATTTATGGAGGAAATGGCACATGAGCTGAGCCTTAAAGGAAAAGAAGGCTCTCAGTAGACAGTGATGAGCATGGTGGAAATTTAAATATGGCTGAAGCATATTAGTCATCTTGGGGGCATAGTGGATGGAGCATCAGGCTTGGATTCAGGAAGAGCTGAATTCAAATCCTGGCTTACACATTTACTTGCTGTATGACCCTAGAGAAGTTGTTAACTCACTGTTTGCCTCAGTTTCCCCATTTGTAAAATACCTATTTGTCAGATTTCTTATGAGGATTAAATGAGATAACATTTGTAAAGAACTTAACAAAGTCTCTGGCACATAATAAGTGCTTTATTAATATTACCTATTTTTATTAGACATTTATAAATGCATTAGTACAAATTCAAATTTTACTAAGTGTGAAGCTCAGTTCTTATTTTTACTTCCATTTTGTGCTTCATGAGACTAGATGACTTCATTTCTTTTTTTTTTTTTTTTAAGCAATTGGGGTTAAGTAACTTGCTCAAGGTTACACGGCTAGTCATTATTTATGTGTGGGTGCTCATTTTCTGAGGCCGGATTTGATCTCGGGTCATCCCAACTCCAAGGCCAGCGCTCTTACTCACTGTGCCACCTAGCCGCCCCTTTTAGGGCAATTGGGGTTAAGTAATTTGCCCAAGGTCACACGGCTAGGTTTTTATTTGTATGGGTTAAGTGTCTGAGGCCGGATCTGAACTCAGGTCCTTCTGACTCCAGGGCCGGTGCTCTACTCACTGCGCCACCTAGCCACCCCAGATGATTTCATTTCTGAAGCTTCGTATCATCTACTGTTTGACCAAAATACAGAACTTTCTTCATCTTGTAGATGAGGAAACTGAGGGAGAGAACTGAGGTTGCATTTGGTGGCTTTTGCTGCCATCTTTGAAGTAATTGGTAATCTTTACACGGCAATAGCATTTTAAACCATATCTGCCTTAGAAAAGGGATTTTCCATACCAACAGTTCCCTGTACTGACGAAATCACAAGAATGGACCTAAAATAGACACCTAAGTTATATGACCAAGTGAGCAAGTGCTGACATGCATGTCTATGCCCCCACCCCCCAATACATGTACAAACTCTATTTGTCATCAAATATAACATAGATGAACAAAGAATATGTTACTTAAGAGAATTTCAGCAGGTTGATATTTTCGTTATTATTTTGGTATGCGTTGGTATAAAGGGAGGCACAGCCAAGTATGAGAGGACTGAAGGTAGAATAGAAAGGGGAAAAAAAAGAAAGTTTTAATTGAGCAATAATGTATAGCTTATTTAAATAAAGAATTCTAGTTAGAAACTACACGTAATATATATATATATATATATAGCAGGTAAAACTTCTTGATGGTGTGTGTGGATATGTGTGTGTATAAATGTATTCAATCTCCAAACCAAAATGTACATGCTGCCTTATTCATTTATATATTATCCTAGACTACAATACTCTCTATAGTAGAAATGAGGGTCAATAGCCTGACTGAGGAAAACAACACCTTAAAAAATAGACTAACTCAAATGGCAAAGGAGGCCCAAAAGGGCAATGAGGAGAAGAATGCCTCAAAAAGTCGAATTTGCCAGATGGAAAAAGAATCCCAAAAGTTCACTGAGGAGATTCATTCCTTCAGAGTTAGACTGGAGCAAATGGAAGCTAATGACTTTATGTAAAATCAAGATGCTGTTGAGCAGATTCAAACAAATGAAAGATTAGAAGGCAATGTGAAATATCTCATGGGAAAAACCACTGACCTGGAAAATAGATCCAGGAGAGACAATTTAAAAAATTATTGGACTACCCAAAAGCCATGATCAAAGAAAGAACCTAGAAATCACCCTTCAAGAAATTCTCAAGGAAAATTGCCCTGATGTTTTAGATCCAGAGGGAAAAATAGAGGTTGAAAGAATCCACTGATCACCTCCTGAAAAAGATCCCAAAAAGAAAACTCCCAGGAATATTATAGCCAGATTCCAGAACCCCCAGATCAAGGAGAAAATACTACAAGCAGCCAGGAAGGAACAATTTCAATATTGTGGAAACACAATCAGAATAGCACAGGACCTGGCAGCTTCTGCACTGAGGTATCAAAGGGCATGGAATATGATATTCCAGAGGGCAAAAGAGCTGGGACTGAACCCAAGGGTCAGGGTCACCTACCCAGCAAAACTGAGTATTTTGTTTCAGGGCAAAATATGGTCATTCAGTGGAATAGAGGACTTTCAAGCATTCTTGAGGAAAAAACCAGAATTGAATAGAAAATTTGACATCCAGACACAAGAAGCAAGAGATGCCTGAGAAGGTAATCAGGGAAAAGAAATCAAAAGGAACGTATCAAAATTGAACTATTTACATTCCTATATGGAAAAACAATAACTGTGACTGAGGAAATCTTTCTCACTATGAAAATAATGGAAGAAGGGTGTATGGTCATATGAATACATATGCGAATGTGTGTATATATGTTTACAATTACATATGGATAGAGGGCATAGGGTGAATTTGTTGGGAAGGGAGAATACTGAAGGGGTGAAATTATGAGGTGAGAGAGGAAAGTGGCAAGAGGATATGGGGAGAGACAGGGTAGGGCGAATTATCTCATGTAGAGGAAGCAAGGGGAAGTGGTTGCAAGGGAGGAGAAGAATAGGAAGGCAAAAAGGCAAAACCACATTCTCATTGAATTTGGTTCAGGGAGAGAATGACATACATACTAAATGGGATATCTTAGCTTGCAGCAGAATAGGGGGAAGGGGGATGAGAGGAGGGATGATGGATGGGAGGGCATCCTTGGGGGGAAGGGAGGTTGGAAGTACCCACTATAGAAGAGGGACAGGATCAAGTAGGGAATGGACCAGGTGGGGGGTGGGATGAGTGGGAGGGAATTATAAGCTGCCTTGTACAATATATCTACTATGGTAATGTTTTGCATAGCTAGACATGTACAACATATACTGAATTACTTATCTTCCCAGAGGGAATGGGTGACAAGGGAGGAAGGAAATGGATCTGAAATTCGAGGTCTTAAAATTAAATGTTTCAAATATACATAAATACTATTATTAATACTCTTTTGCTTGCAATTGGGAGATAAGATGTGCAGGCATTGGGACACAAAGATTCACCTTCCTCTAATGGAAAAGTCGAAGGGGGTGTGGGAGAAGATATGGGAGAGAGCAGATTGGAGGAAGCGATATCTTGTGGGACTGCTATTCTAAGAGGGTGGGTAGGGGAAAAACAGGGGGGAAATAGTTGTAACTCAAAATCTGGTGGAAATGAATGATGTAAAACAGAAGTTAATAAAGCATTTGAAAGAAAAAAAAAGAAATCTAGATGAGCTCACTTATTAGTCATCCAAGGAAAACATAATGTTCTTTTGTTTTTGTTAAGGAGGACATGAATTTATTCAGAACAAAGCATTAGATTTCCCCCCCACCCCATTTTCCATCATATATGTGTACCCAAGTGCCTTGGATCTTATCTAGTGCACTATAGGTACTCAATAAAGACTTGTTACTTGGCTGATTACACAGAATTCCTAAACAGTTAGGAGAAAGGAGATTTCTATTTTCATTCCTTCCTTTCTTGTCTCCTGTGTGGTAATAGATCCTGGCAATATGGAAGGATAGTCTAAAATTTACTTCAGCAATCCAACATAATGACTCTGGCAATGTAACATCCAATCCAATTAAAATGCTGTCCTCTTCCTGTTAGTGAAAAAGGCAGCACCTATGCTGTACAGGAGTGTTCAGTTTTGAGTTATTAATAGCTCTCTTGACATCTTATTAAAGTGGAGAGGTATTCATGCTCAAGACTTAGCTTAGTGTTTGAGCCTATTCATATCATTTGAAAAATAGATTCTTCCTACCCAAGTTATTACCTCTATTATCTGCTTTCTTGTAAGAACACTTACTAACACTAATTATTTTTCCAGGTCTCACAGTGAGTTTTTTCTCCAATAAGAAAGTAATGTGATGATAAAAAGGCAAAATGAAAATTTTCTTTTTTTTCAGGTTATTTTATTCTAAACTTAAGAAAGAAAATCAGCATTTCCATAACATAGAACCAGGATAATTTCCCATTTTTCCTTTTCTTATTAATTTATTTTAAACTTAAATACTAAAACTTAAATACATAATAAGAAAGGAAAAAGAAATATATTATAAACATATACAAGATAAAAAACATTGCCATGTGCACAGCATTTCAAGCCTATATAATAAATACTGTACATTGTGTTTAGAGCTGTCTATCTTTTCTTTGTTTCCTTGTAAATTTTCTTTTGTTCTATCTTGTGCATTTTGTTCTTTCCCCTCCCCTTGTTTACCTCCTTCCAAGAAGGCTACAATTAAGCATGGAGGTAAATACACACACACACACTCACATATACACAAATATACATATGTATACACACACACACACACATATATATACACTTTGATATCTATATTCATACTCATATATAGACATATATATTCAGATGCCTCTATGTAAGACTGTACTTACTTGTTTGTCCTCTGTTTCTCTGAGAATGGATAACATCTTCCTTGATAATTCCAAGTCTGTCCATATTTTTCTAAGTGCACCAATTCATCATTTCATACACCACAGCAATATTCCAACCTTATATTGTCTAATTATTTTAAATAGTCTAAAACAATATTGATTAATATAGCTAACATATAGTGGTTTCCCTATTTTTCTCTTTTGATTAAAACTATTTTAGCTTTAATTTTGTCTGAAATCATGATTACTACTCCTGCTTTTTTCCCCTAATAAATTTTATTCCTGATCTTTATTTTATGTTTGTATGTACTTATTTTCTATTCCTCCTGACTGCTCTACTTTGCTTCTATCTACTACCTTCCCCTCCTATTACTTAACCTACCCCAACTTAAAAGATTTTTATCATCTTCCAAAAATGTTATTCCTACTTTATCCCATTTCTTTTAATCTAGACACCCTTCTATACCCACCATCCTAGTCCCTTACCCTCTTATTGCTTTATGAATTTAGAAGACTTTTACTCCTCTCTAAATATATATTATTCTCTCTTTAAGTCAGATCTGGTGTGAGTAGGATTACCTCTAAAAATGACTCCCTTATCCTCTCCTTCACTGCTACCATCCCTGTAGATTTTTATTTCTTTTCTGAATTTAGAAGACTTTTATACCATTCTAGATATAGATGTATTGCTTCCTCTTTAACTCATTCCCGATGAGAAGAGGGTCCCAGAACTAACAGCCCTGCTCCCCTCTAATTCATCTGTGTCAGTTCTTCCTCTCACATTTCATTTGTATCATTTTATAAGCCTTTTCCTAAAGTTTTACTTTTTAGAATCACATAATACTCAGTTCTATCCCAATCTTTATTTTGAACTACCCAATTAATAATAACAATCTTAGACATACATTTTGCATTTTCTCATATAAAAAGTAAACAGTCTGCCCTACTGAGTCCTTTGTAATTAGTCTTTGATGTGTTCCTTATATTTCTATTGGACCTTGTATGGCAAATTTTCTCTTAAATTCAGGTTTTGTTTTGTTTTGGACAGCAAAATCCTGAAAGTCTTGCAATTCATTGAATGTCTATTTTTTTTTCCATTCAGGATTATGCTTGACTTTGCTGGATATGATATTTCAGTCAAAACTCTATTTCTTTTGATATAAAGTTTTTTTTGATATATAGTATTCCAAGTCCTATAGTTTTTTTAGTGTCTGCTAGGTTTGTGTGGTTCTAATTATGACTCCACCATATTTAATTTTTTTTCTTGTACCTCATAGTATTTTCAATTTGAGCTAAGGGTATTCCTGTAGGTTTTCCTTATGGGATCTCTTTCAGGTGGATTTCTTCTATTTCTACTTTTCCTCTTATTCTAATGTTTCAGGATAATTTTCTTTAGTTATCATATTATTGTAGAAAAATTCTTTTTTTTTAATTGTAAGTTTTAGGTAGTCCAGTTATTCTTGTGTTTTCTCTTTTAGATATCTTTTCCAGATCAGTTGTTTTTCTTATGAGATGTTTCATATTCTCTTAAATTTTTTCATTCTTTATTTTTTGTTTTATTATTTCTTGGTCTCTTAAAACTTCAGTGGCTTGTCCATGCCCAATTTTAATTTTTGAGGAGTCATTTTCTTCCTTAAGACTTTGGATCTCTGGGGTGGAGTCAAGATGGTGGAGTAACAGCAGGGACTTGCTTGAGATCTCCCCCAAACCCCTCCACATATCTTTAAAAAACGACTAAACAAATTTTAGAGCTATAGAACCCACAAAATGACAGATTGAAACAAACATCCAGCCCAAAACAACCTGGAAGATTGGCAGGAAGAGTTTATTGCACCAGGCTGGGGGTGCTGTGCCAGCATAGACAGTGCTAAAGCAGGTTTCAGGGGACTGAATCACTGGCAGCTGTGGCAATTTCCAGGCTTCTCAACTCACAAATGCTAAGGACAGCATAGAAGGTCAGTGGAATAACTCTGTGGGACCTTGGTGAAAGAGGAGCCCAGTCCAACTAGGGTCTGGCCCCAACCCCAAGGCAGTGGAGGTACCACCAATGGCATTAGCAGTAGTAGCAGTGGCAGAGGTGGCAGCAACAGCAGCTGCTTCCTGAACTCTGGGCCAACAAAAGGTGGGGGATCAAGTGACTGATACAAAACCCCTGAAGCCTAGGGTAGTATACCCACCTGCACCCCCATCCCCACTCCCAATAGTAGTAGAGTCCTATGTGACAAAGAGTTAGACAGTCAAGTATTTGGCTTGGATGTTAGGGCCTAATTACTAAGGCCTGGGCCCTGGATTTGGCATGAGGGAGTACAGGGCCTTGAAGGCTCGAGATGCCCGGAGGTGCTTTCTGCAAATTAGCAGATTAATTTTTGCTGTGCATTGAGAGTGCTTCATCCAAAGGGAATGGTCTCCTCCCCCACCAGCCAGAGGTGTATATATAGAGCAAACTCCCAGAAGAGGGGAAGGAAGGAAGGAATTCAGGTATTCAGATAGCAGAGGAGTCATGTAGCAGCCATTAAATAAACCTGTTGAGCCTGATCCTGAGTCCTGGCGTTCTGTTGTGCATTTTCCCTGTAGCTGGATATATGGGGCCAGAGACGTCTGAAGACCTGGTTATAGGTAAGGTCAGCCTGTTGGGACTGCAGCCTGAGGAGAACGCCAACAAATGGCACCCTGAACGTGGGACTGAGAGGGTAATAGGCCAATGCCCCTATAAGGTATAGCTGAAGAGGGAAGGCAAAACAGCCTTATGTTTTAGAAAGAAGGCCAGAGGGCAGTAAGATGGGGCAGGGATTGACAATACCCGCCATCGAGCCAGAAGACTCAGAGATTTATGCTCGACAGGTAAGGAAAGCATTGGCAGAAAAAGACCTTTCCTTCTCTCTGAAGGAGTGCCGACATTTTGTGGACAAAATACTTATCGTGTCCCCCTGGGTCTGCTTTACTGGGCTAGACTCAGCGAGATGGGTCACGGTGGGAAAACAGATGGCTTCGTATCATGATAATGATTCGACTTTATTAACAGATAAAGATTTCATGATGTTTTCAGCAGTTAAAGCCTCTCTGACCGGAACACCACAGTGCCCTAAATTGGTCACTGCATCCAGTCAAACTACTGACACCTTAACAAAAAGGGCATCTGCCTCATGGTGGGTTTCCAGGGAGCCAGATGATAGCCCCCCAAGTTACAAGCCCTTGTACCCCTCTCTGGATTTTCCATCTGTGTCATCAGAGGAGGGAGTGCAGGGTGGGGATGAGCAGTTAGGAACAAAACAACAGGAAAGGGGTGGAGATCCTGAGAGGCTTGCTAGGTTGGAGGAGGAGCTCCGACAGCTCCGCATCTTATTATCTGAGCATGCCTCTCAGGGGCAGAAAGATCCCAGACAGAAAGGCCAGGGGACAGGAAATGCTCACCAAAGCTCTGTGTTTTCACTTACATTTATGAGCGAGAGCCGAGGAGCAATGAGTACAGGGCTTTGCCTAGCTAGAGGGTGTCACCAGGGAGCGGGGGAGACAAGCCAGATGGAGAACATGGTGACAGAGACCCTCAGAAAAGCATTTAGAGAAGAAGATGTAACCCAGTGGGATCTCTCACTCTTTCCAGTTACCATAGAAGGTGGACGTAGACGTCACACCACTTTACCATATAAGTTGCTAAAAGATATCAAGCAAGCCTGTATAGAATATGGAACAAATTCACCATTTACTCTAGAGCTCTTATTGGGGTTTTCAACTAATTTCCTGTGTACCCCATTAGATTGGAGAGGACTTGCGACTGCCTGCCTTATCCCAGGACAAGCAATTTTGTGGGAATCTATGTATGAGAAGGCAGTGAAAAAGTATCTAGAGGATCATAATGTACAGAATAGGGAGGAAGCCTTTCGGGCATTTTTAGGGAAAGCCCCATATGCAACTCAGGCTGAAGAAAAGGAATATGAAGTAGCTGTTTATCCTGGGATAGCACACTGTGCCTTGGAAGCTTGGGGGAGAATACATAGAGAGGGTGAGAAGCGAAGAGCCCTGACTAAAGTAAAGCAGGGTCCTAGTGAGCCCATTGAAGACTATGTGTCTCGCCTGCAATTAGCAGTGTAACAGACTGTTGGAAAAGAAGTAGCTGGGGAGGTAGTATTCAAGCAGCTGTTGAAGGAAGGCATGAATGATGTTTGCCAAAAAGCCGTGGCTTCCCTCCCTAAGGAGGCTCTGTTGATTGATAGCATAGATATGTGCGCAGGAATAGATTATCATGCCAATCAGCTCCAAGCCATGGCAGGTGCTATTGTTCAAGGAATTACTCATGGAATGAGAAGAGAGGTTAGGAAATGTTTTAAATGTGGAAAACCTGGACACTTACAAGGAGAGTGCAGACAAAGAGTCCAGGGACCACTAGGGAAAGCAGGAGTTAAGCCTATCTGCTTAGCCTGTGGAAAACGAGGGCACCTTGCAAAATTTTGTAGAGAGAGTAAGAAGGCAAATTTCCAACCTATGTCGGGAAACAGGCCCCACATACTTACCCTGTGGAGTCCCAAGGTTCTGGGACAGCCCCTCAGGAATATCAAGATATGAGGGCTTGACAAACATCCAGTTGGTCAACACCCTAGAAAAGGAGATCTATGTAGCCCCTTGGATGACTGTCCAAATAGTAATAGAACCAAGAAAACAGACAAGCTTAATAATAGGCCTAGCGGGACATTAGGACATAATTGTTCACACTTGCCTTTTCAACCCTGGTGAGGAACATATAGAAATAACAAATCCTCATGATCATCCTATTTAATTGAATTGTAATAACCCTGTAGCTAGAGCTATTCCTCTTGAAACATTTACCCCTCAAATCAATTTTGTGCAGCAGATTACTCTCCAGAGACCTTTTTTGTACAGTAAACATCAATGGAATGCCATTTCAAGGCATGTTAGATACTGGAGCAGATATCTCAGTAGTAAGAAAATTGGATTGGCCCAAACATTGGCCATTGAGACCAAGAACCATTTCAGTTAAGGGAGTAGGAGGAAATCAGTTGGCCTGGCAAGCTGCTTATGAGTTGCAATGGCAAATGGAAGAGCATAGGGGAACATTTCAACCTTTAGTGATAGAAGGCCTTAGCACCTCATTATGGGGAAGAGACATTCTTGCTCAGGCTGGTTTACAACTCAGTTCTTTGGAAAACTATTAGGGGCCACTGGAGTTAGAATAGCGGCACCCCAATTAACTTGGAAGTCAGATGAGTACATCTGGGTGGACCAGTGGCCTTCCTTTAGTCCTTTTAATTCTCCTGTGTTTGTAATAAGAAAGAAATCAGGCCAGTGGAGAATGCTTACAGATCTTCATACAGTGAACTCTGCACTAGTATCTATGGGACCTCTTCAGCCAGGATTACCTATGTTAATATGATCCCTCAAGGTTATTCCCTCATTATTATAGATATTAAAGATTGCTTTTATTCCATTCCATTATACCCCAAAGATAGAGAGAGATTTGCATTTTCCATCCCTCAAGTAAATCTTAGAGGTCCTGCAGGAAGATATCAATGGAAAGTCTTGCCGCAAGGCATGGCCAATAGCCCCTTAATTTGCCAATGGTATGTAGGAGAAATATTGAAACCAATAAGGAAAAAATATGAACAGGTCTATATTATCCACTACATGGATGATATTTTAGTGGCTGCCCCTACTATAAAGGAGACTGAAGATTGTATGAAGGAAGTAATAGAAGCCTTAGCTGCACAGGATTTACAAGTGGCACCGGATAAAGTGCAAAGACATGCACCATTCACTTATTTAGGACATGTGGTGGGTGAAGTAACAGTGTGCAAAGTGCCACCCACCGTAGATCCCAAACAAACTAAAACACTCAATGATTTTCAAAAGTTAGTGGGAGCCATTCAATGGCTCCGATCATCAGTCCCCATACCACAAAGCTTGATGGAACCATTATATGATATACTGAAAGGCTCTGCATCTTTAACTTCCCCTAGATCATGGACTCCTCAAGCCCTTAAGGCAATACAAGTCAATTCTTTGTTAACTCAGTGTACATACCAAGTCCAACCCGGAAAGCCTATTTATGTAACAATGTTTGTTGATCGCCCATTTTGGGCCGCAGCTTATCAAGACAAAGGAGTCATTTCTTGGTTTTATCCATCTCGTCCATCTCGAGTTTTGGAGAACAGACAAGTACGTATGGCCAGATTCCTTAGACAAGTAGGTGATATGCTTTTAGCATCCTCAGATAAGTATCCTGTTTTTGTACTTCCATTTTCTTCACAACATCTTAGATATTTGGCAGAAATGCACCCTGAATGGACTAATCTTATATGTTTATGTGCTTTTACCAACTTTTTTTTTCTTTTTGGAGAGCAATTGGGGTTAAGTAACTTGCCCAAGGTCACACAGCTAGGTTTTTGTTTGTGTGTGTTAAGTGTCAGAGGCCCGATCTAAACTCAGGTCCTTCTGACTCCAGGGCCGGCACTCTACTCACTACACCATCTAGCCGCCCCATCTGCCAAAATTCTTACAAATTTATCAGCAAATTCTCATAAAAGAGCTAAAAATGTGATTAGTAAAGAGCAAGTAAATGGCCCAAATGTTTTTACAGATGCCACTTCTCACCATAAGGCAGCTGTATATTGTCCTGAGAAGGGGCAGGAACAAGTTCTAACCACACAATGATTCCACTCAGAAAAATGAGTTGTTCGCAATAATATGGGCTCTAAAGAATTTCAAGGAACCTATTAATATTATCACAGATAGTCAATATGCTTATAGAGTTGTGCAAATGTTGCCTCAAGTTTTTGTAGTAGATAAGAATACCACCATAGTCAAGATGCTTCAAGAAGCTCAGCAAGTGTTGGACGACTGTGAGCACCCCGTGTTTATCATGCACGTCCACTCTCATACTTCGGGACGTGGACCGATATTTGAAGATAATAGGTATGTGGATTCCTTATTGTACCCACTAGAAGGTGTTTTTCCAACCCCATTACAGACTGCTAAAGCTGCTCATTCCACTCTTCATTTATCTGCAAAGTCTTTGCAGAGGCTTTATGGAATTTCAAAAACAGAGGCATCCAATATTATAAAACCTGCACTGCATGTGCTCCTCTCCACCCTCCATCGTTGATCCATATACACAATCCCAAAGGTGATCATCCTAATGATATTTGGCAAATGGGCAAATCACCCATTGGCATTTTCAACTTGTTCATGTAACTGTAGATACACATTCTGGATTTATAATGGCCTCTCTTCAACCAGGCGAGCAAGCACACCATGTGGTAAATCATATGTTTCATTGCTTTGCCATAGCAGGCGGACCTCAATTCTTAAAAAACTGATAATGGTCCAACTTATCTATCCAAACAATTTCAACAGTTTTGCAAAGATTTTGGAATTACCCACATAACAGGCATTCCTTATAATCCTACAGGACAAGCCATGGTAAAGCGTGCTAATCGCACCCTCAAAACACTTTTAGCAAAACAAGAAAAGGGAGTATGGGGTATGTCTAAAGGAGGACGGATGACACAGGCATGAATAGATCAAGCAGTATGTAGTCATAACTATCGACAATTTTCAGCACAATTCAATTGTACCCCAGCCATGCGCTTGTGGCATACTAACAAAACCACTATTACGGTCAAAAATGGGCAGATAGTGAAAAAAGGAGAGCAAAGGGGGATGGGGAAGACAGGATCAGGAGATTGGAAAGGGCCAGGGACTGTGTCTGTGTGGGGGCCCGGGAATGTTTATGTCATTCCAGATACCAGAGGAGAAGGACAGTGGGTTCCATAGCGGAGGACACGTGCCTGGAAGGATGAACAGGATTATGGACAAGAAAAACCGAGGTCACAGATGACGCCGACAATGCAGACGCCGCAGAAATAGAAAAACCTTATTGCTTGATTTACCCACCAGTCCTTTTACTGCTATATTGTATCCCATGACGGCAATTGTAATTGTCACTTTTATTGTGTATTCTTCTCACTATGTTGAGATGTTTTATATTTATTTTGAAACATTCTTTGGCTCAAGTTGTTGAGATGTTTCATATTTGTTTTGAAACATTCTTTGGCTCAAGCTCATGCTGCTCTGATGTCCCTTTGCGGTCCCCTCTAAACAAGAAAAGGGAGTTGTTAGGGCTTAATTACTAAGGTGTGGGCCCTGGATTTGACGTGAGCGAGTGCAGGGCCTTGAAGGCTTGAGATGCCTGGAGGTGCTTTCTGAAAATTAGCAGATTAACTTTTGCTGTGCATTGAGAGTGCTTCATCCAAAGGGAATGGTCTCCTCCCCCTCCAGTCAGAGGTGTATATATAGAGCAAACTCCCAGAAGAGGGGAAGGAAGGAAGGAATTCGGGTATTCAGATAGCAGAGGAGTCATGTAGCAGCCATCAAATAAACCTGTTGAGCCTTATCCTGAGCCCTGTCGTTCTGTTGTTCATTTTCCCTGTAGCTGGATCTATGGTAGTCTAATAATTTTTAGATTGTCTCTCCTGGATCTATTTCCAGGTCAGTGGTTTTTCCCATGAGATATTTCACATTGTCTTCTATTCTTTCATTTGTTTGGATCTGCTTAATAGCATCTTGATTTCTCATAAAGTCACTAGCTTCCATTTGCTCCAGTATAATTCTGAAGGAATGTTTCTCCTCAGTGAGGTTTTGAGATTCTTTTTCCATCTGGCAGATTCGGATTTTTAAGGCATTCTTCTCCTCATTGCCCTTTTGAGCCTCCTTTGCCATTTGAGTCAGTCTATTTTTTAAGGTGTTATTTTCTTCAGTCAGGATGTTGACTCTCACTTCATACTTTTCTTCAATCTTTCTCATTTACTGAATATCCATTTTCCCCTGAAAGATTATACTCAGTTTTGTGTGTAGGTGATTCTTGGTTCTAATACTAACACCTTTGCCTTCTGGAATATCATATTCCAAGCCCACTGATCCTTTAATATAGAACCTCTGAAATCTTGCGTTTTACTGACTGTTGCTCCCTAATACTTAAATTATTTCTTTCTTCCTGCTTTTGATTTTTTCTTCTTGAGCTGGGCGCTCTAGAATTTGGTTTTACTATTCCTGGGAGTTCTCCTTTTTGCATCTATTTTAGGAGGTGATCTGTTTTCTTTCTTTACTCCATGATTCCAGAATATCGGGGCAGTTTTCCCTGATAATTTCTTGAAAGATGATGTCTAGGTTCTTTTCTTGATCATGGCTTTTAGGTAGTCCAATAATTTTGCAGTTATCTTTCCTGGATCTATTTCTGGGTCATTTGATTTTTCAATGAGATATTTCATCTTGTCTTCTATTTTTTTCATTCTTTTGGTTTTATTTTATTGGCTTATTTTTATGTCTCGTGGAGTCATTAGATTTCACTTACCCAATTCTAATTTTTGAGAAATTATTATTTTCTTCAATGAGCTTTTATACCTGTTTTTGTTTCCTTTTCAATTTGGCTAATTGTGCTTTTTTCCCTTTTCTTGGAGGGGGAAGGGAGGGTAATTGGGGTTAAGTGACTTGCCCAAGTTCACATGGCTATTAAGTGTTAAGTGTCTGAGGCCAGATTTGAACTCAGGTCTTCCTGATTCCAGGGCCATTTCCCTGTGCCACCTAGCCACCCCAACTAATTCTGCTTTTTAAGGAGTTCTTCTCTTCATTGAACTTTCATATATTTTTTTTTCCATTTGGCCAGTTCTATTTTATAAGGCATTCTTCTCCTCATTGGATTTTTCTATATCTTTTACCATTTGGTCCATTCTGTTTTTTTAAGGTGTTATTTTCTTCAGTATTTTTCTTGTGCCTCCTTTACCAAGCTATTAACTTTTTCCCCATGATTTTCTTGTGTGGCTCTAATTTCTTTTCCCAGTTTTTCCTCTGACTCTCTTATGTGATTTTTAAAATTCTTTTTGAGCTCTTCCACTGTCTGAGACCAATTCAGATTTTTCATTGAGGCTTTGGATGTAGGGGTTTGGACTTTGCTGTCTGCTTCTGAGTGTGTATTTTGATTTTCCTTGTCACCATAATATCCTTCTAACCTAGAATTTTTTTCCTGTTTGCTCATTTTTATAGCCTATTTTTTGACTTTTAACTCTTTGCTAACATGAGATTCTACTTCCAGGGTGGAAGGAACACTGTCCCAAACTTCAGGGGTTATTTTCAGAAATACTTTAAGGGACCTGTAAGTTTTCAGTTCTTCCATGGTATTATGATCTAAGGAGAGGTCTCCTGGTTTATGGTCTCGCCTGTGAGAGACCACAAGCATTCCTTTCTGCTCTGGAAATGTGACCATGGTCTCCATTCCCTTGTTGCTGCAAGTTCTGGTGTGCTAGTGCCATTTCTCACCCCAGGCCTATGATCTGGATCCATGTATGGGCAATGCAAGAGAGTGTTGCCCCCAGTACTAACAAAGAAACCCCTATAATCTTCTTTTAACCAGTTGCTCAGTTCCCCCCTCCCCTTACAATTTGTGGGCTCAAATTCTGGAAGTTGCTGCAGCTGCCTCTGATTCAGTTGCCTCCAAAGCCTGCTGCTGGTTTGCTATGATGTTACCTACACTGGTGCAGCCTGTGTTGGAGCTGGACTGTGTTCTGCTCTTACCGCAGTGGACATGTATTTTCTGCTGACTTTCTAAGTTGTTCTGGCCTGGAAAATTATTCCACCACTTCCTTTTGTGGGTTGTGCCTCTCTAGAATTTGCTTTAAGATATTATTTCAATTTGTTTGGAAAGGAATTTGGGAGAGCTCATGTGAGTCTCTGCCTTTTCTCCACTATCTTGGCTTGCTATTCCCAATTAAAAAATATTACTGGTAAAAAGCTTTTGATGCAATACAAAACCCATTCCTATTTAAAACACTAGGTACCTCTGAACTCTAGGGAATCTATTATCATTGCTTAGTTAATCTCTTCAACTTAGCCTTAAAGAACTCTGAAGTCAGAAGGAAGATGAAAATTCTGTGTTGAATACATGCAGGCATGAATTAATGTTGCATTACAGCAGTCCATTGGGTTATAGGAAGAAGGAAATTATTTGCTCAGGATTCAAATAACACTCTGCTATCCGTTATTGACTCTCCAAAACCACTGCCCTCTTTTCAACAATATAAATAAAAGGTTCCTGTTGTTTTATTGGCGGGCAGACTTGTTTTCTGCTGACATTCCTTTCGGCTCTGGAAATGTGATTGTTTTCCATCATTTATTTGTTGATATGGATAATTAAATGACCCTGAGTGATTTTCGGGTCTTAGTTTTACTTGACTCATTCTTTTGAAAGTCCTTGAATACAATGAAAACTGAACAGACTGTCCTTGAGTTGAGGCATTTGAAAAGTTCCACAGAAAAGATCTGAGTTATTTGGGGTGCTTATTGTTTTTTGCATATTCCTGTTAGGACCTTCATAATTCCTTCTGTACAACTAATTTGTTGTTGTTTTATTAGAATAAACATTTTATTTCTTTTGAAAAGTTCTAAGAATTGTAAAGAAACCTTTCAGTTCACATAATCATACTGAACTGACAACTATTTTGTACTCAGAAGTCTTTGCTGGAGGTGTTGATGAAGGGGGCAGGTAGGCTTCCAGGGTTTTGAGGAGATAAAAATTTCTAACTTCTTAATCTCTCATTCTGGATCCTTTTCTCCATTTTCAGTGGCTTGTCTGTCCCTGGAAACATCACTCTAAATACAGAACAGTGCAGTGCTGCCTAGTATCATACTTTGAAGTGATTGGAAGAATAAATAGTTGTGGACACCACTGACCATTCTTGTGAAGCCCCTGTCATTTCCATATACAATATGGCCTTCCAGTTTGTGATTTTTGCAGTGTGGTTTGATATGGGACTTTGGTAAATGGGGGAGGGGCAAAGAATGTTGGGTTTGGTGTTAGCAGATCTGGCCTCCAACATACATGTGAAAACTGAGGATTGTGCTAAGTGTCTTTAGCATCTCTTTGCCTTATTTCCTTTTTAAAAAATGGGTATTTGGACTAGATGACCCCTAATATTTCTTGCATATTTAATTTTTTCTAATCATTTTTCCAAAGTGAGGAGTCATTTTTTTTTCACCTCTCATAAAGGGCATCTCTTTGCTACTGTGAACCAGTATAGAACATTGTTCTCAATATGAGTCAGACTTTATTGCATTTTCTTCTTTATCATGTCAGAGTGTCTCAACTAGCTATAAGAAAAGTGGCAAAATGTATAACAGATAGAAGGTTGATCTTGAAGTCAGCAATTCTCATATTCAAGGCCTTACTTTGAAAAATGCTTGCCATAGTTATTTTTCTACCTGACTACTCCTAAATTTTATTAGTAGTTTCTCACCAATTTTCTATCCCTTAAACAAAGGTGTCACCTTAGTTGACAACTGACATAAGGTAATAGTGGACAGGGAGAAGTGTTTGGGTTTTTAATGTGAATTGATTGAAATGTCCTTTATAGTTTTGAAAGAAGTGTCTATTTGATTATTGTTCCCAGAGAAACAAGTGTTAAAATGAAGGAAAGCTGCCAAACAGTGGATGGCATAAGGATGATCATTCTCCTGTTCATGTAGGCATATGATATCAGAAACATCTTTGACTCCTCTCTCTGTCTCTCTGTCTGTCTGTCTCTCCCTCTTTCTATCTCTCTCTCCCCTTTTTCTCTATCTCCTCCTTTCTCTCCTCTCTTCCCCCCCTCCTCTCTCTCCCCCCGCCTCTCTCTCTCCCCTTTCTCTCTCCCCGCCTCTGTCTCTCTCTCTCCCTCATTCCCTCTCTTTCTCTTCCCCTATCTTAAATCCTGTTCATCTACCTCTGAAATGTCTCACACACCCAGGGAGATACTGGAGTCAGAAGTTTTCAGTATGAGCATTTATACCTTCAAATTTGGCAAACACCACAAATCATGGATTAATGTTTTGTTAATTGTCTAAACCTAAGAATATGATAGAGAAAATGTTAATAATTAAGACTAAACTTAAAAGTGTATTGTAGATGCATGTTTAGAGAACCAGTTATTAAATATTTACCAGCACTCCCCTACTCACATCCATCCCCTATTTTATATTCCCATTGCAACCTGTCTAGTTCAGAGACTAATCTCATCTAGATAATTAAAATAGTCTCTTGTCTGGTTTTCCTGGAGGTAGTCTCTTTCCTCTACAATCTACCCTTCTGAACACCATCCGAGAAAAATTTTTAATCTACTTCTTTGATCATGTTACTTTTGTACTCAAAACCTGTCAGTGCTTCTCCATTCCTACTGAATAAAATATAAACAGTTGATCCTGGCATTAAAAGCTTCCCACAGTCTGATTCCAAGCTACATTTTACTTGCTATCTTGCATTTTCTACCTTCATGTACTCTACCTTTTAGCCAAACTATAATACTCCCTATACCCTCTTCTCATCCAATCTCTTCCTAAGTTTTATGTTCATGCTTTCTCCATCTCCATATGTTGATGTTCTTTCCTTCCTTCTACAATGAATGTAAGGCCTTTCTTGAGATACAACTCCCCAGGAAGCATTTTTATCCCTACATGAAAGTGATTTTCCATTAATCAGACCTATCACAGGAATTTGCCTAGATCTCACCTTTGAATTTATTTCAATACATTTCTTATCTACCCCCATCCACTGAATTAATTCCTTAACAAGAGGCTTAGCTCTTTCTTCTTATTTCCAGCACCTAGGACAGTGCCTTGTACAGAGCAAGTACATAATAACTAGGTTGATTTGAATAGACATGCCTTTAGGGATTAGGCAAAATTACTTTTGCACACCTGGTTAATCTGATTTTTTGATGTTGTTTCTTTTTTAGATTTCAGAATGATTTAATAAATAAGCAGATACCTGAAATTATATTTACAATTATTTCTTTTGTCTTTTGTTAATTTATTTCACGTTGCTTACAGTACACAAAATGACACTTAAGAAAAACAATTTTGTAATAAAATCTGCATGCTCACTTACTATAGAATAAAATGTAAAAAGAAACTCATGAATAATGGCTACTGGACTTCAATGTCTGTTTTATCATATTAATATATTATCCACGTTGTTTAAAATTGTAATTCACTGACAAGGGAAATGATGCCTTGCCTAGAGTTGTACCCTCATCAAATAACATTTATCTTGTTACCACTCTGTTAGCACTTCAGCTGAGGGAGATAATGACCAACCAAAGCTGGCAAAGGAGGAGAGACAAAAGGGTGACAGAAGGAGATAGTGGGTTCTGGTGATATTTATTTGAAAAGAAATAATATGCCCGAGACTACAGGGAAGCTATGAGAGTGCCATGAGCCATTTCCAGATGGGCTACCCATGAGAAAGTAAAGGGGAAAATAAGGAGAGATATCAAAATGTCCATTAGGACTCTTCATAGGTTTGACATTTTGGAAGGCACTTGACAGCCTGTGAGATATAGATTAAAAATGAAATTTAATTATAGACCATGTTTGTAAACTGACAAAATTATCTTCTAGTTAACTCCTGAAAGGATATGTGCAGAGTTAAAGCAGTAAAATTAAATTTGTACAGGATGAAAGCTCCTCGGGTATGGCTCTCAAAGAAATATGACTATGTTCATTTGAAGAAGTAACTCTCGTGGATTGTTGTTTTTTCTTTTTCATGGTACTTTCAGTAAATGTAAATTTAGCTTAAATATGCAAACTACTGTTAGTTTGCCCATCTTGCCAGTTTGGTTTTGTCCTTAAAATTTGTTGATTATAAATGACATTATCCTATATTTTGTTTATTATCTTTCTCCTAAATTAGTTGATGCATTTTAAAAGAGAAAAGGGTAAAAAGGGAGAAAATTGGAAGATTTCACATAGGTCCCATACATATCTCTTAAGCTACCTAAGCTGGTATAGTGGAAATAACTTTATGTTTATAGTGAGAGAAAATAAAGTTCTCCACCCTTACGTTAGTGTTTTACACACACACACACACACACACACACACACACACACACACACACACACACACACACATACACACACACACATGCTCTCACCCTCATTACTTTAAGGCCAGGTGTGTTACTTTTTACTCCTCCTCCAGGGTTCTCAAGTAAGGGAGTTTGGGAGGTGTCTAGGCTCACTGTAAATGCCTCCAGCCCTCAAGGATGATGTCCCCCTAATTGTAGCACATGGCCCCTACCCCCAATTTCCATTAGTCATTTCACAGTCATATTGGCTTTTACACAGGAATATTTACTTTAGTAAGTATAATCAAAAATACACATACTTACTCCCCTGGCACCCCAACATATGGAAGGCATAATTGGCTTAGCTCAGTTCCTAGAGAACATAGTCTTAGTTCCAAATGCAACCCCTCCCCTTCTTCAAGTCCCAGGCACCCAAGCTTCTCAGGGATTCCATGCTGGGCTGGATGACTCTATCATCCCCCCTGCAATCTTAGCTCCGAGGTCATCACCATGCTTTGAAGTGGACCCCTGCAGGGTCCTATGTAGCACCTGGAACTAAAGAGAACAGAACAGAAACAAACACCCCCAGGCCCACTTTTTGGAGCCAAGGTAAAAGAGGGAGCAGTTCACTGGTTCAGTTCATGGCTTCTATTATGTGGTTCAACTGTAATTATACCTTCTGGGATCCAGAAGATAAAAGAGCAACAGCTTAGTCTCTCCAATTTTAAGGAGCCAATGAAAGAAGACTATCACTCATCCATGAGGTAGGGGGATACAGGCACCTCATTAAGCAATCTTGACATTCTCTAAAGGCCTTTCAGGTTACCTCCATGATCATGTCCAGACAAGCATGTGTTACACATGTATATGTGTATGTGTATGTGTGTGTATAAATGTGTATGTGTGTGTCTGTGCCTGTGTCTGTCATATACATATATATGTACATAAATGGAAATTCGAGTTTTTATTTAGAATATGTTTTTGTGTTCTGCTGTGGTATATGGAAATTAGATATTTTTGATGTTTAAGTTCAAAATAAAAAAAATAAAAGGGCACTTTTAAAGTAATATAGAACTGTTTCAAAATTTGCCAGTAGGAAATTACCCAACCGCTAATGTCCACCAAAATCAACTAATTCGATCAGTGGTTACAGTCAGTTTCATCAAGTAAGTATTTATTTGGTACCAACTATTTGGAAGATATTATGTTGGTGCCAGGAACACAATAGCAAAATTATGTAGTCCTTGCTCTTAAGGAACTTGTATTCCATGATGTCTAAGGGCTACCTGATTAATTACACAAGAGCCAAGTAAAATCAATAAAAAAATTTTAAGTATGTCTTGTGATACCCAAATTCATCTTTTTTGCCATTTCTTTCAAAGATTACACATTATTTCTAACATCTGTATTTTAAAAAGTGCATTTTGTATCTATGAATGTCCTTTTGATAATGCACAAATCATATTATGATTTGTATACAGACATGGGAAATTACTGAGATTTTAGCAAGCACATGCTCTTGTCCCCCCTCCCACTGGAAAAAAAAAAGTATCAACTTATAGGAACAAATTTAGTTGAGGACGAAACAGACTATTCAATTTAAAATTTAAATTAGTGATCTTTTGATGCTGACAGCATTTTCTGTCTCAGTTAAAATCAGAACAGCTGTTGTGTTAAAAATCTGGTTAGGAAACTGGAAGATAACTTATTGGCTAGAGATAGGATTTCTGTTCTTTCCTAGTGTTGTGTATAGACTCATTTCTCACCCATGAAGCAAACAACCCTAGGGCCTGCTGTCATTTTGCTAACATTCATAATGATGAATGTTATTTCTTTAGGGAAAAGGACAGAGTCAAACTGTGCAGGAAGGGAAAATGTCCCTGACAAAAATGTAGCCATATACAGGCATCATTTACCTCTATCTAGTTTTAATTGGTTGCATGAAAACCTGACTTTGGTGGGGGGATATTAAAAAGGGGGGCATTTAGTGACACAGAAACCAGTTATAAAAGGGAAATTTCTTTCTGAGTGATCAGATTAGAACTATAAAAACTTAAAGTACGTACATAGAGTAGAGACTTTCTAATCCTGTTATTGGTTGATTATGGCTACCAATTTGTTTTAGTTTTTTTTTTATTATCTTGTTCTTTTAAAAAATGTTTATTATTTATTTTTAACATCCCTTTCTTTTTGAATTTTGAATTCCAACTTCTGTCCCTACCTCTCATACTTCCCCCAATCACTGAAAAGGCAAATAATATATCAACTATATATGTGAAATCATGCAAAACATATTTCCATATTAGCCATATTGTAAAACAAAGCAAACAACAACAAGAAAATTTTACTTCAACTTGCACTCATAGTTTTTTTTCAATTCTCTCTCTGAATGTGGAGAGTATATTTTCATCACGAATCCTTTGTAATTGTCTTGGATCATTGTATTGATCAAAGTACTCCAGTCTTTCACAGTTGATCATCATTACAACATTGTTGTTACTGTGCACAATAATCTCTAGATCCTTTCTTCTCAATTTGCACCAGTTCATGCAGGACTTGCCATGTTTTTCTGACTCCCCCACCCCACACTCTCCTTGTCACTTCCTATAGCACAATACTCCCTCACAATCAAATGCTGCAACTCATTCAGCCATTCCCCAATTAATGAGCATCCTCTCAATTTCCAGTTTATTGCCACCACAAAAAGAGCTGCCATTACCTTTCCTGTACATTTAGAGCTTCTTTCTTTTTCTTTGATCTCTTTAGGGTACAGACCCACTAATGGTATTATTGAATAAAAAGGTGTGCAGAGTTTTATGTCCCTTTGGGCAGTGTAATTCCAAATTGTTCTCAGAATGATTGGACCAGTTCACTACTTCACCAACAGTTCATTAACATACGTATTTTCCCTCATCCTCTCTAGCATTTACCATTTCTGATAGGTGTGAGATGGTACCTCAGAGTTGGTTTAATTTACCTTTCTTCAACCAATAGTAATTTAGAATAGTTTTATGACTGCAGAAAGGTTTGATTTCTTATTCAGAAAATTGTCTGTTCATATCTTTTGACCATTTATCCGTGGGGTAATGACTCTTATTTTTATAAATTTGACTCAATTTCCTGTATGTTTGAGAAATGAGGCCTTTATGAGAACAACTTGCTTTAATTTTATTTTTATAGAAAATTGTTTATTATACCTTCTAGCAAAATGTAGTTTCCCTGATTATTTCTTTTAATTATGTTTGTTTTTTTTCTTTTGCTTTGTCTGAGATCATGATTATTACCCCAACTCATTTTTAACAGCTGAAGCATAATAGATTCTACTCTAGCCCTTTATGTGAACTCTGTGTATGTGTGTCTTTCTATTTCAAGTGTATCTCTTGTGTTGTACTCAACATATTGTTGGAAACTGGTTTCTAAACCATTCTATCTGCTTCCATTTTATGGGTTCCATTCACATTCACAGTTATGATTACTAAGTGCATGATGGTGCTGGCAATGTGCACGAATATTATTGTGGCTCCGTTAATCTTTGTCTTCCCAGAAACAAGAACTGTGAAGAAGTTGAGGTGGACTGGACACCGTGATCTTCAATATGGAATGGGAACTGGATGAATAATTGGACAAGGAGCTAGACAAGGAACTGGGAGCTGCCTGCCTTTGAATTCAGGTGACAGTTGGAGCTGGGACCATGGAAGAGGAACAATGGAAACTGAAAGCCAGCCTTACGCCAAGCTGAAAAAATACTTTACTTGGATATTGTGTAATGATTGAGAAAATTGTGATTTGCTTGTGACCAAGTGATGTATGGAGTGTGTGTTTTCCACTGCCCCTTAAGAGGGTATTGAGTAGTGACTAATGATTGAATAGTGACTGATGACTGAATATTGACTGAATTGTAACTTAGTGTACCCCATGAGTGGAGAAATTTGACTATTATATTTTGTGACCCTTAAGGAGGAAAGCCTCGTTAAGGATGATTGAATGAGTTACTGAATGATTGTACTTTGTTGAAAACTATTGTGACCACTTGGTGAAAACTATGTGGCCATTTTAGTGATAAGTCATTGTGAATGCTGTACCTTCATTATCTGTGAATGTTTTGCTTTGATTTGTTACTGAATAAATAATGTTCACAATACTGTATAATCAGACCCTTAAAAAGCTTTTCACAGTAGCATTCTTCTGGAAAGCTGTTTGTGCATGGCTTTACACATGATCAACTGATATTGATACTCTCTGTATTTGTAGACTCCTTCTACCTGCCCTAATAATAATAATAAAGTTTTTAGTGCTTCTATTATCTTCCTATATAGGAATGTAAACAGTTTAATTTTATTAAGTCCCTATGATTAATCTTTCATGTTTACCTTTTTATGCTTCTCTTGAGTCTTCTGTTGAATGTCAGATTTTCTATTCAACTCTGGTCTTTTTATCAAGAATGCTTGAAAGTCCCCTGTTTCACTAAATGCTAAGTTTTTCCCCTTGAAGGGTTATACTCAGTTTTACTGTATAGGTTATTGTTATAATCTCTTCTTTATGTTAAAGTTGGGCTCTGTTCATCCAGGGATGAACAGATATATAGGTGTTCCTATCTTAAAAATTTTTGTGCTACTGTTTTCAAAGCTAGTTTTGAGGGCTGCAACTTTTCAATGTTTATAAGGTGGTATTATCACAGGAGAGGTTTAATCACGGCCCTCCTGGTCAGGGTTCTTCTCTTTACCAAGGAAGAGCCCTTGCTTCTCTGTAGTCACAATACTAGTGCTCCTCTTGCCCCCAGAATTGTGTGACTAGGGCTCCTGCTCCTTTGTGACTGATCAGAAGTGCTCATCTCTGCCTTGGAACTGTGACCTAGAACTGCTTCAGTGTACTAGATTTGTCAATCAGCACCAGCTGTACCCAATGCCAGCAAAAAGTCCAATGTAATCTCTTTCTTACAAGCTGGCCCATCTCCTTTCAATCTCTGGGATGAGAAATCCTAAAGCTGCTGCTGCTCCTACTGCTATTTCAGCAACTCCAAGGTCTACTGCTAGTTTCCCTTCTGAGCTCCGAATTTTTGCCCATTGCAGTGTTACAAACCTCTCCTGCAGACTTGCTGAGTTGTCTTAATCTGGAAAAAAAAGTCTCCCTCTGACCTTTTGTTGAGTCTGCCACTCCAAAAATTTGTTTTGAGGTGTTATTTTCAAGAATAGGAATATTGGGAGAATTCAGCTGGGTCTCAGCCTGTAATTTGTCGTTGTGATTCCACCAATCATCATCAACCAATCTAATTGGAACTTGGGTTTCATTCTTAGAAGTAGAGTGAAGAAGAAGGTATATAATGGTGGCAACCAGAGTGTACTCAGAACACATATGGCGTTTCATATTTACTTCTCAGTAATGCATTTTTGGAGACTATAAGATAAATAAACAGCACACAGGATGGCTGCTAGCACAGGTTCTCTCTTGATCTGGATTAGACAGGAAAGACACTAAAAAGAGGTTTATAATCTTACTTTATTTTAGGCTAGTTTTCTCAGAAGAGGATTACTGATAATGGGAGCACAAATTCCTACAGCATTCTCTAATCACACTTCTCACAGGAGCCAGCAAGAAGGGGAGGCAACTACTCCTACATCTCAATGGGGTCAGTTGAGACAGGCACTACTTATGCATCCCCTAAATCCCCAGAAACCTCTATGAGGGCCATTTGAGGCAAACACAGATTCTTCCAAAGCCTTGATGGGGGCTGATCAAGGCACACACAGCTTCTGTGCACTCAACTCTAAGGTTCCCCCTAAGCCTCAATGGGGCCAGTTGAGGCATACACAGCATTTGTGCATTCAACCTGTAAGGTTCCCCATCCCATTCACTGATCAATGTCCACCTGTTTTATAGGGGTAAAAGACAAAGAAGGCATATTGCCAGCAACAACCTCACAAATTTTCGTCACCCCATCCTTGTATCTCACTGTACAGTCCCAATGGATGTTTTTATTATTTATCATTATATAATGCTTTGCAAGTGTGATTATGTTTTGAACCATAGTAGTGGGAACTCATATCTAATTCCTGGGAACAAGAGATTGTTATGGCTATGGATCCTGGGAAACTGAACTCTAAGAAATAACAAAAATTCACTTTACATGTACTAAAGTCTACCTTACTTACACTAAAATTCACCTTACTTACAGAGAGACATTTGCAAAGTATAATGTAACCAAAGCAGGGGAAACAAGGATGATAACATTATTCAATGAATATGAACCATGTTATTCAAAGACTAGGTTAAAGAAGTATGGATATCCAATGGGAGATTTGATTGTGGTCTTCAAATATTTAAACAATTGTTATGTGAAAACAACAACAACAACTGTATGTTATAGACCAATTTGATCTTCTTAGATGGCATTCCCTCTCTTTGTCTTTTCTAAAGAAGTCTTCACACCTAGAATGTATTCCGACTTCTAGAACATATAGATTCCTTCCAAACTCAGTTCAGGCACCATCTGGAGCATATCATCATTGCTCCTTTATTCCCAAGTTGATAGGGAACTGCCAACCCAGGAAATTCATATTTTTAAAAAAATTATTTACTTCTCTATATACATGCCAAGTACCCCTCATAGATTTCAAGCTCCTTGAGGGCAGGTGCTATATCTTTTTTTCTTTTTTTGTATCCCTATCACTAATAGTTTCTAGCATATAGTGAGTGTTTAATAAATGCTTATGTGAAGATTGAATAAAAATATTTAATGTAAAGAATGTTTAAACGTTTTTTTCTCCTTGACCCTTGAAGGCAGAATAAAGTTAGAACAGTGGATGAAGTCGAGGAAGTATATCTTTATTTAATATCCTTAACATGAAGGAAAAATGAACTAATACTTGAGTTTCCTAAGTCATAATGAACTTTCTTGGGAAGTGGTGATTTCCCATTACTGAAAATGCTGAGGCAGAGGACAGATTTATTAAATATGTTTTAGATTTCTGTTTAAGGAAGGTATTGAATTAGATGACATCTGACTTCCCTAATAATTCAAAGATTTTATGTAGTCCCACCTTCTCCAATTCTTGTAAAAGGTGACTCTGAGCTTTGGAACTACAGAACCCACAAAATGACACAGAGAAGCTAACCTCCTGTTGAGGACAGCTAGGCAGGCCAGCAGAAAGGGGCCACCAGCACAGCACTCTGGGAGCTGACCCCAGCCCTGCATGAGCCAGAGGTTTTAGCCCCAGTGTGGCCTAACCAGCTGCCAGCTAGAGGGACTTCAGATCACCATCAGCTATGGCAGCTTCCAGAATTATCAACCCATAGTTGCTAAGGACAAAGTGAGAGGTCAGTGCAATTTGGACTTTGGGATCCAGTAGTTTGGGAGTATGGTAGGCCTTTGCCCCTGGGAGAGAAGCAACTGAGGCACAGCGGCCTTGCAGCTGCAGCCATGTGGCTGCTCCAGCTCCTGGCCTGCAGATTGTAGGGGGTACCAAACTACCAGTTTGAGGGGTAATTGAGCTTGCTTTAACCTGCTTGGATCTGGATTGTAGTCTAAGGTAGAGGTCCTGAGGTGTGCGACCTCACCCCCCCCCCCTTAACTCAATAGTTCATGCTTTCTGAGTTTGTAGTCTAGCCTCCATTTCACTGGTTGAGAACTTGGCAAAATTTTGCTTTTTGTGATTTCAAATCACCAGTTAAATAGCAATAGAGTGTTATAAATGTTCAAGGCCCTGCATGCACTATTAATGGTAAGTCCATATCTTACAGGTTAATACAAGGGTAGACAGTATCATTATATTAGCCAGCCTTACTGGAGTTTTTAGCATAGCACTTGTATCTCAAGAGTCAGAATGATATAGTAGATGAAAGGATAATAGATTTGTAGTGGGAAGGAACCTCAGTAACTGTTTAGTCCAATTCTTTCACTTTATAGAGGAGGAAACTGAGACTGAAGGAGGTAAAGTGACTTACTCCTCTACTAGTACTTTTCTCCAGTGAGACCTGATAGAGAAAAAGCTTCAGGGTCAATAAGACTTGGGTTTAAATATGAATCCTGACATATATTGGCTCTTTGGTCTGGGGTAAGTCACTTAATTTTTCAGTGTCCTAGATAACTTTCTAAGACTTTAAGTTAGTGCTGAACATACTTCCTGGCATAGAGCAAGTGCTTACTAAATGCCAGTTGACTTGAGTTTAAGCTGTTGCTCATCTACATTGGTAGAAGGGCCTTTCTTATAGGGGACACCTCATCGCCTTGACATCACAAAACAAATTCCTCCCTACTAGGTGCATAGTAGGTATTCAAGAAATAGTGGAACCAATTCTTACATTTTCCAAAGATATGAGCTCTGGCAGCAACAGCACATGTTAACTGTCCTGAACCATTTATCAGGTTTTTAAAGCTACTTTGAAGTATGTGCAACCATATCAAAAAGCTGACAACTTTCCCAACCTGTTCTCAAACAGAGGAATAAGATAGACTGCAAAATGGCCTTTAGATTCCCTTCACTACTTGCCTGTTGGAACAAGCACTTAAAAGGGCTATTAGCAACTCAACCTGGTATTAAACTCAAATAGAAATGCATCCCAATAGATCTCATATTGACTTAGAAAACCAGAAGTTAACATTATGTTGTATTTTTATATATTTTGTTAACATTTCTAAATTATGTCTTAATTTGATTCTGGCAGCACTTAGGAATGTTGCTGGTATGGCCTACAGTCCTCATGTTTGACAGCTTTAAAAACCTCTCCCTTGAGCATCAGAGCAGAACTCTGCCCCAGCTGTTGTCAGTTATACTTCTCATCCAGAAAGATGATGGATGAGTGACTCTGTAGCTTTTAAAAAGACTGGAATGATCTAATACACAACTATCACATGCTTATAACTATGGTCTAGTGTGTGACCTGCTGATCCCACCAGTTTGGTCAGCTGATGGAACTTACTCAACAGAAGAAAATGGGAAGCCATTTCTTGGAGAACCATACTGCCATGTAAGATAAGTCTTGCCTAGCAGAGACTTTGGATCATGAGTAAATATTTTATAATTGTTTCTTATCTGTTAACTATATGGTTGGGAGGAAGTATTCCACCATTCCCTTCCTCTTGGTTGTGTAGCTATGTGGTCCATTAGATTGTGACCTTCTTGAGGACAGGGATTATCTTTTGCCTCTTTTTGTAGTACTAAAGTTCAACATGGGGCCTGCCACATACTAGGCACTTTTTTTTTTTAACAAATGCTTTATTAATTTCTGGTTTACATCATTCATTTCCACCAGATTTTGAGTTACAATTTTTCCCCATTTTCCCCTACCCACCACCCCAGAATAGCAGTCCCACTAGATATCCCCTCATCCAATCTGCTCTCTCCCATATCTTCTCCCATAGCTCCTTCGACTTTACCATTGGGGCGAGGTGAGTCTCTGTGCCCAAATGCCTGAACATTTTATCTCCCAATTACATGCAAAATAGTATTAATAATAGTAACATACTAGGCACTTGATAAATGTTTATTGATTGATTGATAGCTAGAACTAGGTATATTTTCAAAAATGTCCTGTATCTTGAGCTCTTTGTTTCATTTGATGACTCCATTTGGCATCAGGTTAGAGTCCATGCCATAAGGAGAAAGGTCTAAGTTCCTTCTTCTCTCGGAGATCATATGTTCCTAAGAAAGAGACTTAAATCTTTGGCCAGGTTTTTTTTTCTTCTTTTTTTTGATAAAGGAAGAGGACTCTCTGACTTTATGAGTTCAAAAGGTAGCTCCAGAGGGCACCTTAGCATTCCAACATTCCAGAATCTGGCTTTAGGGCCAATACGTTATCAATGTTCTATATATCAAGGAATAGTGAGAGTGTCCTGGATCCAGGTTACTGGAAATTGAGAAGAGGATTCATCCAATAGTCATGACTTATCCAGACATGAAACTGGCAAGGCAAATATTGTGGAGGAACTGAAATAAAATTTAAGTCTACTCCCCACAGAGATTAAAACAATACATGAAAGAGTATACCCCTCAAGTATTGGAGAAAAATGTTTGTATATTTATTCTTGCTATAAAAACTTTGCCATATCTATCAGTCTATCTAATTAATATATCTGTAAATATCTGTTTGTAAAAGTTAATTTTTGTTAAGTAGATACATTGAACTGGGACATATATTGATTCTTGGCTCTTAAAAGTAGGGAGAAACCAACCAGGGGATCTGGAGCTCATGGCAGTAAAAAAGATACAACCTATGGACCCTCAGGAATGTATCCTAGAACCCTAAGAGTCAGATATAACACTCCTGAATCTTTTTTTTTGCCTTTTGGAGGGCAATTGGGGTTAAGTAACTTGCCCAAGGTCACGCAGCTAGGTTTTTGTTTGTGTGTGCGTTAAGTGTCTGAGGCCGGATCCGAACTTAGGTCCTTCTGACTCCAGGGCCACTGGGCCACCTAGCAGCCCCTGTGCACTCCTGAATCTTAAAGAGTGGCACAGAACACATTCTCCATGTAGTTAAGCAAAGTTGAAGCATTCATATATAGCTGACCATTTTCTTTTTAAGTCCCAAACAAAAGTAGTCACATATCTTATACTAGCATGCCAAAAAATAAAATTAAGGAACTTGAGGATATATATATATATAAATTCTTCCCATGTGATAAGGTGATAAGAGGGCACAGAGTCACAAAGAAAAGGGTCCTTCTTAATGTAAAAGATTTCCCATATAAGGAGATCCATCACTGGAAAAACTCTCTTTTTCTTTTTCCTACAATTAAGGCACTTCCCTTCATTTCATAGGGAATTGGGAGGTTAGTATTAGCTAGCTATGGGTATCTTTCTAGAAAATAACTCTTTCTCAGTTGTTTTAGTCATGTCCAAATCTTTATGACCCTATCTGGGGTTTTCTTGGCAAAGATCCTGGAGTGGTTTGTCATTTTCTTCTCTAGTTCATTTTATAAAATATGGAAACTGAGTTAGATATACATATACATACAGTTAGATGATTTGCATAGATTCATATAGCTAGGATGTAGCTAACATTCTCTAAACAATAATTGAATTATAGCTTCTGTTCTTTTAATTTTGTTTCTCTTTACAGATTTTTTTTGTATATAACAACATAATTTCTAAATATTTCCCTCTCTTTTACATCAAAAATATCATTATATATTATAAATCCTGATTACACAGCAAGCAGTTCTGTGCAATGAAAATTTTCAAAAAGAGGCAAACAAACACAGTTCAGGAAAACTAACCAACATCTCAACTTTCTAACAGCATATGGGATTCTGCACACATATTCCCTCCACCTCTGCAAGGAAAGGATAGGGAATTTTCTCTTCTTTTTAGGAGTCCCAGGTATTACGTCCTTTACAACAAAGACATGCTATAATAAATTATCACCCTTAGTCTTAATTTTTAATTGATGGTGACTAAACCAATATACTTTCTAAATTTTCACCTTTTAAAAATTTTCCTATTATCTCTTTTCCCATTACATATAACAAATAATAATTTAAAAAGAAAAAAAGAGGAAAAAGCAGCAATACAACTGATCAATAATTTAAAAAGTCTGGGTCTCTGACTTGGGGAGTGGTTTTCAGGCTATTTAACAACAAAAGAATTTGGTGTTGTTTAGTTGACCTAGGCTTTCCTTCCACTTTTCTTCCATCCATCTGTGTGAAGGAATGGATAGGTCAAAGGCACAGAGACAATACAAAGACACAGGAGTTAAGGTCACTTACTCCTTGTTCAATGCATTCCTTATCCTTCCATATGAAAATGCTACCACTTGAAATCTGAAACTTGCTAAGTCTAAGAGGGGCTAAGTTTGAAAGAGGATTTGCTCCAAAAGTTTATACTTCTTTCTCTGTAAGTTCATGTAATTCCTCCTATATTTGTTTCTTATGGTGCAGTAATGTTCCATTAAATTTGTGTAAGACAAATTGATTTTCTATTTCTCAGTGGCTATTTTGCTAGCAAACACATCTGCATGAACACACACACACAAACACACAACTCTGCTAGGAATATTTTGGGGGTACATGAGACCTTTTAGTTTCCTTGAGGTTATATGGTTATATCATAGGTTATATCACAGAGTCAAAGGGTATATAGTTGCCTTAGTTTCTTCTCTAAAACCATAATTCCAAATTTTAGACTGACTTCTTATTGAATGATTCAATTCAATTCAAAAAATAGGTGTTAAGTACTATACTGTGGTAAGCTTTGGAAGGATAGGAGAAGGGAGAAATGATAGTAAAAAGTGAAATATTATCCCTTTCTTCAAGGAGCTTATGATATAGTATAAAATAATTATTTAAGCAGCTATACTAAAGTAAAATTGTAAGTTCCATAATTAGGTAAAAAGTATTCTTGGAAGTAGGATTAGGATGCTTTGAGGAAATAGTAAAGGCATGCTAAAAGGAGGTAGTGCATGGACTGACAGATTTTTGACAGATGAAGGAAATAATATTACCTTTTCAGAGAAAAATGGATAATCCAATTACCTAGAATTTAGAAGATCCAAAGAATATTAGATAGAAAGGTAAATTAGAACTAATGTGAAAAAAGGCCTTGAATACTAGGGTAAATAATCTAGATTTAATTCAATAAACAACGAGAAGGTATTGGAGACTTTTTGAATGGGTGAGTGACATGATCAAAATGTACTTTGAGAAAACTCATCTACTAGGTTTAGTAAGGCCTCTGCACTAGTTTCTGATAAACCCAAGGACACAAATGGTTGAGGAAAGAACTGGCTGAATTTGACATTGATTGCTAGGAAAACTGGAAAGCAGTTTGACAGAAATTAGACTTTGACTAACATCTTATGCCATATATCAAAATAGTAATTTCCAAGTGATTAAGAAACTATGACATAAAGAAAGGTCTCATCATCTTAACAAATAGAGGAGAAAGAAGGAGATAACTTTAAGATTTATGGTTTGGAGGAAAATTATTAAATGAAGGGCAGAAGTGATCAAAAAGATAAAATACACTATTTACACAAAATTTTAAATATTTTATATGAACAAAATCTGTGTAGATAGTTGAGAAGTGATGCAATGAAATAAGAAAAACTATAGGCATTGAATAATATCTGCAAAAACATTTGACATCCAAATCTGTAAGGATTGTATACAGATACATAAGAAGAAAGTATATATCAGAAACTATTATCAAAGGAGAGGAATACATAATTTTCAAAAGAAGAAATGCAAAGAAACATTACCTGTGTAAAAGAATATTTCAAATCATTAATAATAAAAAATACAAATTAAAGTATCTCTGAGTTTAACTTTACTATTATAAGATTGGTACTAGTGACAGAAGACAAAAATGGTCAATGTTAGAGGGACTATAACCTCTAATATTGGTTATGTTAGAGTTATATAGGAATATAGACTAATGCCTTATTGGTAGAACTATGAATTATTCGACCATTTTTGAAAATAATTTGTAGATATAATACAAAATATGCACTAAAACGTATATACTTTTTGAGTCAGTAATACCACTAATGGACATATATTCCAAGGTCAAAGAGAGAGATACATCTATAGCTATATCTTTTACTATGTAGACACATATATAATATATGTGTGTATATATAGGTCATATATCTTTGTGTCTACATATGCAAATACAGTATTTTAAGTAGTGTTTTTGTGACAACAAAAAACAAGAAACAAAATGAATGCTCATCATTTGAGGAATGGCTGAATAAATTAGGGTATATGAAATAATGGAATATCATTGCTTTTAAGGAACAATAAATATTAATGAAAAGAACCAACAGCAAACATATAAAGTGATTCAGAGTAAATTATGTAGAATAAGGATAATAGTTTATACAAATAATCATAATAAAAGTATAAGAAAACAACACTAAATGCTATTATTTGCGTGTTCAGTAACTAATCATGATTCCAGAGGACAATGAACCATATTTCCCTCCTATTGACATGGCTAATGTTGGTTTGTCTTACTTAGCTACATTTTTTTTCATTAAAATAGAGCATTCTGTGTAAGGGGGAGTGTTAGTAGACAATATTTAAGTAATAAAGAAGCATCAATAAAATATTTATTTAAAAATGAAATTGATGTGGTAAAGATGTAAGATATGGAATGTAATAGGAAGAAACTGATTCCAGGGAAAAGAAAAGATGGAACATTCTTTCAATAATCCTGATTAGAAATAACAAGGACTTAAGATGATATCATAAGGTATAGAAAGAAAGAAATAGAAGGGTGAGACATTTCAGAAGAGAAATTAGCACCCAACTTGATGACTAATTGAATATGGGAAGTGAGGGAGAGGAAGGAGTCAAATATCACCTGAAGATTTTGATCCTGAGTGCCTAGAAAAGAATAATAGAAATGGGGATGCCAAGAGGAAGAACTAATTTGGAAGAGGAAAATATCAGTTGAAATTTGAAAAAGTAGTCTTTGATGCTGAAAGGCAGTATGATGAAGGAGAAAAAGGCTGAATATGGAGCCAGAAAATCTTGATTTGAATCTCACCTCTTTTATATATTACCTGTGTAACTTTGAACAAGGCACTTAAACTTATTGACCATTTTTTTTCTTAAAATATAAAATGAGGGGGCGGCTAGGTGATGCAGTGAGTAGAGCGCCAGCCCTGGAGTCAGAAGGACCTGAGTTTGGATCTGTCCTCAGACACTTAACACAAACAAAAAAACCTAGCCATGTGACCTTGGGCAAGCTACTTAGCCCCAATAGCCCTCCAAAAAGGAAAAATATATATATGTAAAAATGAGGGCCTTTGAGTAGAGAAGTTCTCAGATCCCTTATAGTTCCTAATTTATGATCCTATGACATACGAGTGAATTATTGGTACAATCATACGTTAAGCACCTTTTGTGTTCAAGATGAATGGGATAAAAAATGAAAGTTCTTGCCTTCAAAAAACGTACATTCTATTTGGAAGAGGAAAGACTAGACAGAGATGAATATAAACTATGTACAAAGTAAATAAAACTTTGATATAGAAGCAAAACTAACAACATAAGGATCAAAAAGGACTCACAGAGGTGTACTTGAACTGAACAATGAAGGTAGTTGGGGATTATAAAATGCGTCAGTGAGAAGAGGAAACATTTCAGGCATGAGGGATTGCTCACAAAAGCGCGCACAGCCAGCAGATGGAATAGCCTCATTTCTTTGGAACACAGAGTGTATGAGAAACAATAATGTGAAATCAATCTGCAAAGATAGGTTGGAGGCAGATTATTAATGGCTTTATTCCTAGAACTAATAAGTAGCTACTATAATTTCATGAGTAGGATAGTGATATTGTCAGACCTAGTAGAGGAATATCAATTTGGCAAATGTGTCTAGAATAGAGTGTGGAAACTGGAAGCAGGAGGCCAATTAAGAGGCTATATCATTGTGCAGATAAGAGGTGATTGAATATGGTAACCCAGAGTGGTGAGAAGGGAATGAAAGAGGGTAAATGAGTGAAGAAGTGGAAGCAACCCAGAGGTTGTGAATGTCAATATTAGATGAATGTTAATGACCTTGACAGGAATAGGGAAGTTAAGACAAAGTATGTGTGTGTGTGTGTGTGTGTGTGTGTGTGTGTGTGTGTGTGTGTGTGTAGAATATTAAATTTCATTTTGGACCTAATTAGTTTGAGATACCTATATAGCATTCAGGTAAAGATATCCAAAAGACAGTTGACAGTATTGAGCCAGAACTCAGAAAAAATTTAAGAGCTAGATATGAAGATTTGGAAATTAACTATATAGTTCATTGAGGTAGAATAATATAAATATGATCATAACAGTCTAAACTGCATAATAATTGAACCAGGGCAAATTGAGATTAAAAGAGAAAGGAAGGGGGGAGGCAAGAGTGAAGGAGAGGAATAACTGAAGGGAAAAGAAAAGAAAGGAATAAGGGCAGGGAAAAGTAAAAGGAAAGAAAAAAGAAAGAAAAGAGAGGAAAGGAGAGGAGAGGAGATAGAGAGGTGAGGGAGAGGAAAGAGAAAGGATCTTGTTAATAATGATGAAAAGAAGACTGAGAAGGAACTTGGTAGACACAGAGGGGATGGACCAGGAAAAAACAATGTTACAAAAAAACCCAGTGAGGAGAAAGGACTTGTTTAGCAGATATTAGGGAATGCAAGTCTCCAACTGGGGGAAAATATCATAGATATTGAGAAATTTGAATAAAGGTAATATCTGGAGCCAAGGAAATGGATTAGTTTGCCAAGAAACGGAGTATAACTACAGAAAATAAAAAAGTAACAACAAGAGAGAATAAAGACTATTAAGGATACTTCCTTAGGAAGGATTTTAGACGTAAAACCATTCTTTGTCCTTCATTCTCAAAGCAGACCAATGACACCAAGAAGGTGATGTCTTGACATACAAGTGTATTGGATTTAACTGAGGCAGGGCTATGCAAGATCACTAGCCTCACTCTCTCCTCCAGAGACAAAAGAGTCCAGTGGCAAGATATAGATCAGAATGACTTGAGATAGTCCCAGAGGCAAGGAGAGACCTTAGCCTTTTTAAGCAAAGGTCTTTCCCAGGTCTTTGAGACAACATCCAATCAGTGATTAAGACTAGGTAAAAAATGAGGCAAAAAAAGTCCTCTTTTTTTCCCTAAACAAACAAAAGAACAGTCTGGGTCAGGGGAAGACCCTCAGGATTTCTTTCCAGAACAGAAATAATATCTATTAACATTCACTCTCACAAACAATGACCAAGTGTGGCTTGGGCTGGGAAATATTGTTGGCCAAACAGTGAGAGCCAGAGTGACTTGGTTTTAAGGCATAGTCCAGTAGCACTATTTGAATCCCAATGGGCTTTATCAAATCTTGGTTTTCTCCAGTGCTGTATTTCAAGAAATTATAAATGAAACTACATGGGATGAAAGAGTTAATTGTCTCATTTTAAAAATGATAGAATAAATAAGTAGGGAAGAGAAAAAAATAGCCTATAAACCACAAGATATCTTGCAAGGTTTCAGTTATCAAAATTTATATTCCTTTGGCCAGATTACCCACAGATAAGGGCATGAGTCCCTATTTAGCAGGAGAGAGGGAGGAAAAAAGGAAGGAAGGAAGGAAGGAAAAAGGAAGGAAGGAAGGAAGGAAGGAAGGAAGGAAGGAAGGAAGGAAGGAAGAACAAAGCCGCATTTGAATCAAATTCACTTGCAAGTCAAGACATCTCCTTCCTGGTGTCATGGCCTCTCTTCAAACAACAAACAACCATTCCAAGGTAGAAGCAACAGATAATAAGATTCTTGCTTGGATCCCAGTGAATAAAGAGACAGTTATACTTAGGAGATTATGGGAACTGGCAAACTTAGAGATTTCTGGGGAAATATTTTGGTTTAGTACAGAGGGAAAAAATATCAATAACATCCTAAGAGACCTTACCTTGTGTAGTGGAAAGAATATTGGCTGAGAGGTTGGTGGAGAGCAGGAAAATTGGGTTCTAGTCCTAGATCTATCTACCACTGTATTATCTTTGGTAAATTTCCTCTGCTCTAAAATGAGGGAAATGAATCGACTCTGATTGCCCTTCCCATTGCAGTTGTTTTCCCCTCCTTTCTTAAACTACCTGGAAATTCAAATGGACTTGCCTCATAGTCTTTCATTCATGGCTTTTGGTTGGGGTTCCCCTAGAGGAGCTGAGCATCATAGGCACACTAAGATTTACTTCAGAGAAAGAAAGTTTTTATTGCTTCTAAAAACCATACATATGAACATGAAAATGCAGTTCAGCCTGAATTAGAGATACAAGCCTTGGTTAGTTAATATGGATAGGTTTAAGCCAAGTTGGGACAGAACAGTATAACTGGTAGTGGGAAGTTTTACTGCATATTTATCTTTTAAAAGCTATATAATGGATAAATACTATTGATTAGGCATAGAAGAAGTAATAAGTGGCCACTGAGATTGATTAGTACAGACTGAATAAAGCTTTAGGACAGCAATTACTCTACTCCAAAACTCTTTATTGGCAGGAAATTACAAAGCCATAGAGAAGACTGTTTTGGCTTTATTCAATGAGTCATTGTGTGGGTGAAAAATCACTTCTTTTTTGAGAGGTAGAAACTGCTGTTTCTTTCCTAGAATGGTCAGTAAACTGTGATTCTGACATGATTAATTTTGACCCTTTAAAGAGATTTAACTCCATTAAACTCAATGTTTAATTTAATAAGAAAATGTTCTGTAATCTAAATTTGATTTTTAAAAATAATTTAATAAATTATAATAAATTACCATATAATATGGTATATATATATATAATATATGAACCTTAAAATTTAAATAGTTAAATAAAAAGAAACAAAAATTGATATTTAAGTCAAGCACTAATTTCTGTCTTTATTCTATGACTGGGCAACAGAGATGGCTTACAAAGGATTATAAGACTAGAGAAGAGAGCAGCACATTCAGTTGCTGATATAATAATAAATCAAATGTTTTTTGTTGGTTTTTTTGTTGTTGTTTTAAGGGAAAAGGATTGGTAAAACTTGCTTTCAAATCTTAAAGTAAGTTTTTTTTGGTTTTGTTTTGTTTTTTGCTTTTTGGAGGGTGAAGGTAGGGCAATCGGGGTTAAGTGACTTGCCCAAGGTCACATGGCTAGTTTTTGTGTTAAGTGCCTGTGGCTGGATTTGAACTCAGGTCCTTCTGACTCCAGGGGCGGTGCTCTATTCACTGTGCTACCTAGTCACCCAATAAGGATTTTTTTTTAAACTCACATGAGCCTACTGTCTAAGATTTTAAATTGTTCTTATCAGTGGAGAATGACACCACCACTTTCTGCAAAGTATTTTCTCTCCTTACCAAGGTTTAGAAGTAGTCCATGCATTCCCACCCTTTTGATCATGAAGCTCAGTTGGTCAAAACTTTGTGGGTGAAAAGCCCCAAACTGAGAAACATAAACACATATAAAGTAAGTGATCATCTTTGGATTAACCACTGATTTTGTGATGAAGACAAATCAATTATATTTTTTAAGCTTTTCATCCTTTAATTCTTAAGGAACATGGGTAAGGTTTTATTCTTACTCTAATATTATTTCCTCCTTAATTTGCGTTAACTAATTGTTATCTATTTCCGGTTTTACTCTGGTCATTATAGCAGTCTGTTTCTGCTTTTGGATCTCACTATATCTACTCAACAGAGTATAACTTTTTTCCCTTTTCTTTGACTGCTTTTGCTATTGATTAGACAGCTGCCACTGTGAAAACATGAACAAGGAACAAGAAAAAGGTATAATATCTGATCAACATTGAGATATGTTTTAAAAATGGGAAATATTTCCACTTTGTCCTGGAATTTAATGCTATTCCTGTTGCAGTGCTAAAGTTCTAGCAAACTTAGATGGGGTGAAATGGTGCACACAGCAGGATAGTCCACAAGAAACTGTAATACACAAAAATATATTTGCTAAAGTAAAGAGAAAGCTACTGCAATGACGGATATGTTACATTTAAACGTTATGGGCTTACTGCTAGGGGATCATATTAAAAACATTACAGTCAGAGACAGTGTAAATGCTAACTTGGAAAAGAATGGTCTTTCCAGTAGGCAAAAGCATCCAATTCATCTGTTGATAATATTAAAATGTGACTGACACAGCCTATGGGGATAAGTAAAATAGTAATGATCAACTTTAACATTGTTGTAAGGTGTTATCAAGTTAAAAAAATATTTTTATGGAAAGATTTAAATATTGGCAGCAAGAAATTCTCTAACAGACAAGTTATTCCACCTTGTCAGCATGCTACTAAAGACCTGTTTGACATACAGTATAGGAAGTGATCTGCTATATACAAGTCAGAAAATATTTGTAAGTGACAAAAGCATAATATTTTTAATGACAAAACGTGTTTAGAGGTTTTTTTTTTTAATCTCATTGCTCAAAGGTAAAAGGTTGTTTGCATGCTAATACATACTGTAAACATTAAGGAAATTCTCATTAAGGAAAAGGTGGGTTTACTGTAATCTAATCTTTTATAAAAATTACTGAAAGTTATTGATAACAGAATTTCTTTTTTACTTTCTTAAGTCTAATTCTCCTAAAATTTAACCAATCTTTCAACTCCCACTATCAAAAGTGCAGCCATGGTCACATTGGGAAATACCCCTGTTTATTTTTAAATCAGAAATACAATTCAGTGGCACATATTTCCATCTGCTTCTTAGGCTGAATTTCAGCTTCATTATATTTTTACAAGAAAACAGAAGACTTAAAATGGTCCTATAAAGGCTTTCATATTGCAACTAAAGTTTAATGAAGGCAGTGGAGGACAGAGTGGTGATGTAGAGTAAGGGAGGCCAGCCCAACTGCTCTTATCTGGCTATGGGATCTTCTTTCCTGTCTGTCTTGCATTGGAACAAGGAGGTTTTTCTGATCAGGTTGCCTCCACCAGACCTGACTTTAGGAAAAGACTGACATTCTCTGGTTGATCCAGTTTAAGGACCATGCTCATTATTTTTTAGGTGAATAGAGTCTCTCCTTCAATCTGTTGGTAGGAGTGAAGTTGGAATGAAAAAAATTATCAGGACAGCTGAGATGCTTACTTAGCCACTGCAAAGGTGTCTTCATTGTTTCAATTCCACAAATCATAATTTGATTCTTCTTTGTCCTATCTTCAAGAATAATTACAGAAGGACACACTTGTTTTAAAAGCTCTCTTAATGTGCAATTGTCCACCTGCAGAAACTGGCTGAAAAAACTTACAAATCAAAAGTTGCTTAGCTGTTGCCTGATGTGTTCTAAAAGGTATGCATTCAAATTCATTATCTTTTGCAGAATATTCCATGAGTTTTGGATTAATAGACACAAACTGGTCAAACTTTTCATTTTGTAATCCACACCAAAGTTGTTTATGATCCTTTTTTTCTGCATTTCACTGAAGATTTGACTTTGATGCTTTAAAACATCAGCTTCTTTCATACAAGACATAAAATTGGCTCCAGTTGTATCCTTAGATGGACAATGTAGAATTATCTATCTCTGGAAAGCTTAAAGGTACTGTGGTGTTCCAAGGAAGAACTGCATTTGATGCAAGAATAACAAACAACAAACCAATTGGATAATGACATTTCAGAGGTGTACCTTTATATTCAAACTGTATCTCACTAATGTATTCTTGTCTCATTACCTTCTGAAAGTGCTTTTTTCACATTGTCAATAACCAACATCAAACAACTTACTCTTTTTTTTCTCTCATTTTTATTTTGTAGTTTACATCAATCATTTCCACAAGAATTTGAGTTACAAATTTTCTCCCCATTTTCCCCTACCCACCACCCCAAAATAGTGATCCCACTGAATGTCCCCTCCCCCAATCTGCTCTCTCCCATATCTTCCCCATCCCCCCTCCAACTTTCAAGTAGGACAAGATGGATCTCTATGCCCAAGTGCCTATATATCTTATTTCCCAGTTACATGTAAAATAATTACACACACACACACACACACACACACACACACACACACATATATGTGCATATATTTTAAACATTTGATTTTAAAACTTTGAATTTCAGATTCTTTCCATTCCTCCCTTGATACCCACCCTTACTGGGAAGATAAGTAATTCAATATAGGTTGTACATGTGTAGCTATGCAAAACAATTCCACAGTGGATATATTGTGAAAGACTGACTATATTTCCCTCCATCCTATTCCACCCCCCACTTATTCTATTTTCTACTTTGATCTTGTCCCCTTTCAAAAGTGGGGGCTTCCAAATTCCCTCACCCCAGCCTACCCTCCCTTCCATCATCCATTCTCTCATCCCCTTCTCCCCTACTCTCCTGTAGGGTGAGATATGATATTTAGTGTGTATGTCATTCCCTCCCTAAGCCAAAATCAATGAGAATAAGGTTGACTCATTCCCTTTTACCTTCCTGTTCTTCCCCTCCATTGTAACAATTTTGCCTTGCCTCTTCTATATGAGATAGTTTACCGCATTTTATCTCTCACAGTCTCCTCTCTTTATATTCCTCTCTCACCTCTTAATTTCACCTTTTAAGTATCATCCCTTCCTATCCAATTGTTCCTGTACCCTCTATCTATGTATACCTGTACACACACACACACACACACACATATGTATATAAATATATATGTATATATATACATATATATATATACATACTCACATATGTATTCCTACACCCACATACCCTCCTATATAGACATATATGTGTGTGTATATATATACACATATATATAAACATATATATACACATATATATATATACATACTCACATATGTATTCCTACACCCATATACCCTCCTATATAGACATATGTGTGTGTGTGTATTTCTATTCCCTTTAACTATTCTCATACTGAGAAAAGTTTCATAAGTTACAATTATAGTTTTTCCATGTAGGAATGTAAATAGTTCAACTTTGATAAGTTCCTTATGATTTCTTTTCCCTGTTTACCTTCTTATGTTTCTCTTTCTTTTTGTATCTGAATGTCAAATTTTCTATTCAACTCTGGTTTTTTCATGAAGAAAGCTTTAAGGTCCTCTATTTCATTGAATGACCATATTTTATCCTCAAACATGATACTCAGTTTTCCTGGGTAGGTGATTCCTGGTTTTAATCCCAGTTCCTTTGACCTCCGGAATATGATATTCCAAGCCCTTTGATTCCTCAAGTGTAGGAGCTGCCAGATCCTGTGTTATCCTGATTGTGTTTTCATAATATTCAAATTGTTTCTTCCTGGCTGCTTGTAATATTTTCTCCTGGATACGGGAATTCCAGAACCTGGCTATAATATTCCTGGTAATTTTCTTTTTGGGATCTTTTCAGGAGGTTATTGGCACATTCTTTCAACCTCTATTTTGCCCTCTGGTTCTTCAGGGCAAATTTTCATTGAGAATTTCTTGAAGGATGATTTCTAGGTTCTTTTTTTGATCATGGCTTTGAGGTAGTCCAATAATTTTTAAATTATCTCTGCTAGATCTATTTTCCAGGTCAATGGTTTTCCCAATGAGATATTTCACATTGCCTCCTATTTTTTCATTTGTGTGGCTCTGTTTAATAGTATCTTGATTTCTCATAAAGTCACTAGCTTCCAATTGTTCCAATCTAATTCTGAAGGAATGATTCTCTTCAGTGAGCTGTTGAGATTCTTTTTCCATCTGGCAAATTTGGCTTTTTAAGGCATTCTTCTCATTGGTTTTTTGAATCCCTCTTGCCATTTGAGTTAGTCTGTTTTTAAGGTGTTATTTTCTTCAGTCAGGTTGTTGACCCTCATTTCATAATTGTCTTGCATTGTTCCCATTTCTCTTCCCAATTTTTCTCTGCTTCTCTTATTTGGTTTTCAAAATCCTCCTTTAGCTCCTCTATGGTCTGTAATTAGCTCATATTTTTCTGGAAAGCTTTTGGTGCAGGAGTTCTGACTACACTGTCTTCCTCCTGTTCCATGTCCCATTCCTTTTTGTCCCCAAAATAGGAGTCTCATGTGGGATTGCTTTGCTTGTTCATGTTGCCACTCAATTAATTACTTGACTTTTGAGCTTTTTGCCACAGGAGCTTGGTCCCAAATTACTGCGGTTTTCTCAGCTCCTGGATCTATTAGTTGGCTGCCCTCTTTGAATCCTCCACATCCTCTTGCACACTTGTCCTGCACCCCAGGACCTTCACCCTAGACAGCAATCCAGATCCAATCAGGTTAAAGCAAGGGCATTTGCCACTCAGACTGGTTGCTTATTCCCCCTTCAATCTGCAGGCCAGGAGCTCTGAAGGTGGAGCCGGCTGCATGGCCGTGGTGCCTCAGTTGTTTCTCCGTCCAGAGGGTAAAGGGTGGACCAAACTCCTGAAATCCCAATTCCCAAAGTCCACACTGCACTGACCTCTCACTTTGTCCTCAGCATCTATGGGTTGATAATTCTGGATACCACCACAGCTGCTGGTGATCTGAAGTCTCTCCAACCAGAGGCTGGTTGTGTTTACCCTGAGGCTAAAACCTGTGGCTATACAGGGCTTGGCTCAGCTCCCAGATCACTGCGCTGTCCCCTTCCTGCTGGCCTGCCAGACTGTCTTCAGCAGGAGGTTAGCTTCTCTCTGTCATTTTGTGGGTTCTGTACCTCCAAAGTTTGTTTAGAGTCATTTTTACATAAATTGGAAGAGGTGGAATTGGGAGATGTGTGGAAGCACTATTTCTTCTCCACCATTTTGACTCTGCCCCCCCCCCCCCAAGAAACTTACTCTTGATAAGAAGAAATAGTAAGATTTCTCTTCTCTTTTGATTTTCTCATCCTCATAGAGTTTGAAACAGGTTGTTATTTGTCCAAACTACATATTTCAAAGCACATCTTTGTCATCTGTTATTCTTCTAGTGGAAAAAGACGTACATATAAACTAAAGGTGATTTTTTTTTTTACCAAAGATAGACTGAGGCCCTGTATAGTGAGAGCTGGTGCAGCCACAAATGACATAGGAGTTTGAGTGGGGTGTGGTGGGGAGTAAGGGAACCACCACACCAGGGGTCACTTCCTGGCTCTGATATGTACTAAGTCATCCTAGTCAAGTCATTTAACCTCTGGGTACATAATGTAACCCTCTAAGGCTGTAAATTGCATAATAGGCAATGCCTAACTACATGGGTGTAGGTATATACATATGTAGGAAAGATTTCACAATAGAAATGCTTTCAGATATAGAATTTAAAAGCAGAAAGTGACTTGAAAGATTATATAATTTAATTCCCTCTTTTTAAAGATGAAGAAACTGATATCCCAAGAGATGGTCAGGCACATAATTTTCAATTAATTCATTGGAATAGATGTAGATAACAGGGGAGGGGTGTCCTACTGTAGGAGAGGCAAAAAGAAGAAAGTAGAAGAGCAGAGACAAACAAAGAATTCATCTAGGTTTACTTCAGGCAGAAGGAACCAGCCACCTGATGGCTCTTTATTTTACCTAACCATTTTTTCTAGCTACTGTATTTTCGGAGTTCAGTCATTATTCTGTTTCTGAAGAGCTATAAGAGTGTTCTCTACATTATCAGACCCTGGGTCAAACCTCCATTTGTTCAAAACGCTTGGTGAGGAAACTCACATGAGGTCAGACAATATGAGGTCAGATATAACACAGATCTAACAGACCTAGGATTCAAATCTAGGGGTACTTTGCCTCCAAATCCAGTCTTCTTTCTCCAACAGAATTCTGCTTCTATTGCCACTCAGGTAAACTTAATTTCAAGAAGTTTTTATTAGAAAAAAATTACCAGTACTTGATGATAAATGTGTTAGAGTATGGGATGAAATAAGCTAGAAAGTTAAATTGAAGTCAGATTGTACAGGGAGACGTTTGTACTTTTTGTAGAGGGAGAAATGGTCCAATAAATCAATCGACAAGCACCTGTTATGTCAAGTATTTTGTCAGGCTTTTTTTTATATAAAGATTAAAACGAAAGAGTCCCTGTCCTCAAGGAGCTTATACTTTGTTGGTAGAAACAATGTGTAAACAAGTGAGTAAACATTAAATATACACATAATGGTTGAAAAGGAATTTCTGAAGCAAAGAGGACACTACCAACTGGAGATTAGGCTATGCCCTGTGTAGAAGCTTATCATGAGGCTTGAAGAAAGCTAGGGATTCTATGAGAAGGAGGTGAGGAGGGAGCTCATTCTAAGCATTGAAGTCAGCCTGGCCAGTACCACAAAAGGGAGATGGAATGGTGTATATAAAGAACAGTTAGTAGTACAGGTTGGCTCAAGTGTAGATGATTAATAATAATAATAAACTTAGAAAGGCAGACTGTGGACAGTGCCTTTCCCGAATGCACACAGGCTTTTACTCTCTTTGTGAAGTCCTGGGCTGGATGAAAGTGCTTAATGTAATTTCTCTTTGTATTTCTTGATCATTATTTTGCTTAGTGTTGTTCTTAGATCATTTTTTTGCAGAATGTGTGAGAAAACTGGGCAACTCTGGAATTTTTACTGGAAGTCACTGCTCTTTGTTCCAATGAATTTGATTCCTAGGGCTGAGAATCTCTGTTGGGAAGATAAGAAGCCACAATAGTGGCCTTAAACAAATCAAGGAAGGCTTTTTGCTATTCCTAGGAGAAAGGTTCCTACTTTTTTCCTAAAATCTGTATACAATAAATCTTTTAGCTAAGAAGGTATGACAGCATCTATTCTTCCTTTAAGAGGGGGAGCATGATAGGAACATTAGCAGAGCCCAAATCTTGAGGTGTTAGAAGTAATAGTCAATGGAGATTATGGATAACATCCAATAGAGAGCATCAAAGGAAAGGACCAAAGGGAATAATGAGTTGTCATCATTAGAAGATGTCAGCAGCCCTGCAGTGTTGAAGACACTAGTTATCCTTCCACACACACACCTTGGTCATATGGGCTCCCTTTGTGGCCTACATATGGTCTCTATGTTTGGCTATTTGTCTAAATTGATGTGTCAGTTTGTAGAATAGTGTGACTCAGGTTTATAGGAGAAATATTTTATTGTGACTTATTTCTAAGTCATTTTATTAAATGCCTTTGCTTTGAATTGTGTCCAACTACTAAAAGTAAATTCATTGGTGGGGGTTTAGCAACTATGGTTTGGCAATGCAGACTAACCATAATAGGTATCTCCAGTAACCCTATGAGTTATACAGAACCCCCAGGAGCTACACTGTTTGGGGGTTTATAGAGCACTGTAAACCTTAACCTATAAGGTAGCTTAGGCAAGTATTATTATCCCCATTTTCCAGAAGTAGAAACTGAGGTTCAGAGAGATTAAACAGTGTTCCCATGGTTGCACAACTATTTTGTATCTATACCTGAATTAAAATCTTGATGTTCTGATATCAAGTCTAGCATCCTTTCCACTATGACACACTATATGTTTTCAAGAATATTTAATCATTCCTTAATAAGTTGTACATTAATTTCAGTAGAGCGTTTTGTTTCACCAATTTAATATCTCAATTCAGCCCCCTTTTTACTCTCTCTTTTTGGGTTTGAAGATACTGCCTCTATCCATTTTCAATTTGAACTTTTGAAGTGTTAAGTGAGTAAAGAAGGTTGGGTTCCTGAGGCTTATAGAAGAAAACTCAAGCCTCTGGCTTACTTAAGGGCACTTGAGACCTCTAAGTCAATATTATGGAGTCTTTTAGGGGGGTAATATGAGGATCCTCACATTTTCTCATGAAGAGAATGAACATTTAAATGTTAACAGAGCAAATGGGCAAATGACATATGCTTAAAAATAAAACATGCCATTGGAGTTTGAGATCTTGAACTTAATATTTAATAAAGGTTCACATGTCTTTTGGGTATTCTTTTTCTGGTCTAGTCTTTTGTTTAATGAAATGTAGGGGGTTTTCTCACATTGAAAATATAGTGTTATCTATGATGAGCTTACTCAGCTTTTAGATAGTATACAAATGAAATATGAAAAGTTTATTTGAATTAAATAGGTCCCCTTGATAACCATAAATAATCAACTATTCCACAGACATATTTCCTTCTCCAGAAATTTTGCAATTTAGGGAAGAAACAGATATTTCAATTGATAAATCTGCCCATGAAGCTTTACTATAACTTGATGACCAATAAGGCTGAAATGCTCAGCTTTACTGATTAATTCTCCAAATAAGAAAAATCTCAGGGAGGAAAAATTGGCAAAATTGCAAGCAGCATGAGGAAATTAAGCAGGGTGCTGATGGTGATCTTTAAAATTTGTAACCTGACATCATGCTGTGATATATCTGAAGGGCACCAGAAGTATTCTAAATTAATTCTGTTTTTCAGTGCACAACCATTTGTCATTAATCCTAGAATCCAGCTAGCAGTATGCCCCTTGGTGTTATACAATCACAGTTATATCCTTATATGCCAAGTAGAGCTATAAAAAGGGGAGAGGTATTGGCTAGCTTCTGGAGAGTAATTCCCAGACCCTTTGTAATGAGATCACTTTCCCTCTTCTTCCTCAATAATGAAAGAAATCTCTCTTTGTCCTTGTCTTGTGGAAATGCTTGCTCTGTCTTTGGTTCAATGGATCTGTCTGCCCTTGTCACATGCAGGAGAGATGAAGATGCTACCATGCTTAACAAAAACACAGAGTTTGTAATGAACAGACACTCCTGAGACCAGCACATGTGCCTTTACAGAAAAAGAAAACACTACTGACATCCACTTTCTTCCTTGGATTAAATGATTCATCTAATGTATGTCAGTTTAGGTAGCCCAGATTCTGATTCTAACTCAGCCTATAAGTAAGAACAAAGGAGACTGCTATTATGGTGTAGTCTTTTCTAAGAAGACAAAATAAAATAAAACAAATTGTAAAGCACATGCTAGGGGAAGGCTTCTAGGCCCATTTAATAATACAATTCCATCAACATCAGGGATTTCACAGTATGCTGATATGGGAGAAAGTTTAGAAGATCATAACTTTCCAATTTTGGATGACCTAGGAGCACCCTAAAACAACAGAATGTTTGAACCAATGGTTTTGTTATAAAAGCATAGGAAAGGGTGCCAGTATCAGGAACCCAGGAAATGAAGACAAGGTCCAACTAGAGATTGACCATACCATTTAAAAATGCAGGAGGTCATAGAGCCTGACAGTTGAGTCATTTCTGACTTTTTTTGACCCCCTTTGGGATTTTCTTGGCAAAGATACTGGACTGGTTTGCCATTTCCTTCTCCAGTTCATTTTACAGATGAGGACACTGAGGCAAACAGGGTTAAGTGACTTGCCCAAGGTTACACAATTAGTAAGTGTTAGAGGTCAGATTTGAACTCAGGAAGATGAGTCTATCGGACTTCAGATCTGGAACCCTATCCACTATGCCATCTAGCTGCCCTGACCATGATGCAAAGTCCCAAATTATCAACTAAGGCAGCAGATGTGAGTAAAGAAAAGACACCAAATACTGTGAAGTGTCCAGAAAAATGCCAGAGACAAAGCAAAATAAAATCATAATTCTACAATGAATAAAAGCAGATGCTTTTTTAAAAAGAAGCTGAGCTAAAAAAGTATCTGGAAGAAATGAAGCAAACATTTTTAAAAATAAAATTCTAAATGAAATGAAATAGTTTAAATAGGAAGAAAACCATATTGTCTCTGCTAAAAATCAGAAGTGTGCAAAGAGAAATTAGTGATTCAGTGAGACAACAGAAATATTAGGATAAATATAAAGATTGAAAGATAAAAGAAAAATATAAAGTACTTGTTATTAAAAAAACTGATCTGGAAAAGAATCATTGAAGCATTCCTCTTAAGTGTATAGAAGATTAAGAGAACAAAGTTCAAGGAAAGCCATAAGCAAAAGAGTTTTGAAAATTATTTATTGAATTTATTATATACTTAAAAAAAGAAACTATTTAACAGAGATTCATGGGTTAATTTACAACAATAATAAGGACTAAAGCAACAATAAAAGCAAGATAATTTGATTAGGAAGCTATCATAGCTTTACTAAACAATGAATTCTTAACCAATAATGGATATGGTATTACAAAGGATAAAATATATAATTTCAACTATGTGAAATTGAATAATTTTTATTTGTTCATTTTGCTTTTTGGAGGGGAGAAGGCAGGGCAATTGGGGTTAAGTGACTTGCCCAAGATCACATGGCTAGTATGTGTTAAATGTCTGAGGCTGGATTTGACCTCAGCTTCTCCTGACTCCAGGGCTGGTGCTCTATTCACTGTGCCACCTTGCCACCCCTTGCATAGTTCTTACACAAACAAAATTAATACAATTAGAATAAGAAGAGAAGGGGCGGCTAGGTGGCACAGTGAGTAAGAGCACCAGCCCAGGGAGTTGGAGGACCCAGGTGATTGGTTCTGGCCTCAGATCCTTAACACCCACACAAAAAAACTGGCCGTGTAACCTTGGGCAAGGTCCTTAACCCCAAATGCTTTTTAAAAAAAAAGAATAAGAGAATCAGTGAATTACAGGACAACCTTTGTAATGCATATCATTAATAAGGCTTTGATAACTCAAATTTTTAGGGAATTAGCAGAAATGTATATAACCAAAAATTAGCACCTCCCTCCCAGGGCTGTTGTGATGATGAAATGAGATAATATTTGCCAAATACTAAGCACAGAGCCTCACACATAGTAGGCACTCACTAAATGCTTGTTTGCTTCCTTCTTTCCAAAAACCATCCCTGATGGATGTCAACAAAGGATACAAAGAGTTCATAAAAAAATTTCATATGATTAACAACCATACAGAAAGTTGTTCCAAATCACCAGTTATAGAGAAATGCAAATGAATAAAAATCCATTTTTTCACATTCAGAAAATTAGGAATGAAAATTAATAAAAATGAGAATAGTCAATGTTGGAAGGTTTGAATACAGAGGAACAAACGAATGCATTGTTGATGAATATAGGAATTGGTCAAATCATTTTAGGGAGATACATGAAATCATATTCAATAAATGATTGAAGTGTCTTCATATTTTTACCCAATTATCCTGCTGCTAGGACCATTCTCCAAGGAAAGCAAAAATAAAAAGAAAGTTCCAATATTCATAACCAAAATTTTGGGGAAGAAAAATGTCCATTTATTGGAGGATTTCAAAATGAGTCCTGCTACACATACATGGTATTTCACTATATCATATTACTATATCATAAGAAAAAATGAATATAACAAGTATAGAGAAACATAGGAATACTTGTCCAACCAATTCAAATGGAAAGAAAAGCATATACAAAGCCATTAAAAAAAAAAACAAAGCCTGAATACTTTTGCAATTATAATAACCAAGATTGGCTTCTAAAAATAGAAAGGAGAATGTCCCTCCCTCCTTCTTTGCAGATATATGGGACAAGGGGTATAGTCTACAACATATAATATTGAACTTGTAGAAATTATAGTTAGTCTTACTGAACTGTTTCTCTTCCTCCCCTCCATATTTTAAAATATGGAGCTGCTCCCTGAGAGAGGTAAGGGAGAAGAATATATGAGGAAATGTTGATTATACAAAAGAAAATAAAATAACTTTTTTTTCAAGAAGAAAGAATAGGGTCCTCTTTGAGTATAGGTCCTGATGACCTAAGACTTTTTTTTCTTTAGATTTATTTTATTGGTATTGGTCTTGGCTGCCATTTTCAGAAACTTCACTCTAGCTTACAGTGAGCATATACTTTTATTATTTTCCATCTCAGATATTTGTCTAAGTTACCCCAAACTCTGGAGTTCATGGTTCCCACTTTTCAAATCCTAATTTTCTTTCTTTCTCTGAAATAGATGAGTGTTTAGAGGAAAAGCATATATGTAGTTTCAAACCAAGGGGAAAATATTCTTCTTTCTTCGACCTGCCAGACTAAATTCTTATCCTTTCTCCAAATAGATAAAGCCAGGCCAAAGCTCAGAGGTTATTTGGGAAAAATTCACATTTGTCAAGTACAAAGTATGTATAAAACACTGAGATAAATGCAATGAAAAAATACTGTTTTTGCCCTTAAAAAGATTTTTAATCTAATACAGATTAGAGTAAGATATGTGTAGAAAAGAAGCATAATAAACAAAAATCAAGTGAGAGAGAGAGGTTAGTGCCATCTGGGAAGATTTCATGGAGCAGGTGGCATTTCAGCTGAGGAGTTGGTAGCTCCTTTAGAATTGGTAGGTGTAGCAACCAAGAAGGAGGAAGAGGAGGCAAGTGCTACTGACTTGAGGATCAGCTGAACACAGTATGGCCAGAACTGAAACTCTTGGGAGTTGGAAGGGCCCCTGCATCGTTGAGATTGAAATCAGTTCAAGGAAAGCAGGCGTACTCTGTACACTGACCAATGTGATCAGGAAACCATGAGAGAAGAGAAAGTTAAAACAAGTTGCCCATTGAGGTGAGGTGGGGGACAATCTAAGAACTAAATTTTTCTACTACATTCTATATAATTTCTACTTCTAATAATTTAGTTTCTGACAATGAAGTATGACCCCGAAGTGTGTTCTCTTTATTAATAAGATTAACTATCAGAAGTAATAGAGAAGATTAATATGGATAGAAATATGACATATATCAATTCAAGTTTCATTCTAGTCAACACTGTCACCATAATTTTGACAAAAGCTAAAAAGTCACAGAATGGGGGGCGGAGCCAAGATGGCGGAGTAGAAACAGCTCGTCCAAGCCTCTCTGCCCCCAGATTCCCCACAAACTATGTAAAAAAGGACTCTGAACAACTTCTGGAGCCCCAGCACCCACAGAACGACACAGAGAAGCTAACCTCCCGCTGAGGACAGCCCAGCAGCCCTGCAGGAAGGACCAGCGCAGTGGTCTGGGAGCCAGCAACGCGCAGAGTGCAGAGCGCAGGAGCCCAGCCGAGCCAAGCCCAGGTCCGCGTGAGCCGAGGTTTTAGCCCCAGGGCGGCAGGGCCAGCAGCCAGCTGGAGGAACCCCAGAACACCAGGAGCGGTGGCAACTCCAGAATTATCAACATGACATGCCTAGGACAAAGTAAGAGGTTAGTGTCCTATGGACTTTGGGACCTGTATTTGGGGAATGCGTCAGCTCCCTCCCCTGGGGGCTAGAAGCCACTGAGGAGACACGCCATTTTGTAGTTTTCATAGGCATTTCCGGCTCCCAGCCTACAAATCGTGGGGAGATCCAGCGATCAGTCTTGGGGGGTAATCGCTCTTGCTTTAACCTCCCTGGATCTGGATTGTGATCTAGGGTGGAAGTTGTGGGTGGGTTTACAGCTTGCCAGAAACGGAAGTTGCCCCCACACGTTCGGGACGAAAATTCCTCTAGCTGGCCTTAAAGCCATAGTGTGGCAACAAGCCCAAAAGTCAAGCAATTAAGTGGCAACATGCCAAGGCAAAGGAAACAGAAAAATGCAACCCTAGACTCCTATTTTGGGGGCATAGAGCGGGAAAAGGACTGTGAGGTCAGAAGTCCTGCTCCAAAAGCCCCAGGGGAAAACATGAGCGGGTTGCAGGCCATAGAGGACCTTAAGAAGGACTTTAAAAATCAAATAAGAGAAGTGGAGGAAAAATTAGAAAGAGAAATGAGAAGGATGCAGGAAAAGTATGAAATGAGGGTCAACAGCCTGACTGAGGAAAACAACACCTTAAAAAATAGACTAGCTCAAATGGCAAAGGAGGCCCAAAAGGGCAATGAGGAGAAGAATGCCTTAAAAAGTCGAATTTGCCAGATGGAAAAAGAATCTCAAAAGTTCACTGAGGAGATTCATTCCTTCAGAGTTAGACTGGAGCAAATGGAAGCTAATGACTTTATGAGAAATCAAGATGCTGTTAAGCAGATCCAAACAAATGAAAGATTAGAAGGCAATGTGAAATATCTCATGGGAAAAACCACTGACCTGGAAAATAGATCCAGGAGAGACAATTTAAAAATTATTGGACTACCTGAAAGCCATGATCAAAGAAAGAACCTAGAAATCACCCTTCAAGAAATTCTCAAGGAAAACTGCCCTGATGTTTTAGATCCAGAGGGCAAAATAGAGGTTGAAAGAATCCACAGATCACCTCCTGAAAAAGATCCCAAAAAGAAAACTCCCAGGAATATTATAGCCAGGTTCCAGAATCCCCAGATCAAGGAGAAAATACTACAAGCAGCCAGGAAGAAACAATTTCAATATTGTGGAAACACAATCAGAATAGCCCAGGACCTGGCAGCTTCTACACTGAGGGATCGAAGGGCATGGAATATGATATTCCAGAGGGCAAAAGAACTGGGAATGAACCCAAGGGTCACCTACCCAGCAAAACTGAGTATTTTGTTTCAGGGGAAAATATGGTCATTCAGTGGAATAGAGGACTTTCAAGCATTCTTGAGGAAAAAACCAGAGTTGAATAGAAAATTTGACATCCAGACACAAGAAGTAAGAGATGCCTGAGAAGGTAATCAGGGAAAAGAAATCAAAAGGAACTTATCAAAGTTGAACTATTTACATTCCTATATGGAAAAGCAATAACTGTGACTGATGATATCTTTCTCACTATGAAAATAATGGAAGAAGGGGGTGTGGTCATATGAATACATATGTGAATGTGTGTGTATATGGTTACAGTTATATATGGATAGAGGGCATAGGTTGAATTTGTTGGGAAGGGAGAATACTCAAGGGATGAAATTATGAGGTGAGAGAGGAAAGTGGCAAGAGGAGATGGGGAGAGACATGGTAGGGTAAACTATCTCATGTAGGGGGAAGTGGTTGCAAAGGAGGGGGAGAATAAGGAAGGCTAAAAAGGCAAAACCACATTCACATTGAATTTGGTTCAGGGAGAAAATGACATACATACTAAATGGGATATCTCAACCTGCAGCAAGATAGGGGAAAGGGGAATGAGAGGAGGTATGATGGAAGGGAGGGCATCCTTGGGGGGAGGGGAGGTTGGAAGTACCCACTATAGAAGAGGGACAGGATCATGTAGGGAATGGACCAGGTGGGGGGTGGGATGAGTGGGAGGGAATTATAAGCAGCCTTGTACAATATATCTACTATGATAATGTTTTGCATAGCTAGACATGTACAACATATACTGAATTACTTATCTCCCAAGAAGGAATGGGTGACAAGGGAGGAAGGAAATGGATCTGAAATTCGAGGTCGTAACATTAAATGTTTCAAATATATATATAAATACTATTATTAATACTCTTTTGCCTATAACTGGGAGATAAGATGTGCAGGCATTGGGACACAAAGATTCATCTTCCTCTAATGGAAAAGTCGATGGGGGTATGGGAGAAGGTATGGGAGAGAGCAGATTGGAGGAAGCGATATCTTGTGGGACTGCTATTCAGGGAGGTTGGGTAGGGGAATAATGGGGGGAAAATGATTGTAACTCAAAATCTGGCAGAAATGAATGATGTAAAACAGAAGTTAATAAAGCATTTGTTTAATTAAAAAAAAAGTCACAGAATGGGTGTATTTTGAAACTACTTCCTCTTATCTCTCCTGATAAAGAGAGAAATGTATAAGTAAGATAGGGATAGAGCAGACCTGTGTTTTCGTTGTAATAAAGAACTTATTAACATGGAAATTTCTTTTACTGATGGAATTTGGCTCCTTCTCTGCAACTTATAATTTTTATGGAGTTTCCTAGAGTTTGTGCTAGAAGCAGGATTTGAATCCAGGTCTTAATAAGTTCCATTCTAGTGGCTACACTGTGTTATCTCTTTAAAATTTATAATCACATGAATAAAAGTTAAAGGATGAGAAGTCAGGGATAGAGTTCCTTCCTTTAGGGTTGAAAATTTTTTGAATAAGGAAGAGTTGCAATATACAGGTATAATTAGCATTTTATTCTCCTTGTAGGAATAAGTCTCTGCCCTGGTTAAGTTTTCCTTAAAAAAGACACAGAAGTTCTATATTGGACATAACAGTAGGATTCACATCAAAATGGGATTTTAATTCTCAGAACTCTAATTGACTCCTAAGGTATTTGTGTGAGACATTTGAATCTATTGATCATTTTTTTTACTTTAGTCATAAAAAAAGCAGCAGTAACCATGACAGCAGTACTCTGCCTCAAAAGAAGTAGCATTAGTTACACAATGCCTGTATAAGCAAGGAAAATAACTTAGAGAAATGATGACACATATAAATAGAATATTGACCTGGGTACAAGTCTTGCCACTGACACTACCTGTATGCTTATGGGCAAGCCATTTAACTTAGTGCAATTGACAGCATTGTCAGAGCTAGTTTAGTATTTGGGAGGTTCCAAAGGCAAGTGTGGGAGAGAAAAGGTATTAGACTGCCTGCCAAACTGAAAATTGACAGAACCATTTCAATGACCTCATTGTTGAATGCTTATGAAACCTGGACAGTATATCAGCACTATGCCAGGAAACTGAATTGTTTCCATTAGAATTTTCTTAGGAAGATTCTGAAGATCCTCAGACAAGATAAGGTGCTAGACTCTGAGGTCCTTTTTTTTTTAAACTGAATTACCAAACATTCAAACTCTATTGCAGAGAAAGCAATTCCAATGGGTTGGCCATGTTTTGAAAGCCAAATGTACATTTGCCTAAAGAGAACTCACACAAGGCAAACACTTGCATGGAGAACAGAAAGGATACAAGGACATTCTCAAGGTCCCTCTGAAGAACTTTGGAATTGATTGTGAGACATGAGGGACACTGGCAGAGGACTGCACAGCATGGCATGCCTACTTCAAAGGAGAGTCTGTGCTCTATGAACAAAGCAGAATTGCAGTAGTTCAAAAGAAATGTGAGTACACATTTACACATGTACAAGTTGAAAGACATCTCCACTGCAAATATTCATGTGGATTATTTATGCTCAGTCTGTGGCAGAGCCTTCTGAGCTTGTATTTGTCTGATCAGGCACAGTCAGATGCACTGTACCTTGATCCCAACATAGTAATGTCATTTTGGTCCTATTTGAGAATGAAAGATAACAGCTATCTTGGATTTCTTAGACTGAAAGGTATGTGGGAGTTTGCTTATGTACAGCTCTGTAAGGAGTTTCCACATGAATCATGCCTTATTTTGTTATCGTCATAGTTTCAAACAAAAAAAAATTAAAAATGAACCAAAGATATACATATTTAGTATGGCTTTCTGCTTTAGTATTTCCCAGATCTCTGTTCTAAGGTTGCAGTTTAAAATCTGGGGCCTCATTAATATATTTTGTCAGCATAATCAGGAATTAATAATAAGCCCTCAGAAAGAAGTTCACAGATGCCAAAGACTAAAGGTATGCCTAAGCCATCACATTTTACATTTAATTTTTTATTCTGAATTTGAGCAGCAAAAAGGTGAACATTTCTATATTTAAAGTGGATCAGAAATAGATGATTATATATAGAACCACAAAACTTAATTATTCACAATTTTCTTTTTTAAAAAGTGGATAATTAATTTAATGTTACTTTGAAAGCCATATTGCTTATCTGTATTCTCTATTTCCTTATTTTTTCCTATACATTTAAAAATATTACAAAGACCTCACCCTTGCCTTATCTTGTAGTCGCTTTTCTTTTTTCTTTCTCTTTCCTTTTACTCTTTCTTCTTCTTTTGTTTTCTTTTTGGTATCACTATTGCTAGCCACTCTTCTCTCCTTAAACCTTCTTCCCAAATTAAGATAAGAAAAATAATTCTTATAGCAAATAAGCAGCAAAAGAAATCCATGCATTTTTTCAGGTAAAAAAAAAAAGTAGTCTCATTCTGTATCTTGAGGCAACTAAGAAGCTGATGATGTGTTTCATCATCAGTTGTCTAAATTTGTATTTGGTCATTTGAGCAGTTACATTTTTTTCTGCTTTTGAAAAAATGTCATATGAGATATCTCTATGAGAGGGAGAGAAAGAAAAAATATTGGGGCAAATGTATGCAACTGATAAGCAAAATATTTTTAAAAATCTGCTAAAATGGATCTCACAAACTGTTCTGATTATGGAAGAATGTCAGTGAGCAATAACATTTTTACCACTTGGGCACTTGTTGTTTGTCAATAATTTGTCTGAAAGAGGGGCGGAGCCAAGATGGCGGAGTAGAAACAGCTCATCCAAGCCACTCTGCCCCCAGATTTCCCCCAAACTATGTAAAAGGGGACTCTGAACAACTTCTTGAGCCCCAGCACCCACAGAATGACAAAGAGAAGCTAACCTCCCGCTGAGGACAGCCCAGCAGCCCTGCAGGAAGGACCAGCGCAGCGGTCTGGGACCCGGCAGCACGCAATGCGCAGAGCGCAGGAAGCGGAGCCAAGCAGAGCCCAGGTCGGCATGAGCTGAGGTTTTAGCCCCAGGGCGGCAGGGCCAGCAGCCAGCTGGAGGAACCCCAGAACACCAGCAGCCCTGGCGACTCCAGAATTATCAACATAGACATGCCTAGGACAAAGTAAGAGGTTAGTGTCCTATGGACTTTGGGACCTGTTTTTGGGGGAATGCGTCAGCTCCCTACCCTGGGGGCTAGAAGCCTCTGAGGAGACACGCCATTTTGAAGTTTTCAGAGGCAGCTCCAGCTCTTGGCCTGCAATTAATTGTTGGGAGATCCAGCAATCAGTCTTGGGGGGTAATCGCTTTTGCTTTAACCTCCCTGGATCTGGATTGTGATCTAGGGTGGAAGTAATGGGTGGGTTTACAGCTTGCCAGAAATGGAAGTTGCCCCCAAAACGTTCAGGACAAAAATTCCTCTATCTGGCCTTAAAGCCATAGTGTGGCAACAAGCCCAAAAGTCAGGTAATCAAGTGGCAACATGCCAAGGCAAAGGAAACAGAAAAATGCAACCCTAGACTCCTATTTTGGGGGCATGGAGAGGGAAAAGGACTGTGAGGTCAGAAGTCCTGCTCCAAAAGCCCCAGGAGAAAACATGAGCGGGTTGCAGGCCATCGAGGACCTTAAGAAGGACTTTAAAAATCAAATAAGAGAAGTGGAGGAAAAATTGGAAAGAGAAATGAGAAGGATGCAGGAAAAGTATGAAATGAGGGTCAACAGCCTGACTGAGGAAAACAACACCTTAAAAAATAGACTAACTCAAATGGCAAAGGAGGCCCAAAAGGGCAATGAGGAGAAGAATGCCTTAAAAAGTCGAATTTGCCAGATGGAAAAAGAATCTCAAAAGTTCACTGAGGAGATTCATTCCTTCAGAGTTAGACTGGAGTAAATGGAAGCTAATGACTTTATGAGAAATCAAGATGCTGTTAAGCAGATCCAAACAAACGAAAGATTAGAAGGCAATGTGAAATATCTCATGGGAAAAACCACCGACCTGGAAAATAGATCCAGGAGAGACAATTTAAAAATTATTGGACTACCTGAAAGCCATGATCAAAGAAAGAACCTAGAAATCACCCTTCAAGAAATTCTCAAGGAAAATTAACCTGATGTTTTAGATCCAGAGGGCAAAATAGAGGTTGAAAGAATCCACAGATCACCTCCTGAAAAAGATCCCAAAAAGAAAACTCCCATGAATATTATAGCCAGGTTCCAGAATCCCCAGATCAAGGAGAAAATACTACAAGCAGCCAGGAAGAAACAATTTCAATATTGTGGAAACACAATCAGAATAACCCAGGACCTGGCAGCTTCTACACTGAGGGATTGAATGGCATGGAATATGATATTCCAGAGGGCAAAAGAACTGAGAATGAACCCAAGGGTCACCTACCCAGCAAAACTGAGTATTTTGTTTCAGGGGCAAATATGGTCATTCAGTGAAATAGAGGACTTTCAAGCATTCTTGAGGAAAAAACCAGAATTGAATAGAAAATTTGACATCCAGACAGAAGAAGCAAGAGATGCCTGAGAAAGTAATCAGGGAAAAGAAATCAAAAGGAACTTATCAAAGTTGAACTATTTACATTCCTATATGGAAAAGCAATATCTGTGAGTGATGATATCTTTCTCACTATGAAAATAATGGAAGAAGGGTGTGTGGTCATATGAATACATATGTGAATGTGTCTATATATGGATAGAGTACATAGGTTGAATTTCTTGGGAAGGGAGAATACTCAAGGGATGAAATTATGAGGTGAGAGAGGAAAGTGGCAAGAGGAGATGGGGAAAGACAGAGTAGGGTAAACTATCTCATGTAGAAGAAGCAAGGGGAAGTGGTTGCAAGGGAGGGGGAGAATAGGAAGGCTAAAAAGGCAAAACCACATTCACATTGAATTTGGTTCAGGGAGAGAATGACATTCATACTAAATGGGATATCTCAACCTGCAGCAGGATAGGGGGAAGGGGGATGAGAGGAGGGATGATTGATGGGAGGGCATCCTTGGGGGGAGGGGAGGTTGGAAGTACCCACTATAGAAGAGGGACAGGATCATGTAGGGAATGGACCAGGTTGGGGGTGGGATGAATGGGAGGGAATTATAAGCAGCCTTGTACAATATATCTACTATGATAATGTTTTGCATAGCTAGATATGTACAACATATACTGAATTACTTATCTCCCAAGAGGGAATGGGCAACAAGGGAGGAAGGAAATGGATCTGAAATTCGAGGTCTTAAGATTATATGTTTCAAATATATATATATATATATATATATATACTATTATTAATACTCTTTTGCTTATAATTGGGAGATAAGATGTGTAGGCATTGGGGCACAAAGATTCACCTTCCTCTAATGGAAAAGTCGTAGGGGGTATGGGAGAAGGTATGGGAGAGAGCAGATTGGAGGAAGCGATATCTTGTGGGACTGCTATTCTGGGAGGTTGGGTGGGGGAATAACTGGGGGAAATGATTGTAACACAAAATCTGGTGGAAATGAATGATGTAAAACAGAAGTTAATAAAGCATTTGTTTTAAAAAAATAAATAAATAATTTGTCTGAAAATACCAATTAATCCCAGTAAATCATTCCCTAATGTATTAGGATCCACCTCTTCTTTATTAAAAAAAAGTAAATATTAGCACTTGGCATTCACTGGACTTGATGCTGTGGAATACAGAAATAGAATTAAGAAAGAAAAATGCTTCCTGGAAAAAAAAGTGCCAGTCCCACTGTTTATGATTAGCTTCTGTACTCTCTACTGTCATAACTCATTTTAGACTTTCCAGATATATCTGCCTCTCAATGGTCATTTTATGCCCAGAGAAACTTCTGTGTGCACTGTTTTTTGAGATGGCAAGAGCCGCTACCAATGTCCTATTAGAGTGGTGGTTTCAATATTGGCACGCTGAATATTGACTTCCAAATAATAAATGAAGCATACATCAGTAAATCAAAGACTGTGTAGCTTGTTCAACTACTCTCTCATTTGAAGTTTGAAATTATAGGAAAGCCGACTGTTTCAAATATACATCTACCTTCCCCACAACATGTTTCAGTCTATCTCTACAGATAATGTATAGAGGTTGCTTTCATTTTGATGATAGGCAGTAAATCCTCTTGATGGATTTAGGAGAGAAGTGCATTTAGCTTGAACCTAAGGTAGCATTTTTTTTTCTAGTGAGAAATGCATTTCCTCTGTTTTCAATTTCATCAAAACAGTTTCGATGATGGGAGATTTTTGTAACTGGCTTCTGATTATTGTGGGTTTGCTACTCTAAGAAAGATATGTTTTATAGAAGTCAAATACCACCCCCTTTAATGACTCTTAGACTTTGTTTACGAAACTAACACATCTTATAGAACATAGAACTCTAGAACTAAAAGGGACTTTAGTACATAATTCTAAAAGAGAGAATTAAGGGGAGAGATCCTTGGGGGGGGGGGTGGTAGGCAAGTAATAGGAAGGCAAGGTAGTGGGTAGAAGTAAAGTAGAGGAGCCAGGAGGGATAGGAAACAAAAGATATGCCCAAACATAAAAACAAAGATCAGGAATATGTTTATATGTATGTATATATGTGTATGTATATATCTATAGTTATAGAGAAACACATCTAAACTTTATTGTAGCCTTCTGGGGGGTGGGTCGAGAGAGGGAAAAAAGTAAAAGAGTTCACAGCAGAGAATAAATGAAAACTTACAAGGAAGGAAAGAGAAGATGGGTAATTCTCAACACAACATGCATTATTTATCATGCAGGCTTTCTTGGAATGAAAATTTATTGTTGCATATTTTGAATACATTTTAATGTTCTGTTATGCATATGACAATTTTTTTCTTTATATTTAAGTTTCAATATTTAAGTTCATGAATAGTTTCTCTATTCTGTATTTGTGTTTTGGCCCTTGAGTAAAAAAAATTAAAAAGAGAGAATTAAATGACATGCTGAAGGTAAAACAAAAGGTAGCTCTTGTAGGGAGTGGAAATCAAATTTCAATTTTTCAATGGCTCCTAGTCTGTTCCTTTTGCCATTTTTGTCTTCTTTCCTTTTTTATTCAATTAATAAATTTTATTTTGATGCAACAAATATTTTTAAGAAAATATACAAGGACATCAAACAACCAGGTACATTCTCTGAAAATATTTCAGCAAAAACTGCCTGATAGGGGCGGCTAGGTGGCACAGTGAATAGAGCGCCGGCCCTGGAATCAGAAGGTCCTGAGTTCAGAGCTGGCCTCCGACACCTAATCCGCACAAACAAAAACCTAGCCGTGTAACCTTGGGCAAGTTACTTAACCCCAATTGCCCTAAAGGGGCGGCTAGGTGGCGCAGTGAGTAAGAGCGCCGGCCTCGGAGTTTGGATGACCCGAGATCAGATCCGGCCTCAGAAAATGAGCACCCACGCATAAATCAAATGACTAGCCGTGTAACCTTGAGCAAGTTACTTAACCCCAATTGCTTTAAAAAACAAAACAAAACAAAAACAAAAACAAAAAAAAACTGCCTGATAACATGAATGCAAATGATGGAACATATCATTGTCTACTTATGTAGAACATTGATTGTAAACAGAAGAGCAAAGATGTGTCTTTGAACTTAGATTTTATTATACTAACACTGAGCCCAAGTTATGCTGATTTTGCTTTGGTATTTGTGGAGGCCTTTTTTTTAGCAGCCATATCCACATGAGGGGCAGAAAGGCTGGGGGAAAATATTGATTCATTGGACTGACATTACTCAAACTCCCACACTTGGCCTTCTACCCCCTCTCCTCCATAATCTTTGGTAAGCAGATTTGGAACTAGGAAGCCAAGAAAATAAGAGTGTGTGTGGATGTAATGAGGCAGAGAAAAAGATAACATGCTGATCAGGGAATATAAAGGCAGATCACACCAAGAGATCATTTAACTAAAAGTCCAAGTCAAAGACGTGTGGAGGAATCTAAGCTTTGCTGACACTAGGAGGAATATGATGAATCATCTTCTTTTCCTTCTGAACCTCTCATTCCTCCAAGAAAAGTAAATCTCCTTGAAGATAGTTAATTCCTTCTCAGATGGTTTCCCATGTTTCTGACCTATTATAGAAGTGTTGGCCAATATAGCCTTTGCTGTGGTAATTTACTCTATGGCCAAGTATCAAGATGAATGAAAAGGACAGGAGAAGGTTGCTTGCCTGAGTTAGCCTGGCATCTTTGAGTTATACTTTACAATGATTATGGAACAGAGTGGAAGGGCCAGTATTGATTTTTTTCAAGACTTGCAAAGAAACCTACAACAGAGATGCCCTTATTAATTTATAAAAAGGCAAAAAACTATGAGCCCGTAATAACTCCAGTACACTGCCCTTTGACCCTCCTCCTAAGCAGCCAGAAAGTCACTCCCCAGAATGGTGGGGGTCTCAGTTGCTTGAAAAGGGAAAGATATGTACTAAGGAATGAATGAGCCACTAAGAAAGCTCTAACAACACACAGGGAGAGAGAGTGTGTTGTCAGAACATGCTTAGAAAAGTCTTCTGGCCCTGGGGATGATTGACAGTTCAGTCTGTTTTACTTATTAAGATAACTTTATGGTGCACAATACCATATATTTTCTCTTGGACTCTATTTGCTATTATTCCATGATTTCATGTGTTTCTCTGAATCCTTCCACTATTTTAGTTTTAACTGCATTTTTCTGATTATTAGTGATTTTGAGTAATTTCTGTTAGGTATTGATAGATTTTAAAATGTTTGTAGAAATGTTGTTTCATATATTTTGGTCACTAATATATTTTGTAATAGTTCTTAATATTTTAGCTCTGTCAATTATCTATATACTTTGGATACTACTCCTCTTCTGACCCTTTCCTCTCTATCCCTCTCTTCTTCCCCTCCTTTCCTCTCCTTTCTTCTGTCTTGTCTTCTGTTCTGTCCTGTCCTGTCCTGCCTCATCCTTCCCCATCTTGTTATTGCTCATGTAATTTCTAATAGTAGAAAATAATAATAAACAAATATTTATAATGTTTCAGCAATGAGTAATGTTCACAAGCAGTCACATGTGTCTTCTTCAAAAGTGTAGAAAACAGCTATGAAATAGGGAACATGACTTTACTTCAGATAATAGAAAAATAATGGTAATTTGGGTCTCTCAAAAATTCCCTTCCAAATATCTCTTCAAAGAATATATTACACTTGGTTCTCTCACAATGCTATTTCATCTTCTGTCACAAGATGACATATCACATACGATATCTTCACAGACTATTTCTCTATGATAGTTAACTATCAGTTTTCTCTAAAATATGTAACAAAAATAATCTTACTGCTGGGTGCACATGGTGTGGATAGCTTTCCTTTCTTCTGTTGGTATTCTTTTTCTTTATTTTTTGTATTTCTTGCCCCTTTAAGGTGGAAAAGGAAGCTGGGCTTTGATAAAATCTGTCAATTAACAAGCACTTGTTGAATGAATGAATGAATGAATGAATGAATGAATGAGCATTTATTAAATGCTTACTCTCTACAAAGTACCATACCAAAGGCTGGAGATTAAAAAACAAAACAAAACACATTGTCCCTGCTCTCAAGGAGCTCATGTCTTAGGAGGAAACAACCTACTTGGGAAGTTTCAGCTGGAAGTCATATGGAAAGGAAGAGTGATCCTTAAAGTAAATAGTAATGCATCTTTTAAAATGGCATTTCCATTAGTAAAGTCATATTAGTTTCTGAGGTTGTGAGTGCAGAAGACTTTGGTGGCTAGAATTATATAACACCTTCAGAAGCAGTTGCTAGGTTGCATCTTCAAAAAACCTGTTTTTGTACACTATGAACATTTTATTGTGTTTTCTAAATTTTTAAGACATTAAAAAGAAGAAAGAAAACCAGTTACTGACTTCAATGAGCTTACATTCTGAGTTGTTACTCAGTGACTTTGCTGGAAATTTCTTCTAATGCTCCTTGGATTCACCTAACCAAGTTGGTTTATTTTACATAAATTGAAAATATAAAAACAGATAATTTTAAAAAAAATATATACTCTGTGTGTGTGTGTGTGTGTGTGTGTGTGTGTGTGTGTGTGTGTAAATCTTTGGAGATTATACATATATAATCTAAATTAAAGAACAGGAGATAATGGAGAAGAACATCCCATCTTTAGAATAACTGGCTTTTTAAAAAGTCCATGGAATCATTGAAATGTAATGATTTCACATGAAAATTTACCCATAATTACTTATAAATGCACAGTTTTTTTTTTTGTCTTTTGGAGGGCAATTGGGGTTAAGTAACTTGCCCAAGGTCACACAGCTAGGTTTTGTTTGTGTGTGCACTAAGTGTCTGAGGCCGGATCCGAACTCAGGTCCTTCTGATTCCAGGGCCGACGCTCTACTCACTGCGCCACCTAGCCGCCCCAAGCACAATGGTTTTAAAATAAATTACATCATTGAATTGCCTTTATAGTATTAAGTTCGCAATGGTTTGGGGCATGCATAATAGCCGCTGACATTCATTGGAAAAATGATTTGAATCATATGTCTGTCACAATAAGTAAGACCCTTTCAAGGAAGAAAAAAAAATTACACTTGCAGAAAAAAAACTGTGTGGTTCCCTTAATATTTGATATGTCTTTTTAGGAGCGAGAAGTATTGTCCATGTATGCATAGACCACTGACTGCAGCAGCACCCTGGGCAATACTTTCTGGACATTCACACTGACATTCATGCTCCTTCCTGGGTTGCTGCAAAGACCCAGGTGCACATGCAGTTACACTTTACTTGCTCGTTTTATAAAGTCAGGAATAAAATGCCCTGGCAAATTGTCATTTGCTCTGTGGGGATGTTAAGAGAATATAAAATAATGTTTACTAAGCACTTTGAGAGTCTTATATTAGAACCATAGTGCTAGGGGTCTAAGCAAACTACTGTATAGTGCCTCCTCCTCAAAAAAACAAGAAAGAGGTCCAGAAATATATATTTTTTATAGTTTTCTCTACTTTGTACAAATAAATGGCTTCCTTTTTATAATTTGCATATGTTTACATTTTAATTTTTTCTAAAAGTACTTTTTATGTTTAGGTTTCTACTTATAAACTCAGAACTTTGTGAATATCCAATTGGGTAAGAATACTTAAGGGAATCATTTAATTTGAAAAAAAGTTATGAAATTAAATTCATAGATTGATTTATGATGTACAAGAATTTTGCTATTTTTGCCCTTGGTCAAACAAGGTAAATAAATGTTCCGAACAAAACAAAACAGAAAACAACAGAAAACAAAGACAATCAACCATGGGTAAGAATATTTTAGTGTAAAAATTCCTTACTTTGGCCAAATCTTTGCTCTGCCAGGCCACATTAGCAGTATCACAACAAATAAATTAGGTGGAGGTTTCTGGGTGGGGCATTTAAAAGGCAATGAGAAAAAGAAATAGAAAATTTATTAGACAATATAACTACATATAGAAAGTTGAGAATGAGCAACAATATGAAACACCGTTCCACCAAAAAAAAAAATCATTCAAAAACATAATTAAGTGAGGTAATAAGTTTTTGTAATTGACTTCAGAGAGAATTCCTCACTTGAGCTGATAGGATAAGTCCCACCAATTTCAACCTGTTGACCCTTCTTTTCCTTCTTCTTTGTAGCCAATTTGACACCTACCCGACTTTAAAGCCATCTCCAACACCATTTTTCCCAGGAGCCTTTTTCAAGGCTTCCATTCAGTAATGACTATTTTCTTCCTTTTTAAGATCCCACAAGTTCTTGCACTTTTCAAGTAATACAGGATGTCCCAAAGGTCTTAGTGCAATTTTAACTTTAGTAAACTTAAGCTACCCACAGGTTAAACCTTGCTTTCACTGCACAAATAGGTTATTATCATTATTTTTTTGATCAAACATGGTCTTGCTGATGTCTTTTTTACCATAGATTTGGAATGGTGCTTTGCTTGAAAGACCATCAAATTCACTTCCCAGGAACTCTGAAAACGTTTTTTCTCTTTAATACCTTAAGTCCCAACATCATCAACTTCTTTCCTTCCACTTACCAGTCTCTTTTCTTATGTGAGCCAGATACGGATTAGCATGTTAAATCATTTGAGCCTGATACTGATTAGCATGTTAGATCATTTAGCTATATAATTCCACTATTCAGGCTCTGGGTGAACTCTCTGACTTTTACAAAATCTTCCTAAACCACTACCTCCCTTCAGACTCATATGGAGATAATCCAGGACACTGAGCTTGAGTACTGGGAATAGTTTTGTCCCCCAGGTATGGATTACAGCCCTGCCTCCACAGCCATCATTCAGAGAAGCAGCCCCTATGAAGATGGGACAGCCACCTTCATCACCTGGAAAACAATTACTATCTACAGGACAGGAAAACCAGCCTTGTTAAAAGAACATGGCAATCTGAAGGATAAAAGAAGGATACCAAAAAAGTATATAAAAATCAAATTACTGGCTCTGTCACTAGTATCTCACCATTTGCTAATAATAGGCAAGTGCAGCAGCTCCAACTTCCCTAGGAGCTACAGCTACTGAGAGCCCTAAAAAGAAAATCTTCATCACCAAAATCCTGATAATTTTCAAATGGTCTTATATTAGATATAGATATGGTTTTGTTAATTGAAATTATTTTTAAGAAGATGCATTTGCAAGTACTTTTCTGCCACACCCCAAGGAATATGGGACCTTTTTCTTTTTTTTTTTTTGGAGGGGCAACTGGGGTTAAGTGACTTGCCCAAGGTCACACAGCTAGTAAGTGTTAATTGTCTGAGGCCAGATTTGAATTCAGGTCCTCCTGACTCCAGGGCAGGTGCTCTATTCACTGTGCCACCTAGCCACCCCAAAGAACTTTTCATCTGATTTACAACTAAAACCCCTTTCTGTGTTGTCTCCCTTTCTAGAATGTCAGCACCTTCAGAACAGAACTGTTTCTGCCTTTCTATTAGGACCTCCAGCCCTTAGTATACTGCTTTGCATTTAGTAAGTACTTAATAAGTGCTTATTCATTCATTTTGGGATTTATGGTTTACCTTTTCAGATAAAATTTTTATACACTACATAGGATCATGGATATAGAGCTGCAAACAATCACCATTACCACTTAGTCCAATCTTTTTATTTTGTAGATATGAATCTGAGGCCCAGAGGGGCTAAGTGCCTTGTCTAAGATCACTCAGCTTCTAAGTGGCAGAGACAGGATTTAATCCCAGGTCCTATGAATTTAAATTTATCACTCTTTCTACTATGAAAATATCCAAGCTGAAAAACACATTTAGTTTTACTCATTTAGAACAGGTTTACTTTCTCCTATTAGAAAAATTCTAAGAACTTTAAGTCATTTTCCCAAGATCATCTTATTTTTGAAACAGAAGGGGAAAAAATTAACATTGAGTTTCAGCATTTAAATACAAATTTACTACTCATTTCTTCAATTCCTCTTGTGGGCCTGAGACTCTACATAAGTCTGACTTGACTTGCTGGTATGTTCTCCCCCTTTCTGAAATAATAAATTTAATGTTTAAACATAAAGCTTTAGTGTTTGAATTATAATTAATAAAGGTGGAGGGGGCAGTGTGGAGCCAAGATAACAGAGTAAATGCAGGGACTTGCTTGAGCTCTCCCCCAAACCTCTACCAATACCTGTTAAAATTTACTCTGAACAAATTCTAGAGTAGCAGAACCCACAAAATGACAGAATGAAACAAATTTCTAGTCCAAAACAACCTAGAAGGTTGAGAGGAAAGGTCTGTTGCACGAGTCTGAGAGAGGAGCATAGTCCAACACAGACAGTAGGGAGGTCATGTGGCTGATGAGAGGGGGAATGCAGGGATCTCTTTGCTGCTGCTGAGGCAGGATTTTTCTTGCTTTACTCATGCTTGGATATGGGTCATGGTTCTGGTTAGAAATCTTGGAGCAAGGAGGAGCACTGGTATGGTGGAGCTTGTGGCAGCAGTTTGTGGTTACTCACAGGCAAGAACAGGAGTAAACACCTTTCCTTTGATCATATAACCTGGAAGAACTGAAAATTTACAGGTCCCTAGAAGTATCTCTGAAAATAGCTGCACAAAACCCCTGAGGCTTAGGACAGTACACCCTCCACACTGGAAGCAGAATCCTACCTTAACAAAGAGTAAAAAAGTCAAGTAATTGACTGGGAACATGAGCAAACAGTGGGGAAAAAAGTCAGACTATAAAATCTTACTTTGGTGACAAGAAAGATCAAAACACAGTCAGAAGAAGACAACAAAGTCAAAGGCCCTACATCCAAAGCCTCCAAGAAAAATATGAATTCGTCACAAGCCATGGAAAAGCTCAAAAAGGATGTTGAAGACAAGTACAAGGAGTAAAGGAAAATTTGGAAGAGAAATGAGAGTGATGCAAGAAAATAATGAAAAATGAGACAACAGCTTGCTAAAGGAGGTCCAAAAAATGTGTTGAAAAATAACATCTTAGATATATAGCGGGGGCGGAGCCAAGATGGCAGAGTATAAACAGCACTTCCACGGTGCTCTGCCCTACACCACTTCCAAACAATGTAAAAGGGGAAGCTGAACCACTTCTGGAGCCCCGGCACCCACAGAATGACACAGAGAAGCTAACCTCCTGCTGAGGACAGCCCAGCAGCTCTGCAGGGAGTGGCCAGCACAGTGCTCTGGGAGCTGAGCCCAGGCTTGTGTGAGCTGTAGTTATAGCCCCAAGGCGGCCAGGCCAGCAGCTGGCTGGAGGGACCCCAGAACACCGGAAGCTATGGCGATTCCAGAATTATCAGCACAGATATGCCTAGGACAAAGTGAGAGGTTAGTGCCCTATGGATTTTGGGACCAGTATTTGGGGAACGCGTTGGCTTCCTCCCCTGGGGGCAAAAAGCAGCTGAGGAAGCACAGCACAGAGGCCATTTTGCAGTGCCAGTGGCAGCTCCAGCTCCTGGTCTGCGACCTGTAGAGAGATCCAGACATCAGTCTGGGGGTTAATCACTATTGCTTTAACCTGCTTGGATCTGGATTGTGGTCTTGGGGGGAGGTCTGAGGTGGGTATCCAACTTGCCAGAGCAGGTGGAGGCTTTTCAGAGGTCACCCAACCTCCGGAAGTTGTGAAGACCCCGACGTTTGGGATGGAAGCTCTCCTGTCTGGTGGCAGAGTCCTACTGTGGCAACAAGCCCAAAAATCAAGTAATTAAGTGGCAATATGCCTAGGCAAAGAAAACAAAATAAACAGAAAAATGCAACTTTAGACTCTTATTTTGGGAGCAAAGAGGATCAAAGCATGGGACAGGAAGAGGACTGTGAGTTCACAACTCCTGCAGCAAAAGCCCCATATGAAAATACAAGCTGGTTATAAGCCATAGAGGACCTTAAGAAGCAGATAAGAGAAGTGGGGGAAAATTGGGAAGAGAAATGAGAAAGATGCAAGAAAAGTATGAAATGACAGTCAACAGCCTGAGGAAAATAACACCTTAAAAATAGACTAACTCAAATGGCAAAAGAGGCTCAGAAAGGTAATGAGGAGAAGAATGCCTTAAAAAGCCAAATTTGCCAGATGGAAAAAGAATCTCAAAAGCTCACTGAGGAGAATCATTCGTTCAGAATTAGACTGGAAGCAAATGGAAACTAGTCACTTTATGAGAAATCAAGATGCTGTTAAACAGAGCCAAACAAATGAAAGAATAGAAGGCAATGTGAAATATCTCATGGGAAAAACCACTGACCAGGAAAATAGATCCAAGAGAGATAATTTAAACATTATTGGACTACCTGAAAGTCATGATCAAAGAAAGAACCTAGAAATCACCCTTCAAGAAATTCTCAAGGAAAATTGCCCTGAAGTTTTAGACCCAGAGGGGGAAATAGAGTTTGAAAGAATCCACCGATCACCTCCTGAAAAAGATCCCCAAAAGAAAACTCCCAGAAATATTATAGCCAGGTTCTAGAACTCCCAGATCAAGGAGAAAATACTACAAGCAGCCAGATAGACACAATTTCAATATTGTGGAAACACAATCAGAATGGCCCAGGACCTGGCAGCTTCTAAACTGAGGGATTGAAGGGCATGGAATATGATATTCCAGAGGGCAAAAGAGCTGGGATTGAAGTCAAGGGTCACCTACCCAGCAAAACTGAGTATCTTGTTTCAGGGGAAAACATGGTCATTCAGTGGAATAGAGGACTTTCAAGCATTCTTGATGAAAAAACCAGAGTTGAATAGAAATTTGACATCCAGACACAAGAAGCAAGAGATGCCTGAGAAGGTAATCAGGGAAAAGAAATCAAAAGGAACTTATCAAAGTTGAACTATTTACATTCCTACATGGAAAAACAATAACTGTGTCTGATGAAACCTTTCTCATTATGAAAATAATTGAAGAAGGGTATATGGTCATATGAATACATAAGTGAATGTGTGTATATATGTTTACAGTTATACATGGATAGAGGGCACAGGTTGATTTTGATAGGAAGGGATGATTCTTAAGGGGTGAAGTTAAGAGGTGAGAGAGGAAAGTGGCAAGAGGAGATGGGGAGAGACAGGGTAGGGTAAACTATCTCATGTAGAAGAGGCAAGGGGAAGTAGTTGCAGGGGAGGGGAAGAACAGGAAGTCAAAAAGGCAAAACCTTATTCTCATTGAATTTGGCTCAAGGAGAGAATCACATACATACTAAATGGGATATCTCACCCTGCAGGAGAGTAGGGGGAAGGGGGATGAGAGGGAGGATGATGGAGGGGAGGGCATTCTAGGGGTAGGGGAGGTTGGAAGTACCCAATTTCAAAGAGAGACAGGATCAAAGTAGGGAATGGACCAGGTGGGGGGTGGGATTGATGGGAGGGAAATATAAGCAGTCTTTTACAACATATCTACTATGGTAATGTTTTGCATAGCTATACATGTACAACACATACTGAACTGCTTATCTTCCCAGAGGGAGTGGGTGACAAGGGAGGAAGGAAATGGATCTGAAATTCGAAGTCTTAAAATGAAATGTTTCAAATGTGTCAAGTACTATTATTAATACTATCTTGCATGTAATTGGGAGATAAGATGTTCACGCATTGGGTCTCAGAGATTCACCTTGCCCTAATGGCATAGTTGAAGGGGGGATGGGAGAAGATATGGGAGTGAGCAGATTGGATGAAGGGATATCTACTGGGACTGCTATTCTGGGGTGGTGGGTAGGGAAAAATGGGGAAAATTGTAACTCAAAATTTCGTGGAAATGAATGATGTAAACCAGAAGTTAATGAAGCATTTGTTAAAAAAAAAAGAAAAAAGAAAGTTGAACATATATTACTAAGATGTATAGAAATAAAAGAAAGTGAAAAAAACAAGAGAAAAAAAAGAAAAATAACACCTTAAAGAACAGTCGAGACTAAATGTCAAAAGATGTCCAAAAAGTCCATCAAGAGAAAAATTCTTTAAAAGGTAGAATTGACCAAATGGAAAAGGAGGTCCAGAAGCTCACTGAATAAGATAATTCCTTAAAAAATTGGAATTGAGGTAATGGAAGCTCATGATTCTATGAGAAATCAATAAATTATAAAAACAAAACCAAAAGAATGGAAAAATAGAAGACAATGTGAAATACCTCATTGGAAAAACAACTGACATGGAAAATAGATTAAGGAGAGAGAATTTAAAAATTATTGTACCACCTGAAAGACATGGTCAAAAAAAGAGTCTATAAACAATCTTTCAAGAAATTATGAAGAAAAACTGACCTGATATTCAAGAGCCAGAGGGTAAAAATAGAAATTGAAAGAATCTATTGATCACCTTCTTAAAGAGATCCCAAAAGGAAAACTCCTAGGAATATTGTAACTGGATTCCAGAGTTCCCAAGTCAAAGAGAATATATTACAAGCAACCAGAAAGAAATAATTCAAGTATTGTGGAACTATAATCAGTATAACACAAGATTTAACAGCTTCTACATTAAGGGATCAGAGACTTTGAATATGATATTCCAGAGGTCAAAGGAGCTAAGATTAAAACCAAGAATCACTTATTGACCAAAACTGAGTATGATATTTCAGCAGAGAGAATGGATATTTAATGAAATAGAGGACTTTCAAGCATTATTTATGGGAAAACCAGAGCTGAATAGAAAATTTGATTTTCAAATACATGAATCAAGAGAAGCATGAAAAGGTAAAACAGAAAGGAAAATCATAAGGGACTTATTAAAGTTGAACTCTTTACATTCCTTCATGGAAAGACGATATATTTAACTCATGAGATCTTTCTCAGTATTAAGGTAGTTGGAGGGAATATACATATACACATACACACACATAAACACACACATATATAAGTAGATACATACATACATACACACATACAAACATATAACACACAGAGGGCACAGGGTGAGTTGTATATGAAGTGTGATATCTAAAATATAAAATTAAGAGGTGAGAGAGGAATGTACTGGGAGAAGGAGAAAGGGAGCTGTTAGAATGGGGCAAATTATTTCACATAAAAGAGGGAAGATAAAGCTTTTACAAAGGAGGGAAAGAGGGGAGGGGTGAGAGGGGATGAATGAACCTTACTCTCATTGGATTTGGCTTAGTTTGCAAATAACATACACACTCAATTGGATGTGGAAAGCTATCTAAACCTATAGGAAATTAGGGGGGAAGGAAATAAGGGGGGGGTGATTATAGAAGAAAAGTCAAATAGGAGAAAGGGGTAATCAGAAATAAACATTTTTGAAGAGGGATTGGATCAAAGGAGAAAATAGAATAAATGGGGGTGAGATACAATAATGGAAAATATAGTTAGTCTTTTACACCATGACTATTATGGAGGAGTTTTGCATTGCTACACATGTATATCCTATATCAAATTGCTTGTCTTCTCAATAAGGGTGGTTGGAGAGGTAGGAAGGGAAAGAATATGGAACTCAAGGTTTTGAAAATGAATATTGAAAATTGTTTTCACATGCAACTGGGAAATAAGTTACACAGATACACAGGGGGTATAGAAATCTATCTTGACCTACAGGAAAATAGAATGGAAGGGGATAAAAGAAGGGGATAGTGGTGATAGAAGGGAGGGTAGATTGAGGGAAGGAAAAATCAGAATGCACACTGTCTTGCAGTGAGGGAGGGGATGGGGAGAAAATTTGGTACTTGAAATCTTGTTGAAGTGAATATTGAAAACTAAAAATAAATTAATAAAAAGAAAATAAATAAAGGGCCACATTAAAATTCAGTAGTAATCATGATGGCAAAATGTTTCCTTTGACTTTTAGAGAGAAAAAAAATGTTTATTTTAAATTTTTCCCTCTTGAAATAATCTGAGGACCTAAAACAATATAAATAAAGATGCTAACATTTTGGTGAAATAAATACAGCATTGGAGATCTGGAGGTTGCATTATTTTTTGAGCATAGTCTTTATATAGAAATAATGCCATGTGATTTTTACTTTTATTCTATTAAGATTAATCTATACTTAATTGTCCAAAGGTCTTTTACAGTTTTATAAAATGGAAATGCTTGGATTGTGATGGTCATGGGGAAAGATAATATTCAAAGTCAAGTGATCCAGGTGCTAGTCTTGGTTCTTTTAGGAAGAAACTGATTGATATGAGACAGGTAAAATTTTTTTCAGGGTCTTAGTTTCCACATTTGTAAAATGAAGGGATTCAGTGATCATTAATGTCCTTGTGAGGTCTAACAGTCTAAGATTTTAGTCTTCTTCTAGCAGGGAGTCTTTCTTTTATCCCCATGGGATTGAGAAGAAAGAAGGCTTTTCTCATTTTTCTCCCTCTCTTAGTTTCCTTTATTTTTTTCTCAGTAACATGTAAAAAACTTTAACATTCATTTTTAAATATTTTGAGTTCCAAATTCCCTTCCTCCCTCCTTCCTCTCCCCTCTCCTTTAGAAGGCAAGCAATTTGATATAGATTGTACATGTTTAGTCATGCAAAACATATTTTTGTATTAGCCATGTTGCAAAAGAAAACATCCCCCCGCAAAAAAACCTGAGAAAAACAAAGTTAATATATATATATATATATATACATATATATATATATATATATATATATATGCTTTGATCTGCATCCAGACTCCATCAGTTCTTTGTGTGGAGGTGGATAGTATTTTTCATTATAAATCCTTTGGAATTGTCTTCGATCATTGTATTGCTGAGAATAGCTAAGTCATTCACAGTTGATCATCATATAATATTGTTGTCACTGTGTGCAATGTTCTCCTGTTTCTACTCACTTCACTTTGTATCAGTTTATGTATCTTGCCAGGTTTTTTTTTCTTCTGAAAACATCCTGCTTGTCATTTCTTATAGCACAAGAAGATTCTAGCACAATCATATTCTACAAGTTATTCAGTCATTCTCCAATTGTTGGGCATCCCTGCAATTTCTGGTTCTTTACCACCACAAAAAGAGGTGCTATAAGTATTTTTGTACAGATAGGTCCTTTTCTTTTTTATAGGGGAGACAGTGTTTTTGGGATACAATTCTAGGAGTAGTATTTCCGGATCAAAGGGTATGCACAGTTTTATAGTTCTTTGGGCTCTAGCAGGGATTCTAGGTTCTGTGGATCTCTTGGGGGTCCATAGGTCAACTAAAAATGTCTGTACACTTAAATTGGAAAAAATTACATCCTTATTTTTGTTTGCTTTTTTTGGAGAACAGTTGGGGTTAAGTGACTTGCCCAAAGTCGCTTGGCTAGTAAGTTTGTCAAATGTCTGAGGCCAGATTTGAACTCAGGTCCTCCTGACTCCAGGGCCAGTATTCTATTCATTGTGCCACCTAGTAGCCCACTATATCCTTATTTTAAGTGGCCATTTACAATTTAAATTTAATATTTCTTCCAATTATTAAAAAAAAGTCATTCTGAAAAGGGATCTATAGGCTTCTTCAGACTGCCAAAGAGACATACATACACATCAAAAAAGGGGGAAATTTAAGAGTCTTTGATAAAAATAACAAATAATATTTTATTTTGCAAAATACATTATATATTATCATTTCATTTGATCATCATGACAACCCTATGAGGCAAAGTATTATTAATGTTATCCTTTCTTTGCAGATGAGGAAATTGAGATGAAGGGTTAAGTGGCTTTTCCAGGGACTCACAGACTGTAATTATCTGAGTTATGATTCAAAATCAGTCCTTCCTGCAGCTGCTATGTAAGTATAAAAAAGCATAGAAGATAAGTGTTTCCTATTATCTATCTATCTATCTATCTATCTATCTATCTATCTATCTATCTATCTATCTATCTATCTCTCTGTCTATCTATGCATTTATTTATTTAGTTGCTTAGATTAATGATTTTGACTGTAAGGATGAGTTTAATGTAAGGTTTAATAATCTCATAATTTGGGGGGACATAAATATGTGGTCATTCAATAAATGCTTCTTGATGTTAGGCTGAAACTAGTGTTTCCTCCAAGTTTTCTTTCTTTTTTTTTTCTTTTTGGAGGGCAATTGGGGTTAAGTAACTTGCCCAAGGTCACATGGCTAGATATTTTGTTTGTGTGTGTTAAGTGTCTGAGGCCAGATCAGAACTCAGGTCCTTCTGACTCCAGGGCCAGCACTCTACTCATTGCACCACCTAGCCGCCCCTTTCTTTCTTTTTTTTTAAACAGAAAATATTTTATCAATATAATAAAATTATTTCTTTTATTCTGAACTTAAGAACTAAATCAAGTATTACCATAACATAGTAGAATAGAAAAAAAGATGATTGTACATGAAGCTACAAACCTATTCTGTATGATTTTCTATTCCATATTTTACCCCCTCCCATATATAAATAGCACAATGAATTTTTCATCCATCTTTTGTCACACAAATAATTTCCTCATGTCAGTTAGTTCCTGAAAATTTTATGTTTTATTGAACATTTGGTACATTCTTCAATGCCCATTGTACTCTGTGGGCTAGCTATAACTAATTCTTGATAGTTTGCATGCTCCACTTGAAAAATATTGCTGGTACATTTACCATTGACAAAAACTAAGAGAAAATGCTTTAAAGAGAACAAAAAAAAATCTTTCTCTATTTCCCCAGGACCTGAAATGAACTGGTATGATTTAAGTAGTATTAGGAAGGCTTTTCCAATATGGATATATGATAAAGTTATGCAATGCATTTAGGTCAATTCAATAAACATTGATTAAAAGCCAGCTATGTAAAAAAAAAAAACTGTTTAAGGTTATATAGAACTATATAATATATCTTCAGCTATCTAAGTCCTGCAAATAAAGTACTGACATCTCTGATTTAAGCTCTACTCTTGATCCTCTGATCTTTATCCTAATCATATGCAAACTGCTGTGTTGAATTCCTTAATCCCTTTTTTCCTCAAATCAATCCCTTGCCACAAAGAGCAAGCAAAAATCTTTTAGGTATTTAATTTTTTAAATAATTACTGTTCTCTTGCTTTAAGAAACATATGCCAAAATGGATGATTTTGGGGGAGGGGGAGAAAATTTTAAATTCAAAATTTTAGGGAAATTGATTTTGAAAACTAAAAATAAATTGTCTTTTTAAAAAAGAGAAATACATGCTACTCAAAGACAAACAAACTGTCAGATATCATCAGTTCTTGTGTTGGCTCTACCTATTATTTACTAACTATGTGAAAAGTTAGGAATGTATAGTCAAAGGACTTTGGTTTGAAACCTAGTTCCGCTGTTTATTATTTATTTGATGTTGGGAAAATCACTTAATTCCTCTGGGCTTCATTTCCTCAGCAATGTAATATTAGAGGTCATTGTATATTGACTTTTAAGATGTCAGGGTGAAAATAAAACCGAAGTCAGAAATACTTCTTTTGTTTCCAGTGCATAGCATAGTGTCTGGCACATAGTAGGAACTCAGTAATGTTTATTGTTTGACTAATTTTCCCAAAAGCTGCCTCAGAAACCAACTGTTAAGTGTAAAATGAAAGTCAAGTTCTTTAGTCTTAAGGAGTAACAGTCTCCACATTCCCTTGTAACATTCTGTTTAAGGCATTATAAGATGATAAATCATTTGTGAAATATGCCCCCAGTTAAAGAGAGATTTTTAACAGTGGGCCAAGGACTGGGATCTCAGCCTGGATTTCCTCCTGTGTGGTTAAAACCCTCAGAAATGTTCCTCCACACACTCATACCATACACTGGAACACAAAGAAATACACATGTCTGTCTTGACAATAAATATTTATGGGAAATAAAACTAGAAAAAAGAAAGAAAAAATAAGGAAGGAAGGAAAAGAGGGAAGAAGGGAGGAAGGAAAAGAAAAAAAGAAAGAATGAATGAATGAAAGAAAGGAAGGAAGGAAGGAAGGAAGGAAGGAAGGAAGGAAGGGAGAAAAAAGAAAAAGAAATTAGAATTTAATAAGGGAGCATCTTTAGGGAAGATGCAATTTGCACTCAATTAAAAGAAAAAAAAAGAGGCACAGTGGATAGGGCATTTCCTAAGTTCAAATCTAACCCTAGACACTTACTAGCTCTTTCTCTGGAAATATCACTTAACCCTATTTGACTCAGTTTCCTCATCTTTAAAATGAGTTGGAAAAGGAAATGGTAACCCACTCCACTATCACTGACTAGAAGACCCTATCTGGGTCACAAAGAGTTGGATGTGATTGAAATTAGTGAACAGTAACCACAAAAGGGGAAAAGGGAAGGGAAGATAAATAGTAGTTCAATTTTTCCATATAACCCAGTAATGCATCTGCTTTTACCAGATTTCTGACTCTGCAGGCTGCAGCTGCAAGGATCAGTATCTATCTGTCTGTCCATCTTTCTTTCTTTCTTTCTTTCTTTCTTTCTTTCTTTCTTTCTTTCTTTCTTCCTTCCTTCCTTCCTTCCTTTCTTTCTAATTAGCTCATTCATATGTTTTCATCTCTCTTTGATGGCCTAAAATAGCAAAACATATTTTAACCTCTGTCCTTGGCAATGCTGCTCTTGAGATTATTCCCAGACCCCTTTCCATCTTCTCTTCCATGGTATCTACTTCTTGGGAGAGAGTGACCTTCTCAAGTTCCATTGTTGCTGTCCTGGATAGAAAAGCACTGCTTTCTTTCCCCTTTCCATGTCCTCAGTCCAAGTCCTTTGACAATTTATTTCATGTGAAACTTCTATCTTTTTCTTCAGAGTTAAGGAAAGAGGGATGAGAAGGGAACTATATTTCCCAAGATGCTTTGTCACATTTCACAACATTTGACCTTGAGATTTTTAGAAATTGGAATCTTATATCCTTCCAAAGGAATTTGAATTTTGCATTTCCTCACAAAATCAGCTTCAATAACCTTGGCATCTAGAATAATGTAACATAATATAAATACACATAAGGATACAATGGAAGAAGGGCAAAGTGATATACATTTATTATTACCATTATCATTATTATGGCTTATATCACTAAGCCTTAGTGGGCTTAGTTGATTATGGATACAAAGAAAAAGGATTGTAAAGGTCATCTATTCTGACATCCTCACCATGCAATAAGTGGACTTGACACCCAGAAAGATCCAGTATCACACAGGTTATTAGACAGTGGTCCCCGTAAGCAAATCCATTTCTTTTGACTTTGAACACAGTGACTTTTTCAGGTTACTCTGTTTCCATTTGCTTTCAGCCCCCATGTTCTGGATCTAATGATCAAATAATGATTTTAATTTGCTTGGTCATCCATCAATGCCAACTGAATATCTTTTGCAACATGCTCAAACATTTTCCTTTGTAGCAATCAATGGTCATAGTCTTCAAAAGGAATCACTGGTCCCTTTCCCCTGTTCATTGAATTAACATTACACTTTTGAATATGAGTAATGCTTTAAAAGTGGAAAATCTTGTTTTTTTTTTCTTTTTTTAAAACTGATTTCCTCAGTTTTGAACATAGGGTCACTAATGAACCAAGGGATAATAGGCAACAATTTTGCTAAAGAAAGAACATGCATTTACCAAAAGCTTCAAGATGGGAACTGACGAAAGAAGAGTTTATTTTTCAGCATTTTCCCCCATTTAAGCATTTTAATTGCACAGGCTGGGGTTACAGAAGGCCTAAGCCCACAAGCTGATACATCTTGTACTTTCCATGCTTGTCTTGGAACCATGGTAGCTGGAGACAGGGAACCTTCTTCTCACACTGATTAGATCTTGAGAGATGACTACAATCCATGTTAATTTAATAATTTCTTTTCCCAAAGCTGAAGAAAGCTAGAATTACAGAGCCTAAGGAATTATATCTATATGCCAATAGTAGAAAAGAGCTTCATTTTTGATTCCCAGCACAGGTGGCAACTTTAAAATTGTTCCTAAGGTCTAAAGAGGGAGGGGAGAGTTGAAATGAATGCAAGATAACAAGGCTTTACTTAGGTTGATAGAATGTTAGAGCTAGAATCTCAACTTCATTTTAATAATGAAGAAGCAGAGTTTGAGAAAGATGGTTTTTTAAATCTCAATTTCTTATATAAGGTCACACAATTAATAAGAACGTATATTTAGTTCTAGAAGGGGACTTAGAGGTTTCTTCATCCAATCTCCTTTTTTATGTATAGTATCCCCTCTGGGGCTGCTTCCCAATTCCCACTCCTAATGGGTCCTCAGACCTAAATCAAATACTTGACTCAAGCACTTGACTTAACTTCTAGGTAGTGGATGTGGGAGTAACCGTGGGGATTTCTAGTATTGTCACTCATGTGTCTCCAATGGTATATTCTCTATTGATTATCAGCCAGACTTAATTAGCTTTTTTGAAAGAATATATACTAGACAAATTTGACAAAGGCATTCATTACAACCCTTCATCCTTCCCCCACCCCAAACGGGGTCATACTCTCCCATTACACAATAACATCACCCAGAATATTAGGCTCAAATTTAAAGACTGAATGTGGTTAAAGTATTCACCTACAACTATTGATCACCAGAAATCCTTTTCTCCCTTCCTGGAATTCTTATGAATTTTTACTTAGGCAAAACTCTGTGTATTGTGAGGGTTAATTTCCTTGTAGTGTACTGAATTCTCTTTTCTTGGTGTGTCTACTCTGTCAGATTCCAAAGCAATCAGTCAATAAATAAAGATTTATTAAGTACTTACTACATGTCAGGCACTGTGCTAAGCATTGGGGATACAAAGAGGCAAAAGATAGTCCCTGCAAAAGAATAAGAATGTCAGCATCAATAGGTCAAAGAATATTTGGGAAGTAGTAAAGTGTAAGAAGACTAAGAATATAGGAGGGGCTAGAATGTTAAGTGTTTTGTATTCCAAACAATGTATTTTATATATGATCCTGGAGGCAATAGAGAACCACTGGAATTTATTGAGTAGAAGCGTGACCTCTCCAGACCTGCACTTTAGGAAAATTACTTTGGTAGCTGAATAGAAGATGGATTAGAGTGGAGGAAAACTTGAAGCAGGCAGATTGCAGTAGTCCAGCAATAAGGTGCTGAAGGTCTGTACTAGAGTGGTGGCAGTATCAGAAGAGAGAAAGTAGCATATATGAAAGATGTTTTAAAGGTTAAAGTGACAAGTCTAGGCAACAGATTAGATATGGGGTGGTGGTGATGGTAAAAGATAGTGAGGAGTCCAGGAGGACTTCTAGGTTGCACACTTGAGGGACTAGGAGTATGGTATTTCCTTGTATAGTAATAGAGATTTTGGTGATTATGGCTTTAGGGGAAAAGATAATGATTTCTGTTTTGAACAAGTTTAGTTCAAGATGTCTACTGGATATCCAATTGGAGATGTCTTAAAGACAGGTGGAGATGCAAGATTTAAGGTGAGCAGAGAGGATGGGGCCGGACAAGTAGATTTGAGAATTATTTGCATAGTGATGGTAATTGAATTCATGGGAGCTGAAGAGGTCACCAAGAAAAATAATATAGGAGAAGAGAAAAGGGCTCAGAACAGAAACCTGAGGGACACCTAAGGTTAGAGGATATGTTTGAGATGAGGATACAAAACCTTGCCAGTCACTACTGCTCTGAGAACAACTATCTACCAATGCCTAGGAGAACTACAGATTTTCTGAGGTTGACAAGTTCATTTCCTGATCATTTGGGGCAGGAGAGAAGAATCCCATACCAGCCTACTCCCCAGAGCATTTCCTTCTAAGGAATTGCTTACCACTGAATTTAACAGCAATTCACTGGTCTGATGCTATTATTGTTCAGATGTTTAGTCAAGTCCAACTCATTGGGACCTCATGGACCATACTGTACATGGGGTTTTCTTGGGGAAGATATTGGAGTGGTTTGCCATTTCCATCTCCAGTGAATTAAGGCAAACAGAGGTCAAGTGAGTTGCCAAGGGTCACATGACTAGAAAGTGACTGAGGCTGGATTTGAATGGAGTTCTTCATGACTCCAAGGCCAATGCTCTATCCACTGAACCATCTTGTCCCTATGAGGATAGAATGATATGAATTCTGAACTGGCCTAATGTTTATCCATAGTCCCATAATGAGGTACAGATAAAATTAGATAATATTTGTAAAGCATTTCACAAACTTTAAAGTTCTATATAAGTGCTGCTACTCTTGTTACTATTACTTCCATTATCGTAATTATAGTTTGCATGATTGAGTTTAGAAAGACAAAACTAATAAAATAAAATACATAAGATTCCAAAGAAACCAATTATAGTGAAATTCATTTATAAAAAAATTAAATTCATAGACCCTGGATTAAAAAACACTTGTCCTTGTTGTAGCTTTTTGCTGAGCTCTGAGACTTTTGCCGAGTCCATAGCTAGCATTTCTCTCTGTCACAAGGTCTCATGATCCTTGGAACTGTTGTGGCCCTTTGGTGACTATCTTTTCACATGTGTAGACTTAATAGTTTCAGAAGCAGCTGAGTGGTGTAGTGGATAGAGTACTAGGCTTGGATTCTGAAAGATCTAAGTTCAAATCTGATCTCAGATATTTATTAACTGTGTGACCCTAGGCCATTCATGGGCCCAACCCCATTCCTGATCAACCAAGAAGATTTGACCTGTTTTGTTTCTAGCTGGGGCCAGTTGGTAGTTGATCTCTTATCAGACTCCTTCCTCCACCCTCCTTTTCTCAGGTCACCATATTCATCCAGATCTTAGTGCAGATACCCAATCAGAAATTCTGAACTCATATGAGCCACCAGCCTCAGCCCCTTCATTAGCAAGCATTGACACAAATGAAGCTTCTTGGAGGCCTGTTTTGAGGTTTTGTAATGCTCTCTGTTCTTATAGAACCATTACTTTTGGCATTGGATTGCACACAGTCAGGATATGGTCTTTTTTCTTTTGAATATTCTTCACCCCCTCCTTGTCATGCATTATATTGAATAAGAATAGTTTCCTCTCTTAAGAGGTTTTCCATTTGAAAAATGCCTTTTCAATCCTGTTACAAAACACTTTCTAAAGATCTACCTAATTCATAGAAAAGCTTTACAAATGAGCTTCAGCTTTGAAAAGAGTGATAAAGTAATAATTCAACACAGCAGACTTTCAAAACTCAATGTAACTTCTTTCTCAAGTCAACAAGTACTTATTAAACACCCATGGGGTATTAGGTTCTTAGAGAGACAATATAGCACAGGAAAGCTGGTCCAAGTTCCAGAAGATGAGGGTTCAAGTACTATTTATGATGCATACCAGTTGGATGACTTTGGGCAAGTCACAACCCATAAGGGCTCTCAAGCTACTCTCTAATTGATAAAGAGTAATATTACTAGTCTAATACTCTCTAATAGATATGTTGCATAGCAAGTGTTGATCCACCTTGGTATAGGAACTTTCTCATCAGGAACTCCTAAAATTATGAAATTAGTTTTATTAGATAAGAGAGACAAAAGCACATAAAATAGAGAAAAATGAAGTACTGAATTGTCCTGTATTAAAAAGAGAAATCAATGTGAGCTGGACCAGTCAGAGATGCCATCTTAAGGATGTTGCCATATATATAGGATATATAGATATATAGACTCTTGGCCTAGAAGTATGTGGAAGGGGTTTGGACTGGAAAATGGCAAGTGTGAGATTTCAAGTCAAAAGACCTGAGACCAAATCCTGTCTCTGACACTTACTGTATGACCTTGGAGAACTCTGGGGTCCTCTGGCCTCTGTTTACTCATCTGCATAACAAAGATGGTAAACAGGGAGACTTATAAGATCTATTCTAGTTATACATCTTTAATTCTGTGATCCAAATTCTGTAACTGATATTTATTAGTGCTGTGTGACACTGGTTGTCATTAACTGATTCCCAGCCTTTTTTTCCTCACCTGTAGAATGGGGATGATAACTATATGTTGCAAACATTGTAAGACACAGTAAAGTGCAAAGAGTGCTGATTCTGAAATCAGGAAAACCTAGTTCAAAAATTCCCTCTGACAGAAGTGATTATTTTTCTATTATATTAATTACCAATTATTAAATTAGGATTAAGGTTTTTTCATCTTTATTTTCTTATTCAAGGATCAAACCCTATAGGTCATTAAGCAGGAGTTTTGCTATGTTGACTTCTTCTGGTTCCATGTTTTGATCCTTTTTGTCCCCCCAAAAGGATCCTATATTCTGATTGTGCTTCCTCTGCTTGCTCATCTTGCCTGCCAATGACTTGACTTTTGAGCTCTTTGCCATGGTAGAATTCTGCTTCCAGAGTGGAGAAAGCTATGACCCAAATCACTGGGGTTTTCACAAATGTTGTCAGAGCTATGAGGAAGGCACCCTCTTTACAGACACTGCAATCTCTGGCACACTGGCCACACACCCCAGAACCCCCACCAAAGACTGTAATCCAGATCCAAGCAAGTCAAAGGAAGAGTGATTACCCTTTGAATGGTTGCTTGGTCCCCCTATGGTCTGCAGGCCAGGAGCTCCTGAGGCAACCATGTGGCAGCAGCTGCAGCTGCTGAGCCTCTGCCACCCCTCACCCTGGGGGCAGGGGCTGGACTATGCTCTTCCATCACTGGTTCCAACAGAGTTCCCCGCTGACTTTTTATTGTCTTTTTGGTGTTTATTGATTGAGAAGTCTGGAAACCTCCACAGCTGCTGGTGTTTCACTTTCCTGAAGTCTGCTCTGACCAGTCTGTGCCACTTGTCGGGGCGACCCCAGGTCTGGGCCCAGACAGCTCAAACGATGACTGTGCGGGGCTCTCAGTTTTGTTCAATAGATACTTCCTGTCTGCCTGCCAGACTGCCTTTTGTGGAGATTTGTTTCTCTCTGTCACTTTGTGGGTTCTCTAGCTCTAAAATTTTTTTAGAGTCATATTTTACAGGTATTGGAGGTGGTTGGAGTGGGAGCTCATGCCAAGTTCCTGCCTCTACTCTGCCATATTGGCTCCATCCCCAAATTAGGTTAATTGTAAAGATATTCAAACTATCCTTGAGATTTGATTAATTCAAGGGTCTAATAGTACAGGCTGTTGACATCACTGCCTTTTTTCTTTAGTAAAATATAATAAGGAGCTTTAGGCTGACTTAGAGGTTTGGGTGATAGATCTTGATGGACAACTCAGAAGCAGAAGATCCTAGCTCAACAAAATCAATTCTTAGTGTCCTTGCTGCATATCCTTGTTGAATATCCTTCCATTCCTGTGGCTAATTAAATATCTTCTTTTGTTAACTGTTCGATGAGCTATGAGCTGTTTCATTTCATTCTAATATAAACTTCAACTATTGGACAAGTAACTGACCTGAGCCAGTTTTCGCCTAGAAGAGTTGGCAGAGTTGGTAGGATTGGAACAGAATTTTCTTTCTGAAGTGGGGAATGAGAAGTGCCATGGAAGGTGAACTAAGGCTGGTTTTGATGATTATTGTGGGTTTTTTGTTGTTGTTGTTGTTGATGCTTTTGGTGGTATAGGTACTTTCAGTAAGGTGTCTAGCCTGAGTTAGGCCCAGCCCAGTATATGAGCACAATCACCACCACAAATATAATCATAATTTCAAGTTTTAACCCTAAATGTCATTCAGACATATTTGCAGAAATATTTTCATTCATTACAGTTGTTCTCTTTATCCATGATCATTCTCTAAATACTTAAAAATCACCCTAATACTTGGTACCATGGAATGGTTACTAGATCTAAAGTTAGAGGGCCGTGGTTCTAATTCTAGCTTTGACATTTAATTCTTGTTTGACTGGGGGCAAGTCACTCACTCTTTGGGCTTCTCTTTCCTCATCTGGGTAAAAAGAGAATAGAAATACCTGATCTCTAAGGTTACTTTCCAGCTCTAAATCTGTATCTGCCTCTAAATCTATCGTAATTTCATGTTACTTGACATTACATCTCTTTCTGGAAAATTATACTTTGTTATCATTAAGGTAGTGTGATACACTGAAAAAGAGCAGCAGGCTTAGAACTCTAAGAAGGCTCAGGTACATATCCTGATTGATACATTCTATGTGAGACATCACAAAACCTAACAATGTTGTTTTTCAACTTTTTTTCTAGGATTAGTGTTGGACTTTTTTTTTTTTTAATATGTGAATTTTCTCTATACTGGACCCCTGCTGAAAATGTTTTGTTTGAACCAAATTGAGTGATCAATATTCATTATCCTTATCTTATAAGACTGATGTAGACCAATTTGTAACATGAAAGAAGCAGGAGCAGAAAGATGAAAGATTGAGGAGGCATGGAGAGCCAGAGAATTTACTCCCTTTGGAGTTCATGTGTATCTTTCAAAGAAGAAATCAAACTGTGAGAGATAGCAGAGCAAAGGGGAGATGAGCAATCACTGGCTCCTTGGTAGAAAGGTTTTTCTATTACTGTGCTTTGTAATTGGTGACAAAAAAGCAAATCTATACAGACATCCAACAGCTTTAGGCATTTAGAGATATATTCTAGGGAAATATTATTTGATGTTCCATCAGTATTGAATTGTCAGTTATAGTTGGGTAGTCTGGTAGGTTTTTCCACAGATATGTCTGTGTTGGAAACTATATGACTGATTACTTTTTTTGTTGTAGTTGGAAACTTACTGCCATTTGCAGAAACCAATGGAACCATCAGATGAAGTAAAAGATAACATTAACCATTTGTAAATATTTGTGTCGTCTATGGACTGGGGCTCCAAAGTTCTGGGGCTTAGTTCAGTTCTGAGAATCTGACCTTAGAGAGAAGGTAATGTCTCTGTTAGGTTATGATTCTCTGAAGTGGATTTCTCTAGGAAAGTCTCTAAAGCATATTGTATGATTTGTGTCTAGGATGATATGTACCAATGTGTATAACAAGGTCTCCTGAAACGTACTCAGTGTACAAAATGAGTATTCAGTATGAGGCAGGACTTTATTTCAAAGGACTTAACCAGAGTCCCAGGAGTGATTACATATAGAAACATAATAAAAAAGAACATTATACCTTTCCCTGTGAGACATATACTTCGTGGAACAGATGAAAAAATACAACCCCAAAATACAATCTCTTTTTATCTAAGGTACTTACAGCAATATTATGAAGGGCTCTCAAGGTTAAGATCTTCTGGCTCCCCATGGAATGTATTTAATCCTTTAGCTGCAAGAATTTCCTCTGTGGAGAAAATCTTATTGGCTCCTTCTCTCAGAAGTGAGCTATTGAAGAAATATCTTTCTTGGAGATCAGTGCCTGAGTCTCAACTTGGGAACTCTTGCACTTGGGGACTCTTGAATTTTGAATTACTTATGTCATTCCATCCTCTACTTCAACTTCCCTGGATATATCTGACTTAAATTTTAATATGTCAGAACTCATTAGAATATAGACTCTTGACGTCATTATGTCTCTTGAATTCTAAGAATTTTACAAAATAAAATCTCATGTATCATTGCCAATAATAAATATAGTTATTAATCCTGTCAGCCAATACCTGGTATATACAGTGTATCCCAAAAGTCTTAGTGCAACTTTAAGCTATTACGGTTATTTAAACTTAAAGCTGCACTAAGACTTTTGAACACACTCCATTAAAAAGTTTGATAGGAATATACCCTACCATGGAGGAAAAGTTGCTTGAAACTAAATCCTACAAATGCCACATCTTTCAGTAGACCTTTTCTGACATTCCCAGTTGGGAGTGTTTTCCCCTGAATTTATCTTGTATTTGTATGTGAACATGTTGTCTTTCCACATAATTTAAAGCCCTTGACAGCAAGTCTTTGTAGCAGCAGCATCTATCACAGTGTCTGGTATTTTCTGGCTTTTAATATATGCTTGTTAATATATGCTTGCTAATTGATTGACTGAGGTGATTAGACCACTTTTCTAGCTTGGATTCTTTTTTTTTTCTTTTTGGAGGGGTGAAGCCAGGGAAATTGGGGTGAAATGACTTGCTCAAGGTCACATGGCTAGTACGTGTTAAGTGACTTAAGCCAGATTTTAAGTCAGGTTCTCCTGACTGCAGGGCTCTATTAATTGTATTAACTGTACCACCTAGCCACCCCTCTAGCTTGGATTCTAACCCAGGCAGAACTGAAGAGAAGGGAAAGCTCCAAGAGACCACTTTCCCCTTTTTTCAGCTTCTATTCCCTATTCAGTACTACGTAGATTATGGAACATGTAAAAAGAGCCAAGAGATCAGAACACTGTTACTGCAAAGTTTCCACCTCATTCAAGACCAAGGTGGAACTATTTTTGTACTGTATCAGCTTCAGCCCTATTTGGAATTAAGGCAAAGAGAAAGACAAGGAGAGAAACAGAAGTACATATGGAGAGAAAGTGACATGGACACAGATATATATATATATATATATATATATATATATGTATATATATCTATCTATATCTATATCTATATTTATCTATCGATCTAACTATCTATCTATCTATCTATCTATATAGAGAGAGAGACAAAGCGACATAGACAGACAAACTGAGAGTGACAGAAAGTGAAAGACAGATTTAGATAGATAAAATTTAACAGAATAAAAGAAAAATATGGAGATGAAAAGCAAACTGAGATGAAGAATGGTAGAAAGCAGAAGGAAAAAAATTGTATGACATCTGTAGAGAACCATATATTTTCTGGTGTAGAGGTCGAGAGATAATCAAAGAATTACTGGATCATCAGAAAACTATGATATGATGAAGAAAAAATATCTTGATACTTTATTTTGGGAAATCATAAATAAAAAACAGAGAAGAAAATGAAAATAGAAAGAAACATACCTATCAGCTCTAGAAAGAAACCCCCAAAAGAAAACTCCCAGAAACATCACAGTCTAATTGTAGTGGATCTGATTAAAAGATAAAACATTTCAAGCAGCCAAAGAAAAACAGTTAAAATACAAAAAAGGAGCAATAATGATTACGAAAGACTTAGTAGCTGCGACTATAAAGGAGAATGGAGTTTGAGATATGGTATGTTAAAAAGCAGATAGAAGGGATTAGAACCAAAGAAAACCACTCTGACAAAAGAAAGGAAAATCCTAGAGAGGAAAAAATGGATATTTAATGGAATATAGAATTTCCAAACATTCCTGATTTTTAAAAAATGAGTAGACATTGGTATGACAGTAGTGGTGGTTGAGGGCTATTTAAATGCCAAGACTAAGAAATGTGTGTGTGTGTGTGTGTGTGTGTGTGTGTGTGTGTGTGCGCGCGCGCGCGCGCGTGCATGTGACCTGACATAGTAAAGAGAACTCTAGTGTGATGAGCAACTAAAGAAAAGATTATACTTGCCTTAATTAAAATTAGATCTCCAGGTTGAAAAAAAAATGAGTTGGTCACAAAGGCTCAGAATAGATAGATACTTTTTTAAAAAAATGAAGAGGGACAGTTAGGTGGCACAGTGAATAGAGCTCCAGCCCTGGAGTCAGAAGGAGCTGAGTTCATATCTGGCCTCAGACACTTGACACATTTACTAGCCATGTGACCTTGGGCAAGTCACTTAACCCCACTTGCCCTCAAAAAAGCAAAAAAAAAAATGAAGAGAAAACAAGATATTAGAAGATAAGGAGTGAAATTACATCTCTTGAGGAAAAAAATTGGAACTTAGACAGCTTAGAAGTTGGAAAACATTAAATTATGGACAGTCTGAAAGATAGAATAGAGGAAATAGTTAAGAAATTCAACAGTACAACATGATTGATGAAAGCAAAGAAAAAGAACAAAATATTAGGAAAATATGTGAGATGTTTACTATGAAAATCAAGATATAAGAATCACTGGACTACCTGACCAGCAAGAAGAAATATACAATTTGATACCATATCTTAATAAATCATTGAAATGCAAAGAAATATAGAAAACAGTACACAATAAAAATAAATAAAATTTATTTTATTAATAATACAAATGATTGATTTATTATTATAATATATAATTATAAATGTATTTATAATTAAAATAATGTATTAATAAAATCTGATACAGTCAGAAATGTGATTGCTAAAGTACAGTGTCTAAGAAAATGAAAACAATAAAACTTGAAGCAATCAAATATTTTAAGGTAACTAACAAGGTGGTGTAGTGTTATAGAAAGAGTGCTGGCTTCAGTTTTCTTATGTGTAAAATTGAATGTTTGGACTCACTGGTCTATTATATTTCTTCTGGCTCTAAATATATAATCCTGTAGACAAATGTACCCTTTTTAGAATCATGGAGAAAAATGGAACAATACAAAAAAAAGAAAAGAGAATAATGCCAATATGACATACTAAAAAGCAAATGTAAAGGCTTACAGCCAAAAATAATTTATATTCTAATGGTGAGCTTATTATGCCAGGGTAAATGCATTATTAATAGAATCAGTGACTTCCAAGTATTTTTGTTTTTTTTTTTTTTTTGAATGTGGTTTTGCCTTTTTAGCCTTCCTTATTCTCCCCCTCCTTTGTACCCACTTCCCCTACATGAGATAGTTTACCCTACCATGTCTCTCCCCATCTCCTCTTGCCACTTTCCTCTCTCACCTCATAATTTCATCCCTTGAGTATTCTCCCTTCCCAACAAATTCAACTTATGCCCTCTATCCATATATAACTGTAACCATATACACACACATTCACATATGTATTCATATGACCACACCCCCTTCTTCCATTATTTTCATAGTGAGAAAGATATCATCAGTCACAGTTATTGCTTTTCCATATAGGAATGTAAATAGTTCAACTTTGATAAGTTCCTTTTGATTTCTTTTCCCTGATTACCTTCTCAGGCATCTCTTCCTTCTTGTGTCTGGATGTCAAATTTTCTATTCAACTCTGGTTTTTTCCTCAAGAATGCTTGAAAGTCCTCTATTCCACTGAATGACCATATTTTCCCCTGAAACAAAATACTCAGTTTTGCTGGGTAGGTGACCCTTGGGTTCATTCCCAGGTCTTTTGCCCTCTGGAATATCATATTCCATGCCCTTCGATCCCTCAGTGTAGAAGTTGCCAGGTCCTGGGCTATTCTGATTGTGTTTCCACAATATTGAAATTGTTTCTTCCTGGCCGCTTGTAGTATTTTCTCCTTGATCTGGGGATTCTGGAACCTGGCTATAATATTTCTGGGAGTTTTCTTTTTGGGATCTTTTTCAGGAGGTGATCGGTGGATTCTTTCAACCTCTATTTTGCCCTCTGGATCTAAAACATCAGGGCAGTTTTCCTTGAGAATTTCTTGAAGGGTGATTTCTAGGTTCTTTCCTTGATCATGGCTTTCAGGTAGTCCAATAATTTTTAAATTGTCTCTCCTGGATCGATTCTCCAGGTCAGTGGTTTTTCCCATGAGATATTTCACATTGCCTTCTAATCTTTCATTTGTTTGGATCTGCTTAACAGCATCTTGATTTCTCATAAAGTCATTAGCTTCCATTTGCTCCAGTCTAACTCTGAAGGAATGAATCTCCTCAGTGAACTTTTGAGATTCTTTTTCCATCTGGCAAATTCGACTTTTTAAGGCATTCTTCTCCTCATTGCCCTTTTGGGCCTCCTTTGCCATTTGAGTTAGTCTATTTTTTAAGGTGTTGTTTTCCTCAGTCAGGCTGTTGACCCTCATTTCATACTTTTCCTGCATCCTTCTCATTTCTCTTTCTAATTTTTCCTCCACTTCTCTTATTTGATTTTTAAAGTCCTTCTTAAGGTCCTCTATGGCCTGCAACCCACTCATGTTTTCCCCTGGGGCTTTTGGAGCAGGACTTCTGACCTCACAGTCCTTTTCCCGCTCTATGCCCCCAAAATAGGAGTCTAGGGTTGCATTTTTCTGTTTCCTTTGCCTTGGCATGTTGCCACTTTATTGCTTGACTTTTGGGCTTGTTGCCACACTATGGCTTTAAGGCCAGATAGAGGAATTTTCGTCCCGAACGTGTGGGGGCAACTTCCGTTTCTGGCAAGCTATAAACCCACCCACAACTTCCACCCTAGATCACAATCCAGATCCAGGGAGGTTAAAGCAAGAGCGATTACCCCCCAAGACTGATCGCTGGATCTCCCCACGATTTGTAGGCTGGGAGCCGGAAATGCCTCTGAAAACTACACAGTGGCGTGTCTCCTCAGCAGCTTCTAGCCCCCAGGGGAGGGAGCTGACGCATTCCCCAAATACAGGTCCCAAAGTCCATAGGACACTAACCTCTTACTTTGTCCTAGGCAAGTCTATGTTGATAATTCTGGAGTCTCCACAGTTCCTGGTGTTCTGGGGTTCCTCCAGCCGGCTGCTGGCCCTGCCGCCCTGGGGCTAAAACCTCGGCTCACGTGGACCTGGGCTCGGCTCGGCTCCTGCGCTCTGCGCGCTGCCGGCTCCCAGACCACTGCGCTGGTCCTTCCTGCAGGGTGCTGGGCTGTCCTCAGCGGGAGGTTAGCTTCTCTGTGTCGTTCTGTGGGTGCTGGGGCTCTAGAAGATTTTCAGAGTCCTTTTCTACATAGTTTGTGGAGAGTCTGGGGGCAGAGAGGCTTGGACGAGCTGTTTCTACTCCGCCATCTTGGCTCCGCCCCCCCAAGTATTTTTGTTAAGAAAACAAGAGCTTTTAAAATTCAGAAGTAGGAGACAAGAGGGCCCTAAAAAGGTAAGCAAAACCTGAACAATTTGAAAGGGATAGGAGACAATCTAATGGTTAAATCCTGAAAGAAGAGAATATTATCCCATAACATCACTATTCCTATAATTCAATAAAAGGAAAAAATACAACAAACTTAAGACATGGATATTAAAGAGAGAATAAGGAAGGGAAGAAAATTGAAGGGAAAGGACGATGAGAGAGGATCTCAGTATTTGGAATAATTCAGGTTCAGGATTTTGGAGAGGTGAGATATAATAGAAATAGCATAGAAATGAGAGGGGCATGGAGGGAGCAAAGTCAGTTTTATGTGAGTAATGTGAGGAGAGATTGGATTCTACTTTATTGTCCTATAATAAAGTAAAAAGAGAATACTGGAAAACAGGAAAAAAATGAGTCAAGGAAAATCACAAATGACACAAAAAACAATGTTAGAATGAATTCTGATGTCCAAGTAGGAAAAATTATAAAAATAAAGAAAATATTTTTTTGAAAATGTTTAAGCATGTGCTGATACATGGTTTATAAATAAGCAAATTTGGAGTGATTGGTTGGCACAGTGAATAGAGCACCAGCCCTGAAGTCAGGAGGACCTGAGTTCAAATACAGCCTCAGACACTTAACACTTAATAGCTGTGTGACCTTGGGCAAGTCATTTAACCCCAATTGCCCTGCTTTCCCCCCTCCAAAGACAAAATAAAACAAACAAAAAGAAATAAACTAACTAAATAAATACACATATATTTATGCTAATTTCTAATACATATGATATACATATATATTTTATATATGTACACACATATGAAATGAATATAAATGTAGAAGTTATGTATCTATCTATATACATATATATGTAGAAGGTACATATATACCTTTATTTCAAACATATATGTATATTTCAATTTTTGAAAGAAGAAATATATTTGAAATATGTTTGAAATAAGAGAAATAGGGTAAACATTTGAAATGATTTGAAATACATGTACATATGCTTGTGTATATATATATATTTATATATCTGAAATAGCATAAATGTAGAAGGTAAAGGCATATCAATTGGATTTTAGGTTGGAATATCATTAAAAATTGCTATTGTATGTGAAGAAAAAGATTTGCTCATATTGGATAAACTTTAAATTAGGTCTTCACTCAGTGTGAAAGAATCTATCTTTGCACCTTGGGATATTACTTATGTGATATTACATATTGCAAGTGATGTATGATGGAATGAAAATATTATACAAGGATCAAATAAAATACTAAATGGTTTGTCGCCAGGAATAAAGAGCATAAGACTGAGATTATTCATAACATACATCACTATAATATGTATGCTGGAGCAAATGTGTGAGATGCAAGGCTTTAAACTCATGGAATAGGAATAATAAGGAAAAGATGGACTATCCTTTAAGTCAGCATTTCTCAAAATCACTTTTATAGAAGTCTGGTATTTCCTAAAACTCTTAATCCTGTTTTCATGGGAACATTTTCTTACTGGAATTATTTTCCCTGATAAAATATTAAATATAAATGTACTAAAATTACATAGGTCTGGAACAGTTTGGGCCTGAAAAATCTTTATTTTTTCTATTTTGTTTCACAATTTTCTCAAACTTCTTTTCCATGCACAGATTTTATGGGGACAAAAAAATACATTACTTTGTAAACATTTTTTTTCAATATTATGCTATTCACAAGTAACCTTCCTAATACTCTGACTTTAGATATTTCTATTGCCTCTTCATGTTTTAAGAACTCATTTCTTGAAGAGAATTCTGGGAAGATGGTAGAGTAGGTCAGAAATTTCCAAGCTCTCAAGATTTCCCCCCCAAAAAGAAATGAAATAGCAGCTCAGGGCAAACATACATCAATAAAAATAAATACTGCAAGATTCCTCCTGGGACAATCAGAGAAGATCAGAAGAAAAATCCCAGGGATAGGCTTGGTCCTGGTGAAGGAGTTGCATGCCTAATTCACTGATCTCTTCTTTCTCTCTCTCTTTTTAATTCATTTAAGCATTTAGAGATATAAAATTTCCCTTCAGAATGTCTTTGGCTGCATCCCCTAAATTCTTTCTGATTTATTTGATCCACTAATTCTTCAGGTTTAGATTATGTATTTTCCAATTAATTTTTAGTCTATATTTCCATGGACTTTTATTATATATATTTCTTTCCGCATCATGATCTGAAAAGGATGCATTTAATATTTCTTCCTTTCTGTATTTGTCTGTGAGGTTTTTATGTCCTAATACATAGTAAATTTTTGTGTAGGTGTCATGGACTGCAGAAAAGAGGGGATATTCCTTTCTATCTCCGTTCAAGTTTTCTCAGAGGTTTACCATATCTAACTTTTCTAAAATTCTATTCACCTCCTTAACTTTTTTCTTGTTTATTTTGTGGTTAGATTTAACTAGTTCAGAGAGGTGGAGGTTGGGTGCCCCCACTAGTATAGTTTTGCTGCCTCTAATTCATTTAACTACTACTCTAAGCATTTAGATACTATATCATTTGGTGCATGTATATTTAGTGTTGCTATTACTTTATTTTCTATGGTACCATATCTCTTTTAATTATATCTGTTTTTGCTTTTGCTTTATGATCAGGCTGCTACTCCTGCTTTTTTTTTTTAATTTGGCTGAAGCATAATATATTCTGCTGCTTCCTTTTACCTTTATTCTGTGTGTTTCTGTCTGCTTCAGATGTGTTTTTTTGTAAACAACATATTGTAGGATTCTGTTTTTTAATCTACTCTTCTATCTGCTTCCATTTTGTCACAGGGTTCAACCCATTCACATTCAGAGGTATGATTGCTGACTGTATTTCCCTCCATCCTGTTTTCCCTCTGTTTACACTTTTCTCTTTCCTTTTGCCATGTCCCTCCTCAGCAATATTTTGCTTCTGACCAGTACCTCCCTCATTCTGTCCCACCTTTTCTTTTTGTTTTCTCCTCCTATTTCTGTCATTCCTTTTATCAGCTTCCCCTTCCCTTGTCTATCCCTTCCTTCTTCCCTATCAGGTAAGATAAAATTCTATAACCCAAGTGAGTGTTTATGTTATTCCATCTTTGAGTCAAATCTGATTAAAGTTCAAACAATGCTCATTTCCTTCCCTTCTTACCCTCTATTATAATAGATATTCTGTGTCTCTTCTTATGATTCAATTTACCCTATTATGCCTCTGGCTTTCCTCTTCTTCCAATACAATCCTTTTTTTTCCTCCCCTTAATTTTTTTATATTGTCATATCAAAGTCAACTTATACCCACACTTTTTGTCTATATATACTTCTTCTAACTTCCCTAATAGAGATACAGTTCTCTAGGCTTACAAATATCATCTTCCTGTGTAGGGATGTAAACATTTTAATCTTATTCAATAACATGGTTTCCCCCTACCTTTCCTGTTTACCTTTTTATGCTTCTATTGAGTCTTGTATTTGAAGATCAAAATTTCTTTTCGGCTCTGGTCTTTTCATAAGGAAAGTTTGAAAGTCACCTGCTTCATTGAATATCTATCTTTTTCCCTAGAAGATTTTTCTCAGTTTTGCTAAGTAGTTGGTTCTTGGCTGTAATTCAAGCTCCTTTGCTTCCAGAATATCATATTCTAAGACCTCTAGCTCTTTATTGTGGAAGCTGACTGTGGCATCTTGATACTTGAATTTTTTTCTGGCTGTTTGTAGTATTTTCTTCTTGACCTGATAGTATGGATTTGACTACAATATTCTTTGGAGTTTTCATTTTGATATCTTTTTTTTCAGGAGGTGATTGGTGGGTTCTTTCAATAACTATTTTACCCTCTGGTTCTAGGATAACAAGGCAGTTTTCCTTGATAATTTCTTCAGAGATGCTGTCCAGGCTCTTTCTTTGATCATGGCTTTTAGGTAGTGCAATAACTCTTAAATTATCTCTCCTGAATCTATTTTCCAGATCAGTTATTTTTCCAATGACGCATTTCACATTTTCTTCTATTTTTTCATTCTTTTGGTTTTGTTTGACTGCTTCTTGATAACTCATAGAGTCATTAGTTTTCACTTGCCCAATTCTAATTTTTAGGGAATTATTTTCTTCAGTTAACTTTTGTGCCTCCTTTTCCATTCGACCAATCCTTTTTTTTAAAGGAATTGTTTTCTTCAGTCAGTTTTTGTGCTTTCTTTTCAAAGCTGTTGACTTTTTAAAAATTCTCTTGCATAACTCTCATTTCTTTTCCTCCTTTTCTTCTACCTCTTTTATTTGATTTTTAAAATCCTTTTTAAGATCTTCCAAGAGGAACTTTTGGGCTTGAGAACAATTCATATTCCCCTTTGAGGCTTTACATGTAGGCATTTTGAAATTATGTGCTCTTCTGAGTTTGTGTTTTGATATCCCTGTCACCATAGCAGCTTTCTATAGTTAGGTTTTTTTCTCTTCATTTTAAAAAAAGTTGAGGGGGTACAGGGGCACTCTCCCAAGCTTCTTGTGCTGGGGGCAGGAACCTAGTCACTTTCTGTACTGGGGCCTTAGGTGCTTGATGCTTGCTCACTGTGCTGTGATGGTCTGGTCTAGTCATTTCTGTTGTATTGGGGTTCTGGGGCTGGTTATTTACCTTCTGTGCTGGGGCTGGAGGCCTCACAGCAAGGGTCCTTGGTTGCTGATCTGTGCTCTGGCTAAGAGCCTCCCACTGGCTTGCCAGGATGCCATCTGCTCTGTGCTATCTGCTCCTTTTACCCAACTTCCTGACTTCTCTCTGACATGTTGACTTTACCTTTCCCAGAGAACTTCATTTCAAATCCTGGTTCTACTATTTGCCCATGTGACCTCAAGCAAGTACCCAAATTTATCTAGGACTTAGTTTCTTAATCTTTAAAAATAAAATAATCCAAGTAGATGACCACCAACTTCCCTTCCAGCTATGATAAAATGATTGCTTATATTGTTGTTACATGTTTTTACTTAACATTTTTGCATTTTCTTGTCTCATCAACTGCATTATAAACTTTTTTAAGGGTGATGCCTATACTGTCTTGTCATTTGTATTTCTAACTCATCTGGTCTAATCCTTTGAACAGAGTATTTCATTAAATATTTGTTTTCATTCAAGATGGCCACAGATAACAGGTAGAAAATTTTCAAATAGGTACCTTGGAGCCCAGCATTACCAGGTATAAAATATTTTGGGGATCTAAAGCATGACTGTTTTTTAAACAAAGGCCTAAATGTACCATCATCCCTAAATGAAGAGACATTTGCAATTGTATAAAAAGCAATCATTTCTTTTTTTTTTTTTTGGAGGGCAATTGGGGTTAAGTAACTTGCCCAAGGTCACACGGCTAGGTTTTTGTTTGTGTTAAGTGTCTGAGGCCGGATCCGAACTCAGGTCCTTCTGACTCCAGGGCCGACGCTCTACTCACTGCGCCACCTAGCCACCCCAAAAGCAATCATTTCTTGCCTTTCTTTAGGCCATTTGATAGCCTTGAGAAATTTTTGCCTACCACCAATTCCAACTGGTAACAGAGTCAGTATAGAATCTCTGCTGTAGCCAAATTATAAAAATTGTCATTCATCTTTCCTCTTATAGATCCCCAGTTAAAGAACCTGAATTGCTGATGACAGTGGAGTCATTGCCTAACTCTGGGATATTTCATAAGGCATATTTTGAAATGGGCCCAGTTGGGCCAATTCTTTAGCTTTCTAATGTAATGTGATTCCATCTGATGGCAGGCAGTCATACTGTGAAACATTAAGCTCAGAATTTTACAGAGTTCTTATAAAATCATTAAATTATGGTAATACGAATCATGAGAGTATATTAAAGCCAGAAGTTTCCAATATGATCTGTATGAGAAGACCCCTGGGCATAGCATTTAATGTAGCCTGAGGGTTCATCTGACTTAGGTCATTTTTTAACCTGTTTATATACTATGAACATTTCAGTGACTATTGTCATGGGCTTTTTCTTGAATTGTTGTATTTCACATTTTTCCATTGTAACTACAAATTACCCCAAAAGGAAATGTGCATATTTGCCTATGGGATTTTACTATTAAAATTATAGCTGTGGTGGAGACTAGTTTAAAAATTCAGAGATCAAGCTTTTTTCTCTCTCTCCCTTTGGCCTCTTCTGGTGGGTAGAGTGCCTGTTAGTGCACCTGCGGTATAAAGATGGTTAAGTCTAAGGACCATACCACCCACAACCAATCACGAAAATGGCACAGAAATTGCATCAAGAAACCTAGGTCACAGAGATATGAGTCTCTGAAAGGGGTTGACCCCAGGTTTCTGAGAAACATGTGCTTTGCCAAGAAACACAACAAGAGGGGCTGAAGAAGTTTCAGGCCAACAATGCCAAACCCATCAAGGCCCAAGCAGAGGCCATCAAGGCCCTGGATGCCAAAGCTTCCAAAGCCAAGCTCCTCAGGCCCAAGATCCCCAAGGCCAGCACCTGGCATGCTAGCCACAAGATGGCTACCAAGTGTCCAGGTCCTAGGATCAGCATCAAACGTCCAGGCTCCAGGATCACACAGCCTGACTCTAAGGTTGCCAGAACCACTGACCCCAAGGCTACCAAGCCCACTGATCCCAAGGCTACCAAGTCCACTGACCCCAAGGCTGCTGCCAAGTTCAGTAAGTCAGATCCCAAGGCTACCAAATCTGGCCCCAAGGTCTCCAAGTCTGACCCCAAGGCTGCCAAGTCTGATCCCAAGGCAGCCAAGTCTAATTCTAAGGCTGCTAAGCCTTCTGAGTCCAAATCCAAAGATGCTGGGGCTAAAGCTGCTGGTCCCAAGCCTTCAGAATAAATGCTTCTGTACAGAAGGACTTGTTTAAAGCTAAAACCACCCTTTTTCCCCTAGTCAGGGTATGATTATTCACTATTTTGTACAAATAAAGGAAATGGTGAGTCATAAAAAAATAATAATAAATAAATTCAGAGATCAAACAGGAACTGTGAAGAGAATGACTATATAAGGGCTGATTGTGACATACTTTGTCCTTGAATAGCTTCATTACTAGTAAGCACAACTTGGCATGTCAGACCAAAGTGTTTCTCTCTCCTTTGCCCCCGAAACTTCAATCTTTCTTCCTTTTGCATCTGTTAAACTCTACATCTCTTGTAATCTCTGTCTCCTGCTTCTTTGTATCTCTCTCTCTCTCTCTCTCTCTCTCTCTCTCTCTCTCTGTCCTCTTTGTGTTTCTTCTTGCAACACTTCTAGTGAGACAGTTATAATGAGATCCTTCTAATACTTTTAGTAACAAGTACCTGTATTTAAGATAACATGTTGTTGTTCATTTATTTCACCCATGCCTGAATCTTTGTGACATAATTTGGGTTTTTTTGGTGAAGATATTGGAGTGGTTTGCCATGTCTTTCTCAAGCTCATTTTACAGATGAAGAACTGAGGCAAACAGGGTTAGTAAGTTGCCCAGGTTCACACAATTAGTAAGTGTCTGAGGCTGGATTTGAACTCAGATTTACTAACTCCAGGACCAGCATTCTACCCACTATATCACCTAGCTGTTAAAGACAAACACCTTTTCTCAGTCTTCATTCTACTTGACCTCTCTGAAGTTTTTGACACTATTGGCCATCCACTCCTACTGGTTAGTCTCTTCTATGAATGTTCATGACACTGTTCTGTATTACTTCTCTTTCTATAGATTCTATAGAATTGTATAAATCTTCAAGATTCTTCTAAATCTTCTTTGAAAGTTCATTTTCTCCACATTGAATCTGCTGTTCTTCAATATGCCTAGGTTAAACTCATCACTTCTAATCTCACCACCATGCTGTTAACTCAAACCTTGATTGACGCCACCTCCTATTGCCTCCTCTCCCCTCGAAGGCTTGAAGGTGGAGTTCTAAACTCCTCTGAAGAGCACATATATTGGACTCTCAAATCACTCTTCCTTGCATCTACTCCCCTGAAGATTCTCCTGGACCAGGTAACCCCACCGATGTCCACCCCTTCATCTCCCTCCCTGGTGTTTTCTGTCTCCTTTAGCATGTTGTCTCTCTCTGTTAGACTATAAGTTCCTTAAGGGCAGAGACTATCTTTCTTTTTAATAATTGTATCCCTAGTACTTAGCATAGGTTCTGGCACATATTTGGTACCTAATAAATATCCATTTTTTGTATTATTCATATCCCACTTATTTGTATAGCTGTGCTCCAGGACTGTCTTAGGTCTTATTTCATCCCCTCTTTAATCTTTCCCATGGAAAGCTCATCACCTTCCTTGGATCCAACTGGTTATATGTCGAGGACTCCCTAATTTATATGCTAAGCCCTTATTTCTTTCCAGAGCTCTAGTTCTATTTTTTTAACTCCTTGTTTGACATCTCCACTGGATATCCTATATTCATCTCAAACTCAACATAGCAGAATTCATTATCTTTCATCCGTAATCCACAATTCCTCCTAAATTCCTTTTTTTTTCCCTATAGGTTGATGAAGTATGGGCTCTGGGAGCCCCCTCTAGCTGTCCTTGAGTCTTCAAGATACAGTCTTTGGGAACCTCTCTTGGACTCTGACTAAATTGTCTCATTTGATGAAGCATTTGCATGAGGCAATAAGTGTCACATTGTGACTAGGCCAAGACCTCTAGCCTAGTTACTAACTGCTAACTACTAACTGTAGCCTAGTTACTAACTAGCCTAGCCCTTCATTGTTCATCTACTTCCCACCCTTGAGCCTATCAAAGTTCCAACCTTGAACTGGCCTAGCCCACCATTGTCTGTAGTCTTCAGGTGGCTTCCCACCCTTAATCACTCTTATACCCCATTAACTCCTCCTGAAGACCCTCCCCAAACTCCTCCCCTATACCACCCCTAGATTCCTCCTACAACCTTCTGTATATAAGGCCCCATCCTGTCTTCATATTTATGAGAGTGTCATGGAATAGTGAGAGCACCATAGAATGCCAGAGAATAGTGAGAGTGCCATACAATGACCTAGCACAGACCTACTCTGTGTCTAATGCAAGCAAACTTTTAATAAATTTTACTTTTCTTTGGTTGAGAATACTTGAGTCGAATTCATTTGGCAGGACCCAGTGTATTGGTATTTTGGGGTCTCCAGAGAAACCCTAACCCTTTTAGTGGGTAACCTCTTCAGATGGCACCTTCATTCTTCCCATCATTCAGTTTTACAAAATAGGAATCATCCTTGATTGTTCCCATCTCACTCCATTACCCATATTTATCAGTTGTAAAGTCTTGTTATTTGTATTTCCTAAACCTCTCTTCCAACCATCCTCTTCTTTCTACTCACAACAAGTCTCTAGTCCAGGTCATCATAAACTCTTGCCTTCATTTGTGCAATAATTTCCAAGCTTATCTCTCTAATCTGTCCTTCATACAATGCTAAACTACTTCTGATTCTCTTTATGTTAAAGGACAGACTTTTCTATTTGACATTTAAGGCAGTTTCATAGTTTGAATTCAGTCTATCTTTCCAGGTTGATTGCTCCCCACAACATTGTATAGTGCAGTGATAGGATTAAGGGTGGGGAGTAGCAGGACAATGAAGGGCTAGACTAGCTTAAGAGTACCAAAGATTTGGGCCCAGTGATAATGGAAGTTTATGGCCTCAGACAAATGCCTCATCAAGTGGGATGATTCAAGGGGGTTCCCAGAGCCTAAATCCCATCATTCCCAGCCCTTTTGCTAAGGGAATGATCCAAGAAGTAAAAGAGTATGTAACAAGGATAAAAACTAATCACATAATAACATATACAAGCCCCCTCCAAAAACAAAAACAAAAAATAATGATGATGATACTGATGATAATTCATATTTCCTTATTCTGCTACATATTGATTCATAACAATCTACATGGTAAATAATTAGCCCCTCACAAAGACACATAATTTTAGTGGGTTCTAGCTCAGCCACTTAAGTTATTTGTGACATTGAGTAAATTGCTTCACATTTAATTGCTTCACACAACCCTTCAATCAGGTTGCTCACCTATAAAATTGGTTTGGATTAGATGGCATTTGAAGTCCTTTCCAACTCTAAATGTAGGAAGCTGAGATACTGCAGCATTTTATGAAGTATAAAATACTTCCTTCACAAGTCTATGGGGTACTTATTGCATTTTTCAGATGAGGAAACAAGCCCAGTGATGTCAGATGACTTTTCTCAGGTCACAAATTACTTAAATGACTGAGCTAAAACTTACCAGAGTTGACTGTCCGTTTCTGGGGGCAATTTATTCTCTCTGTGAAGAATGATGGCTCAAACTTGACAAGTTACCCATAAAAGTAAATGAATATAAATTTATATTAAACATGGGGCTCTTTCATTACTTGAGAGATAGAATTTTTGAAATAGAGAAAAATAGCATGTACCTTCAAAAATATCCCTAGGAAAAGCAAGGCTTTATTCCTCTATTTCTCTCTCATCCACCCACTAGTTCTTTTTCTATTTAACCATAGCATATGTACAAATTTATTCTATTTGTATGAAAATATTCAATTTAGTCTGCTTGGGCAATCCATATGATAATTGTGAAACATTTACAGTAACATTATATTTTAGTCATAACCACAAAATTCTTTTCTTTCAATCACTGTAATTAAAGTAATATAGCACATCCATAACAGTTACTTCCTAAACATTTTCTAGATAGATGTGAGAATAACCTGAAAGCAATATGAGCGCTTATTTTGTGTGTGTTTCTCTCTGTGTTTGTGTTTGTATATGATTCTTTTTCTAAATAATTCATCACCTAAAACAGTAACATAAAGAAAAAGATACAGCCTTTTCAGCTGCATAAAATTTTTTATTTTACACTTAAATCAGAGATAAGTCTATGCTGTGGAATCTGTTATTCTCCTTTTGTCTTAACTGAACTTGGCAATTGAAGCTGTAGTTATTGGTTCTGAGTTGCCATATCAACTAATTCTAAGTAAGTTGGCCAGTCCATTCAAGCAATTGGTTATAAGGAGTTTTTCCCCCTGACAAAACTTTTTGGCCTCTTATAGATATTGTCCTTAAATGAATGTTAAATACTTACCAGTTACTTTGGAGTATTATTTCAATTTTACTTAGAAGGAAAATGAGGCTCAAGCTAGACTATAGTCACACTACTACTAAATATCCATCAGAAACAAGACTCAAACTCTTAACTTTTAACTCCCAGGCCTATACCACTCCATTAATCTCCTCTTTGTTTGGCCTTTTGTCTATGGATTCTAATAACAAGCATTTTCTACATAATCTTTTAAGTAATTGCCTTATCCATATTAGGATTTCCAATTCAATTCAATTTATCATCTATTGATTATAAGTTATGTAAAAGTCCCTGCAGAGAACACAAGATGGAATAAGTCTCTACCCCTAGGGAACATGCAGTCTAGTCACAACCCAAATTATGACAATATGAAATGTCACAAGAAGTATAAATAATGAATTATGGAAGTGTATAGAAGGGAGAACTCATTCTCATCAGAAAGATTAGGGAAAGCTGCATAAAGGAGGTAACAACTGGAGGTATATCTAGAAGGGTAGGTGAGAATTTCACCAGCTAGCAGTGGAGGGAATCAGACCTGGGATTTGAATCGTGTTTCCATATGAGAATTCTCAACTTGGGCAAAAACAATCTTTACTGACAGTCCATCACTTTGGCTCTTGGGGATTGGTAGGTTACCAACATAAGCCAAAAAGAAAAAGAAGTCAGAGTTTTTCTTTGGACCTGATATTGACTAAGTTATTTAGTGTTAATAGATGGAGTGTCTTTCTCTATGGCCAGATGGTAATTAGTTGCATTGCCCTCTCTCAGGAACTAATTTATCCTGGGAAGAAGGGCAAGGTAAATGAATATACATTTTCATTAAACAGTTCCACAAATGATTATGCCAAATGAGTAAATCCTATATTAGGCAATTATTTCATTGTCAAGTTGTGATGAAATGAGAAATATTTTCCTAAATCCTAAAAACAAAAACCAAACAAAACCATGAAAGTATGAAATTGTATTTGCTTTAAAGAAGAGAAAAACCTAGTAGAGTTGTAATAAGTGAGAGAAATTTCATGAAACCAGTAAATTTAGATCAGGGGTGGGGAACCTGTGACCTTTAAGCCACTTTGGCCTCTATGTCCTCTAGTGTGGCCCTTTAACTGAATCCAAACTTCACTGAACAAATCCCCTTAATAAAAGAATTTGTTCTATAAAATTTGGACTCAGTCAAAAGGCCACACCCAAAGACCTAGAAGGTTACAGGTGATCTCAAGGTCAAGGTTTCCCACCCTTGATTTTAGATACTAAAAAGATAAATGTTAAGTGGCCCCCTAGGACAAGGCTAATTAGAGAAAGCTAATACATCCTTAGAATGGATGAACATCCACTAGGAATTTCTTCAGGAGGAAACAAGTGGAATCTGAATTTACAATGGTTATTGCAGAAATACAGCATCCTATATTTTGCCAACCAAATTCCACTCCACTTAGTGCTTATTTAGGCTGTATAACAGTACCATGGTCAGTTTAGATTGCTGCATTTCAATATAAAACATATTGTTGTTATGGAAATAAAATTACATGAGTTTAGAAAAATGAAGCGTTTGTGAAAAGGTTAAAAGAATTGTGCCTTCTCAGAAACATAATAGGAAGACAGGATTATCAGGTCTGTGATCCAAAGTCTACCACAAGACTTGGCATATAGGAGGTGCCTAATGGTACTTATTGATGGATTAATTATTAATTAATGCTAAGGAGAAGTTCTATGAAGAAAGGTATAGTTTCCAGGAATGAGGTGGAGGGGTGGTGGTAGCATAATGCAAGTCATTTTGTATCCTGTCTTTGTCAATTCTTATCTGGAATATCCTGTTCAGAGTTTTAGAAAGGCATTGAATAAGTTGGACAGTGTTCAGAGGATGGCAACTAGGAAGATGAGGCACCCTGAGTCCATGTCATAGGAGAACTGGTTGAAAGAACACAGCATTTTTAGTTAGAATAGAGAATATGGGGCAGTGCATGATATCTGCCTTCAAGTATTTGAAAGTCTGTTATATGAAAGAGGGATTAGACTTGTTCAGTTTGAGCTCAGACAGCAAACTAAGGAACAGTGTATAGGGTGTTACAAAGACTTAAATTTAGACTTGATGTCAGGGAAAAACAATGCCTACCAATTTGAGCTATAAAAAAGAGAAATGGTCTGCCTTAAGAGATGTTACATTCATTCTTTGAAGGTTTTCAAAGAGGCTGTATGACTAATTATTATATATATTATAATGGGGATTTCTTTCATGTATGATTTGAACTAAATGGCCTCTGAGGTCCATTCCAACCTCCCTTCCCCCATCTACACACACACACACACACACACACACAATTATACGTGCATGTACACGTGTGGCTTGTGTTTATATATGTGCATATACACATACATAACACATATACATATAATATACATGAACACATATAGGTACACAGATACACATATATATTAATATGTATGTATCTCTCTATATAATTTCTCCTTAGTCATTAGACAAGTAATTAATTGTAAACTTCCATTAATTTTTTCTAATTGAGATATTGCAACTCTACCACTTCTTGGATATTTATTAGAATTCCCTTATGGGCTTATATGAATTATGCAGAGTCCCAGAGCATATAAAAAATTCAACATAACATCTAATCATGGGTGTGGGTACATACAACTTGCCAATGAGGCTTCAATAGAGGCACCATAGCAACATCAAAAAGGTGTGCAAACATTACTGAACTATTCTTTTCTTCCAGTGAAGTAGAAGATTGATGACTTAGTCTCTAGCATACCTGGAGTAGTTTTCTTCCCTAAATTCATAGAAAGATAGAGCATTTATTAAATGGTGACAATGTGCCCAATATTGTGTTGTGTGCTAGGGATACAATTAAATTGACCAGTTCCTAAAGAAAAATCCACTCTAATGGGAGGAAACAGTATATTTAACATGAGGCAAGATAGTTAGCAAGGAACAGAAATCTGGAGCACAATTTGAGATGAGAGTGGAGTAGAGTGGGTGATCTGACCTGAAATGGTCAGATCAAAAGAGTAATCGCTCAAGAAAGTAAAGGAGTCAGGGCAGATGATTCTCAGGGTGGGGAGAACCAAGACACTTCTGGGAGATAAAATTTGAATCAAAGGGCAGACATGGGAATGGCTGATAATTACTGCAGAATATAGTCTTTTACTGCAATTAGGAGAGACCTAACAAAGGTAACTCTGGCAGTAGTTTCTTAAGGTAACTAAAGATAGGAAAGAAAGTGAATTCAACTATTAATAACAAGAAATAAAGTAATTCTAATTGGAAGCTGTATGAATATGTATTCAAAGTATGAGTTTACCCATAAAGTTTAACACAACCCCATAAGGAGAATTTATTGCTTTTTGATTATTCATTTTTAGTACCTGTATGGCAAAAAGAGAAAAAAGTCAGGCCATCAATATTTGTTTGTGAAAAATGCTGTCTTTTAAAGTTTTATAAGGGTAAGAGATATTTTCTTAGTTCCAAAATGGATTGAGCACTTCAATTCTTTGCTTTCATCCTGAGTTTTTACAAAATATCTTGAAAGTCTTGACAAGGCAAGAGGAGAAGTGTTGTTAAAGAAGAAAGAAAGAAAAGAGGGAAGAGGGAAGGAAAAAGGAAGGGTAGAAAGAAAGGAAAGAAAATAAGAAAGAAGAAAAGAAGAAGGAAGAAACAGAGAGAGGGAGAAAGAAGGAAAAAGGAAGAGAAAGGCAAGAGGAAAAAATGACTGGGAAAAGGAAGGAAGGAAAGATGAAAGGGAAAGAGGGAAGGAAAGATCAGGGAAAAAATTTTGTACTACCTCCTTTTTGCCTCTGTGGATGCATAATGCAAATAAAATGATTCACATTCAATTAATCAATTTTCTGCTTTCTTTATGATCTTGGCTACATTTGTTTTATTTGGATAAAACTTTTTAAATTTAATGTAATTGAAATCATCCATTTTACACGTAACTTTGCTCCTATCTCTCATTTATTCATAAATTCACCTATCCATAAGTCTGATGAGTAATATGTTCCATGTTCTAATTTTCTTGTAAAAATTCTCTTTATTTCCAGGTCACGTATTCATTTTGACCTTCTCTTGGTAAATTTCATAAGATATTGTTGTATATGAATTTTGAGAAAAAATCTATCATACATAACCTTCTGGGTAAAACTAATTCTCTGCTCTCTGAGTTGTTCTCTTCAGTTCTTCACTATTCTCCTGCTGGATAGAGCTACTTCTCTGCAATTCATGGGCAGTTTAAGTAGTAATAAGCTCTTTTAGCACACAGCTACTCTTGGCAAGGTGCTGAAAAAATATATGCTCATTAAAGGACAAAATTCCTTAAACCAAAGAACTGCCCTTTTTCTGATCTATTCTAACACTCTAAGGTGTATAAATCCTGACAAAGCAATGTAGCCTCTTGCTAGAGAGCACTTCTAATAATAGGGGATTCTGTATTGTCCATTCAGCTTTTGTCTCACAACAAAGATTGTTTCTCCCCCTTTTCTCTCTTTCAAACAAGAAGAAAGTAAAGGGCAACAAAGGAAAACCTTGAGAGCTTTCCCCTCTCTGAGGCCCTGAAGTATAATCCTACTTATTTTTAGTCAATCACTTTTCAGAAAATCAATGCTCTCTTCAAATCAGTATGACAGTGTGGCTGGGGTCAGTGCCAGGGACGGGTGGGAGGGAAGGCAGGGAGATAAAGCTGCAGATTCTACTTATCAGTTTTTTTTCTTGCTTGCATTCTTTGGGAAAATAAATTATTTTATTTGTAGTAGTGCTTTTCTTCAACACTCTTCATAAAGATGCATTCCCTCCTCTGTACCATGGTTTAGATACAGTTTTTGTTCAGTCTAATAGGTTCACTTTTTTCCTACTTAGGACACATCTCTAAATGTGATTATCTGGTCTTGTTGATGATTCCCAAGAGGAACAATGCAGTGGGGGAAATGTTACATAAATTTGGAAAATAGACATAATATTTATATATGTATAGATATAGACATAGTGAATATAACTGAAGAAGTAAACATTGTGAATATAGGCATTGTTAATGTAGGTGTGGATATAGGCATGGTGAGTATCAGTATAATATAAGCTTAATGAGAATCAACCTAGATAAAATAATTGTGTTAAAACACAAAATGTCCACTCTTCAGTAAGAGTAGATCTTAAAACTTCCTGGTTTTTTTTTAGGTCATCTATAAACATTGATTTAATTTTTGTTCCTCTAAACAAAAGTACCAATGATCATATAGGTAGAGCTCCTTGAGGACAAGAATTATCTTTACTTTTCTTTGTATCTTCAGCACTTAGTGCAGAACATGATATGTAGTAGAAGCTTAATAAATATTTATTGTCTGGTTGTCCAATAGACAATGAGTTGATATATGTCTAGATAAATCGAATCACATCAATGATGATATTCTATAAACAAAACCAAAAGACATTAAAAGTTGCAGTTGAAAAAGACACACATATTTTCCTTTGAGAAGCAAATAAAGGAGATGGTAATATTGGTGCAATCATGATCCCAAAGGCAAGAAGATATGTGAAATACTGAGTTTTTTTTCTCATTTCACTGTTCATTGTTTATAATAAGCATAAACAAATGAAAAGTTATCTAAATAAAGGAGTAGAAAATTTATATAAATGACTTGGCAATATTCTCCAAATGACGTCAAATATATCTTAAAGCACCATAACTTTAAAAGTAAGGCTTACACAGAGGAAGGCAGTGAAAGAGATGTTGGAAAATATTGCTAGTGTTTTACTTGACCTCACAGAAAATACCAGGTATTGAGGGCCAATGTGAGCCAGTCCAGTCATGGGTAGAGTCTAGATCAGGATTCCCCTGGACCCCGCTCCTCATGTGGGCTAATTATGGCTCAGGGTGTTGGCTCACCATCTTTCCATGGGTAGCAAGGAAACAGGGTGTGATTACTGAGAAGTGACCCTCAAAGACTGCACATCTGCCTATAATTAAGTACAAGCTGGTTAATCATTTTTTTTTCATGAGAAAACCAGACGCAACCACCTCTGTTATAAAAACCCTTGCCCCAGAATAAATAAATGAACTATCCTGATAGTTCCCACCTGGCTCACATTGTCGTTTCATTGCCAAACCCCGTGTTCTTCCCCTTAGTACAGTCATTAACCTGGGTTAGGGGATTTCTAGAAATTTGATGTTCCTGAAAATGACACAATCGTGAGTTTTATTATTATGTGACACAATAAGCAGGCAAAAGAAAAGCATATATATGTACTCTATGTAAGCAGACATGAGTGTTTCTCTCCAGATTCAAGGAACTTGCCCCAGCCTGAGTATAAGATATGTTGGGAAGGGAACAAGCTCAAAGTTGGGGTTCCAGTGGCAAGATTATACAACCTAAGAATAGGCTTGGTTGAGAACAAGTAAATGGTGTCAAATGTAGGAGGGGGCATTCCTAATCAGACCCAGATGATGTGGAAAGGTTCTTGGTATCACATACTGATACCAGGCTTGTGTGAATCTCAGGTAAGGGGAGTTTCTTTATTAGGACCACATATTGGAAAATATAGTATTAAATATCTCAGGTAGCAGAAGGGGACTGACTAAAGCAATAGTCTAGGGTTATTACACACCTAACATAGGGTCAATAGTAGACAGGTCCAGATTGTCTATTTTGTTTATATCCTTCCTCTGGGCCTTAGGACCACTTAGCCTATATGACTTCATATTGGAATCTTATCATTGACAAATATAATACCAAACAATTACATGAAACAAACAATAGTTATAGAATCAAACAGTAGTTATAACATTCACAATGAAGTTCGCAATTATCAGAGTTAATGATTTAGAAATAAAAAGCAAAAAGCTTAGAGATTAACAAGAAATTTCATGATTATAATCATGAATAATTTATTTAAGATGAGAATCAGTAAGATCTAAACATGACAAGAATCAAATGGCACCTTCTCCTAAAATGAAAGTTGATCATATAGACAAGAAATAATAGGTTACAGAGGTTGAGAGCCATTTGTATTCAGCTGTATATGTATAGTTAGACCCTCAACTAATTAGAGCAAAGGTTAAAATTAATGTCAAATTAGAAGAAAAGAGAACTCTAAGAAAATTCTACATTCAATCATGGCATCTTTAATGTGACATTTAAATAAGTTATTAACTCCCCAAAATTGAAATATAAAAAACAGATGTCAGATCTATCAGCATATATTAGAGAAGTTTAAAGTAAAAAAAGTTGCTACAATGAAAAGGCCAAAATAGCCTAGAAACTATTTTTAGAAATGCTTGATCTCTTTGCCTAAAGGAGAGGATGTTGTTTGGCCATTGTTCTTGAAGGGGACCATGACATCAGGGAGATAAATGCCATGGCATGCAAGTGAATTGGATTTAAGTGGGGGAAGGTTGTGTAAAGTCACCAGCCTCACTTCCTCCTCTGAAGTCATCTGGATCCAGTTATCCTAAAGGAGAGACATGACCGCCAAAAGTAGAATTATTTTAGAGGACAAGTTCATTCACAAAACATTTGGGAGGACTATGGGCTATTTATTACCAATAGCATAACCTTATAAACATTGAAAAGCAATGGGGGGAGAATGAACTTATAGAGGGAATGATGTGATAGTGATATAAGCTGTATTAATGAGCATTTATGGATGAAAACAAATAGAATGAAATGGAGAACATTTGCTAGCATGCTTTTATTTATCCATTCTGATCATCAATGACTGTGACCACAACATGTTTGGACCCTATTACTTTAGTACTTCATATACTAGGTGAGGCTGTGAAAATAGTACTTTAGGAAATTAATTCAAGAACAATGCTTGAATTTGACCAAATATACAGAGGAAATTTTGCTGGAGATAGGATTTTATCATAAGATCACTGAAGGTATTATTATCTAACAAAAAAGAAAGCTTTTATTGATTCATATTTTCTTACATGTATAAAATTTTTATGATAATGATCTATCTATTTATCTATCTATCAATTAATATTGTTGAAAATATGAGAAAGAAACACACACTTTTTATATGAGTTTCTATGCCACATCACATCTTCATGGTCACATATCTGACTGAAAAGAACAGGGAATACAAGATCCCACTCTGTTTATTATTTATTTATTTTTGCTTTTTGGAGGGCAATTGGGGTTAAGTAACTTGCCCAAGGTCACACGGCTAGGTTTTTGTTTATGTGTGTGTGTTAAGTGTCTGAGACCGGATCTGAACTCAGGTCCTTCTGACTCCAGGGCCAGCACTCTACTCACTGTACCACCTAGAAGCCATCTGTTTATTATTTATTGATTACAAAATAATGAAAATACAATATTGAAGGGACAGCTAGGTGGCACAGTGAATAGAGCACTGGCCCTGGAGTTAGGAGGACCTGAGTTCAAATTTGGCTTCTGACATTTAACACAAAACTAGCCATGTGACCTTGGGCAAGTCCCTTAACCCCAATTGTCCTACCTTCCCCCTCCAAAAAGAAAAAAAAAGTAAAATAAAATAAAATACATGTTGAAATCTCTATTCCAGCAAGATCTTTCCTATGCATGTGGCTTAATCTTAAAAAAAATTCTTTAATATATATGACCATAGATATAACTTTGTTTAATTATCCTTTGATTATCACTATACAACAAGACATAAAACTGGGAGAAATATGCTTACCAAAATGAAGGGTTTTCAAAATGAGTAGGTGCTCAGTGGAGGATTTTGAAAAGGACATAGCCAAAGATGGCACCAGAGGAGAAGGTCTAGTTAGGTTGCATTCTTAAGTGGTTAGAAATTATAGATCCACTGAAATATTTAATGAGGTGACATTTCAAAGAAAATAATTAGAAAATGAACTTACTGCACGGAGCTGCTGTCTTGGAAGACAGATATATTTCAGTTTTCTCTCTAAGAAGCATGACAATTACTCAAAAAGCTAAAGTATTTGTTCATAGAGGCATACCCAATAATTTGATCTATCAAGAAATAAATTTTCGGGCGGAGCCAAGATGGCAGTGTAGAAACAGCTCATCCAAGCCAGTCTGCCCCCAGATTCCCCCCAAACTATGTAAAAGGGTACTCTGAACAACTTCTGGAGCCCCAGCACCCACAGAACGACACAGAGAAGCTAAACTCCTGCTGAGGACAGCCCAGCAGCCCTGCAGGAAGGACCAGCACAGTGGTCTGGGACCTGGCAGCATGCAGAGAGCAGAGTGCAGGAGCTGAGCTGAGCCCAGGTCTGCATGAGCCGAGGTTTTAGCCCCAGGGCGGCAGAGCCAGCAGCCAGCTGGAGGAACCCCAGAACACCAGGAGCTGTGGCAACTCCAGAATTATCAACATAGACTTGCCTAGGACAAAGTAAGGGGTTAGTGTCCAATGGACTTTGGGACTGGTATTAGGGAATGCGTCGGCTCCCTCCCCTGGGGGCTAGAAGCCGCTGAGGACAAACTCCATTTTGTAGTTTTCAGAGGCAGCTCCCGCTCCCAGCCTGCAAATTTGTAGGGAGATCCATCGATCAGTCTTGGGGGGTAATCGCTCTTGCTTTAACCTCCCTGGATCTGGATTGTGATCTAGGGTGGAAGTCGTGGGTGGGTTTACAGCTTGCCAGAAACGGAAGTTGCCCCCCACATGTTCGGGACGAAAATTCCTCTATCTGGCCTTAAAGCCATAGTGTGCCAACAAGCCCAAAAGTCAAGTAATTAAGCGGCAACATGCCAAGGCAAAGGAAACAGAAAAATGCAACCCTAGACTCCTATTTTGGGGGCATAGAGCAGGAAAAGGACTGTGAGGTCAGAAGTCCTGCTCCAAAAGCCCCAGGGGAAAACATGAGTGGGTTGCAGGACATAGAGGACCTTAAGAAGGACTTTAAAAATCAATTAAGAGAAGTGGAGGAAAAATTGGAAAGAGAAATGAGAAGGATGCAGGAAAAGTATGAAATGAGGGTCAACAGCCTGACTGAGGAAAACAACACCTTAAAAAATAGACTAACTCAAATGGCAAAGGAGGCCCAAAAGGGCAATGAGGAGAAGAATGCCTTAAAAAGTCGAATTTGCCAGATGGAAAAAGAATCTCAAAAGTTCACTGAGGAGATTCATTCCTTCAGAGTTAGACTGGAGCAAATGGAAGCTAATGACTTTATGAGAAATCAAGATGCTGTTAAGCAGATCCAAACAAATGAAAGATTAGAAGGCAATGTGAAATATCTCATGGGAAAAACCACTGACCTGGAAAATAGATCCAGGAGAGACAATTAAAAATTATTGGACTACCTGAAAGCCATGATCAAGGAAAGAACCTAGAAATCACCCTTCAAGAAATTCTCAAGGAAAACTGCCCTGATGTTTTAGATCCAGAGGGCAAAATAGAGGTTGAAAGAATCCACAGATCACCTCCTGAAAAAGATCCCAAAAAGAAAACTCCCAGGAATATTATAGCCAGGTTCCAGAATCCCCAGATCAAGGAGAAAATACTACAAGCAGCCAGGAAGAAACAATTTCAATATTGTGGAAACACAATCAGAATAGCCCAGGACCTGGCAGCTTCTACACTGAGGGATCGAAGGGCATGGAATATGATATTCTAGAGGGCAAAAGAACTGGGAATGAACCCAAGGGTCACCTACCCAGCAAAACTGAGTATTTTGTTTCAGGGGAAAATATGGTCATACAGTGGAATAGAGGACTTTCAAGCATTCTTGAGGAAAAAACCAGAATTGAATAGAAAATTTGACATCCAGACACAAGAAGGAACAGATGCCTGAGAAGGTAATCAGGGAAAAGAAATCAAAAGGAACTTATCAAAGTTGAACTATTTACATTCCTATATGGAAAAGCAATATCTGTGACTGATGATATCTTTCTCACTATGAAAATAATGGAAGAAGGGGTGTGGTCATATGAATACATATGTGAATGTGTGTGTATATGGTTACAGTTATATATGGATAGAGGGCATAGGTTGAATTTGTTGGGAAGGGAGAATACTCAAGGATGAAATTATGAGGTGAGAGAGGAAAGTGGCAAGAGGAGATGGGGAGAGACAGGGTAGGGTAAACTATCCCATGTAGAAGAAGCAAGGGGAAGTGGTTGCAAAAGAGGGGGAGAATAAGGAAGGCTAAAACGGCAAAACCACATTCACATCGAATTTGGTTCAGGGAGAAAATGACATACATACTAAATGGGATATCTCAACCAGTAGCAGCATAGGGGGAAGGGGGATTTGAGGAGGGATGATGGATGGGAGGGCATCCTTGGGGTGAGGGGTGGTTGGAAGTACCCACTATAGAAGAGGGACAGGATCATGTAGGGAATGGACCAGATGGGGCGTGGGATGAGTGGGAGGGAATTATAAGCAGCCTTGTACAATATATCTACTATGATAATGTTTTGCATAGCTAGACATGTACAACATATACTGAATTACTTATCTCCCAAGAGGGAATGGGCAACAAGGGAGGAAGGAAATGGATCTGAAATTTGAGGTCGTAACATTAAATGTTTCAAATATATATAAATACTATTATTAATACTCTTTTGCTTGTAATAGGGAGATAAGATGTGCAGGCATTGGGACACAAAGACTCACCTTCCTCTAATGGAAAAGTGGATGGGGGTATGGGAGAAGGTATGGGAGAGAGCAGATTGGAGGAAGCGATATCTTGTGGGATTACTATTCTGGGAGGTTGGGTAGGGGAATAATGGGGGGAAAATGGTTGTAACTCAAAATCTGGCGGAAATGAATGATGTAAAACAGAAGTTAATAAAGCATTTGTTTAAAAAAAAAGAAATAAATTTTCATGCTCCTGTTCATTTGGACACCTACAAAGCACCTTTCCTTTGTGCTTACTTAAGAGATCCACTAGCCTTAACAAACACAGGTTGCTTGACAACATTTCTGGATCAAAAAAAGAGAAAGACAGGAGCAGAAACAGAAAACAGGGACAGAGAGAAACAAAGAGGCAGAAAGACAAAGGCAGAGACAGAAGGATATACACATTCACACACACACACACAAAACTAGAGAAAAATAAATAACTATTTGAGTTCAAATGAGTTATCTAATGTCTATAAAAGAAACATTAGAAACTAATGTACCTTTTCTCAAGATGTTTATGATTTCAACTTTTAAAATCTTAGTCTGAGATTTCATTCAAATTCCTCCTATGACCATATGATGATTGAGGTAATTAATATTTGCCAGTAAAATTACACAGACATATTTAAATTAGTGTGTGTGTGTGTGTGTGTGTGTGTGTCTGTGTCTGTGTCTGTGTGTATGTGTGTGTATATGGGTCTGTGGTTATATTGGTATAGGGAATTTCTGCAAGGAAATTCTTTCCAATAAGACAGATTGGCAACTGGTCTGAAATTTATAATCTTTGAAAATTACATGGGGCACTGGGAAGTTAAATGACTTGGTGAAGGGTCATACAATCAGTACATTTTATAGCCAACACTTGAATTCAGGTCTTCCTGACTCCAAGATTGGCTTCCTATTCACTCTCTATTTTTTGCTTTATTTACAGAAAGACAAAAGGAAATAAAAGTTTTTCTCCTTTAAAAAGTGCCATAGGGGCGGAGCCAAGATGGCTGAGCAGAAACAGCATTTCCAATGTGCTCTGCCCCACACAAATTTCAAACAATGTGAAAGGGGACTCCGAACAACTTCTGGAGCCACAGCACCCACAGAACAGCACAGAGAAGCTAACCTCCTGCTGAGGACAGCCCAGCAGCCCTGCAGAGAGCCGCCAGCACAGCACTCTGAGAGCAGGCAGGACAGCTCTCTGGGAACTGAAAGCACAGCGCTCAGAGCTGAGCCAAGGTCGAAGGTTTTAGCCCTAGGGTGGCCAGGCCTTCAGTCGGCTGCAGGGACCCCAAAACACCAGCAATTGTGGCAATTCCAGAATTATCAGCACAGATATGCCTAGGACAAAGTGAGAGGTTAGTGCCCTATGGACTTTGGGACCAATATTTGGGGAACACGTGGCTTCCTCCCCTGGGGGCGAAAAGCTGCTGAAGAAACTGTGGCACAGAAGCCATTTTGCAGCCTCAGTAGTGGCTCTAGCTCCTGGTCTGAGAACTGTAGGGAGATCCAGCAATCAGTCTGGGGGTTAATCGCTTTTGCTTTAAACTGCCTGGATCTGGATTGTGGTCTGGGGGGGAAGTTTGGGGTGGGTATCCAACTTGCCAGAGTGGGTGGAGGCTTTACAGAGGCCACCCAACTGGTGGAAGTTGTGAAGAGCCCACGTCTGGCCAGAAGCTCCCCTGTCTGGTGGCAGAGTCCTACTGTGGCAACAAGCCCCCAAATCAAGTAATTAAGTGGCAACATGCCTAGGCAAATGAAACAAAATAAACAGAAATGTTCAACATTGGACTCCTATTTTAGGGGCAAAGAGGCTCAAAGCATGGAGGAGGACTGTGAGTTCAGAACTCCTGCACCTAAAGCCCCAAATGAAAATACAAGCTGGCTACAGGCCATAGAGGACCTTAAGAAGAAGATAAGAGAAGTGGGGGAAAATTTGGGAAGAGGAATGAAAAAGATGCAAGAAAAGTATGAAATGACAGTCAACAGCCTGACTGAGGAAAATAACACCTTAAAAAATAGACTAACTCAAATGGCAAAAGAGGGTCAGAAAGGCAATGAGGAGAAGAGTGCCTTAAAAAGTCAAATTTGCCAGATGGAAAAAGAATCTCAAAAGCTCACTGAGGAGATTCATTCCTTCAGAGTTAGACTGGAGCAAATGGAAGCTAGTGACTTTATGAGAAATCAAGATACTATTAAACAGATCCAAATAAATGAAATAATAGAAAGCTATATGAAATATCTAATGGCAAAACCCACTGACCTGGAAAATAGATCCAGGAGAGACAATTTAAAAATTATTGGACTACCTGAAAGCCATGATCAAAGAAAGAAATGATCCTTCAAATGATCCTTCAAGAAATTCTCAAGGAAAATTGCCCTGATGTGTTAGACCCAGTGGGGGAAATAGAGGTTGAAAGAATCCACCAATCGCCTCCTGAAAAAGATCCCCCGAAAAGAACCCCTAGGAATATTATAGCCAGGCTCCAGAGCTCCCAGATCAAGGAGAAAATACTACAAGCAGCTAGGAAGAAACAATTCAATATTGTGGAAACACAATTAGCATAGCACAGGACCTGGCAGCTTCTACACTGAGGGATAGAAGGGCATGGAATATGATATTCCAGAGGGCAAAAGAGCTGGGATTGAAGCCAAGGGTCACCTACCCAGCAAAACTGAGTATCTTGTTTCAGGGGAAAATATGGTCATTCAGTGGAATAGAGGACTTTCAAGCATTCTTGATGAAAAAACCAGAGTTGAATAGAAAATTTGACATTCAGATGCAAGAAGCAAGAGATGCTTGAGAAGGTAATCAAGGAAAAGAAATCAAAAGGAACTTATCAAAGTTGGACTATTTACATTGCTACATGGAAAAACAATAACTGTGTTTGATGAAACCTTTCTCATTATGAAAATAATTGAAGAAGGGTACATGGCATATGTTCACAGGTATACATGGATAGAGGGCACAGGTTGAATTTGATGGGAAGGGATGATTCTTTTTGGAGGGCAATTGGGGTTGGGTGACTTCCCTGTTGTCACACGGATGAGTTTTTGTTTGTATGTTGGCTGTCTGGGGCCAGATCTGAGCTCGGGTACTTCTGGCTCCAGGGCTGGTGCTCTGCTCATTGTGCCACCTAGCCACCCCAAGGAAGGGATGATTCTTAAGGGGTGAAGCCAAGAGGTGAGAGAGGAAAGTGGCAAGAGGAGATGGAGAGAGACAGGGTAGGGTAAACTATCGCATGTAGAAGTGGCAAGGGGAAGTAGTTGCAGGGGAGGGAAAGAACAGGAAGGCAAAAAGGCAAAAGCATATTCTCACTGAAGTTGGCTCAAGGAGAGAATCACATACATACTAAATGGAATATCTTACCCTCACTCATTCTCCTGAGTAGGGCAAAGGGGGATGAGAGGGGGGATAATGGAGGGGAGGGCATTCTGGGGGGAGGGGAGGTTGGAAGTACCCACTATCAAAGAGGGACAGGATCAAAGTAGGGAATGGACCAGGTGGGAGGTGAGACAGTTGGGAGGGAAATATAAGCCGTCTTTTACAGTATATCTACTATGGTAATGTTTTGCATAGCTATACATATGCAACACATACTGAATTGCTTATCTTCTCAGAGGGAGAGGTTGACAAGGGAGGAATGGAATGGATCTGAAATTTGAAGTTTTAAAATTAAATGATTCATAAGATGTCCAGGCATTGGCGCTCAGAGATTCACCTTGCCCTAATGGCAAAGTCGAAGGGGATATGGGAGAAAATATGGGAGAGAGCAGATTGCATGAGGGGATATCTAGTGGGACTGCTATTCTGGGGTGGCGGGTAGGGAAAAAATGAGGAAAAATGTAACTCATAATCTGGTGGAAATGAATGATGTAAACCAGAAGTTAATAAAGCATTTGTTTAATTTTTAAAAAAGTGCCATAGGAAATGTCCTTCTCTTCTCCATACATTCCCTTTTCTTGCTTATAGACTTCCATATTCTTCTGACTCTACCAAACTGTAATTACCTGATATTCCTTTTCCACTTTGATTGAACCCAGATGGTCACAGTTGGAAGGATTCCAATGAATCCTTATGAGAAGTCTATAACAGCCTAGCAGCGGCTAGATTTTGAAGTCTTGCCTGTGCTACCCCACAACAGTCCAGAGATGATCAAGAATGAGTTTATCTAAGAGATTATCCAAATCCCAAATCTGAGGTCAATCAAAGCCCTCACATCCAGGAACAGATGCGATTCCCTGTCCTTCCCTAGTCTTCCTTTGTATTTTGATCTTCTCTCCTTCTAAGACTGTAACTTATTGTCAGCAGTGGAAATGTCTTATTTAAACAGTTCCCCAAATACATAACAGTGCTCTGTGCTGATTAGTAGCCTAAAATGTTTGCTATATGCAGGGGTGTGCTGGCAAATGTTTAACAATCAGCTCTGCAAAAACTTGCAGCACATTTTAAATATTAATCTGCACTAACATATATCACTTTTAAAAACTCTAGACAATTAATGAAACAATATATCATCTTGATTTATAGCATCAGATTTCGAAAGTGTGATGTTCACATTTAAACAATCCACTGTTAAGAACTGGCTCCTGGACCCTCTCTTTTCTGTCTAAAATCTTGCTCTTGGTAGATTTCGTTAGCTTCTTGCATTAAAGAGGCCACAAGGTATTACGGGAAGCATACAGGAATCAAATTAGAGGTTGTATCCCAGGAGAATGCTTAGGAATGAACTTATTAGAGTGGTCTTAGGAAGAACACAGTAGAGTTTCCTACAGATGTATGGGGACTCAAGGGAATTTGTGACACATTTATGAATGGCTTATTCTTTGGGATGATAAAGCATCATCCTCCCCCTTCCCACCATAGCCCCTAGAGCAGTAACTTTGTGGATCTTTAAAAATGCATGTCCTGCCCTTTTCCTGCTCTTTTCCTCCTATCTACAGATGGTATCAGGGGTAGAGGGAGGGAGCACACTTCTTCCTTCTCTCAAAGCATGGCAGTTAAAGAACATTTCTACTTAGTTAAGCTTTCCTTCAGCCTGCAATTCAGAGCCCTAATTGCTTTACCTGCTTTGCATTCTGTTCCTGATCATAGGTGATTAAGCAGTCATCTTGATATGAACGTTTCTGACTTTGGATGATGGTTTTTGACTTTCTTTTTTAAACAAATGCTTTATTAACTTCTGTTTTACATCATTCATTTCTGCCAGATTTTGAGTTACAATTATTCCCAGTTTTTCCCCTACCCACCCTCCCAGAATAGCAGTCCCACAAGATATCGCTTCCTCCAATCTTCTCTCTCCCATATCTTCTCCCACACCTCCTTCGACTTTTCCATTAGAGGAAGGTGAATCTCTGTGTTCCAAAGCCTGCACATCTTATCTCCCAACCACAGGCAAAAGAGTATTCATAATACTATTTATATATATTTGAAATATTTAATTTTAAGACCTCGAATTTCAGATCCATTCCCTTCCTCCCTTGTCACCCATTCCCTCTGGGAAGATAAGTAATTCAGTATATGTTGTACATGTCTAACTATGCAAAACATTACCATAGTAGATATATTGTAAGAGGCTACTTATAATTCCCTCCCACTCATCCCACCCCTCACCTGGTCCATTCCATATATGATCCTGTCCCGCTTCTATAGTGGGTACTTCCAACCTGCCCTCCCCCCAAAGATGCCCTCCCATCCATCATCCCTCTTCTCATCCTCCTTCCCCTATTCTGCTTCAAGTTGATATATCCCATTTAGTATGTATGTCATTCTCTCGCTGAACCAAATTCAATGAGCATGCAGTTTTGCCTTTATGCCTTCCTATTCTTCCCCTCCCTTGCAGCCACTTCCCCTTGTTTCTTCCATATGAGATAGTTTACCCTACCCCTTCTCTCCCCATCTCCTCTTGCCACTTTCCTCTCTCACCTCATAATTTCATCCCTTGAGTATCCTCCCTTCCCAGCAAATTCAACCTATACCCTCTATCCATATATAACAATAAACATATATACACACATTCACATATGTAGTAATATGAACATACACCCTTCTTCCATTGTTTTCATACTGAGAAAGATTTCATCTGTCACTGTTATTGTTTTTCCATATAGGAATGTAAATAGTTCAACTTTGATAAGTACCTTTTAATTTCTTTTCCCTGATTACCTTCTCAGGCATCTCTTGCTTCTTGTCTCTGGATGTCAAATTTTCTATTCAACTCTGGTTTTTTCCTCAAGAATGCTTGAAAGTCCTCTATTCCACTGAATGGCCATATTTTCCCCTGAAATAAAATACTCAGTTTTGCTGGGTAGGTGATCTTTGGGTCCAGTCCCAGCTCTTTTGCCCTCTGGAATATCATATTCCATACCCTTCCATCCCTCAGTGTAGAAGCTGCCAGGTCCTGTGCTAATCTGATTGTTTCCACAATATTGAAATTGTTTCTTCCTGGCTGCTTGGAGTATTTTCTCCTTGATCTGGAGATTCTGGAACCTGGCTGTAATATTCCTGGGAGTTTTCTTTTTGGGATCTTTTTCAGGAGGTGATCGGTGGATTCTTTCAACCTCTATTTTGCCCTCTGGATCTAAAACATCAGGGCAGTTTTCCTTGAGAATTTCTTGAAGGGTGATTTCTAGGTTCTTTCTTTGATCATGGCTTTCAGGTAGTCCAATAATTTTTAAATTGTCTCTCCTGAATCTATTTTCCAGGTCAGTGGTTTTCCCCATGAGATATTTCACATTGCCTTCTAATCTTTCATTTGTTTGGATCTGCTTTACAGCATCTTGATTTCTCATAAAGTCATTAGCTTCCATTTGCTCCAGCCTAACTCTGAGGGAATGAATCTCCTCAGTGAACTTTTGAGATCCTTTTTCCATCTAGCAAATTTGACTTTTTAAGGCATTCTTCTCCTCATTGCCCTTTTGAGCCTCCTTTGCCATTTGAGTTAGTCTATTTTTTAAGGTGCTGTTTTCCTCAGTCAGGCTGTTGACCCTCATTTCATACTTTTCCTGCATCCTTCTCATTTCTCTTCCCAATTTTCCTCCACTTCTCTTATTTGATTTTTAAAGTCCTTAAGGATTTCTCACCTCACAGTCCTCTGTTCCATGCTTTGATCCTCTTTGCCCCCAAAGTAGGAGTCTAAGGTTGCATTTTTGTTTTTAATTTGTTTCCTTTGCCTTGGCATGTTGCCACTTAATTACTTGACTTTTGGGCTTGTTGCCACACTATGGCTCTTCTGCCAGCAAGGGAACTTTCGTCCCAAACGTGTGGGGGACAACTTCTGTTTCTGGCAAGCTGGAAACCCACCCACGACCTCCACACCAGATCACAATCCAGATCCAGGGAGTTTAAAGCAAGAGTGATTACCCCCCAAGGCTGATCGCTGGATATCCCTACAGTTCACAGTCTAGGAGCTGGAGTTGCCTCTGAAAACTACAAAATGGCTTGCTCCTCATTGGCTTCTAGCCCCCAGGGGAGGAAGCTGACGAGTTCCCCAAATACTGGTCCCAAAGTCCATCGGGCACTAACCTCTCACTTTGTCCTAGGCATGTCTATGTTGATAATTCTGGAATCGCCACAGCTTCTGGTGTTCTGGGGTCCCCCCAGCCGGCTGCTGGCTTGGCTACCCTGGGGCTAAAACTGCGACTCAGGTGGACCTGTGATCGGCTTCCCGTGCACTGCGGGCTGTGCTGCCAGCTCCCAGATCGCTGTGCTGGTCCTTCCTGCAGGGCTGGTGGGCTGTCCTCAGTGGGAGGTTAGCTTCTTTGTGTCATTCTGTGGTTGCTGGGGCTCCAGAAGTTGTTCAGAGTCCCCTTTTACATAGTTTGGAGGTGATCTGGGGGGACAGTGGCTTGGATGCACTGTTTCTACTCCGCCATCTTGGCTCTGCCTCCTGTTTTTTGACTTTTGAAAGGTATGGAGTACCAATGGGGTTCAGAGCTTAACTTGTTCATGATTAGAGGGTGCAACAACCTAGCACCTTGGGTCTAGCAGCTGATCATAAATGATAAATAAGTTTATATATTCATCTTCATTAGCTCATGAAAGATTTGTTAGCTTGACTTAAAATAATTTAAGATTTAGTGACAGTTCCTTGCATTTAGCAGGTATACAAGAAATGTCTGACCATTGTTGTCATCAAAGATGAACATGTTTAAAACCAATCTCATAGAGCTTTAAAAATCAATGCTTAATTCTTTATGGAGTCAGTTCTATTTTGGAGGATCGACTGAGAAGTATATGTTCCTCCCAAATTCAAATAACCTTAGGTCTGTAATTCAAAATATCTATACAAAAACATTAAGATAGGAACATCAGTCACATTATTTGTGAATTGTCACTTATTTGCATTTCATGAGTCTATCCATCCCTATTGAAAGAAATATTATTTGAAATATAAGTATATGTAATCATATATATTATATATTATATCTATATTTAATATAGATATATTCAGTCAAGTGTATGCTAAGTTATTTTTCTCTTAGACCAAGTTCTAAGACAAGACCAAGTTCTGCTTGCTCACTTTAATAGCATGAAATACACTATCAATCAGTGATGATAGTGTTGGTAGCAGTTGTAGGAGACTGTTCTCCAGGGAGGTTACAGGGAGAGGCCACTTTCTCATGGAGGTTGAAGAGGAACAGAACAAGACCAGGGCAAAAGTCAATTCAGGCTATTGTCGGTTAGTTTCCTGTTTTATTGATTAGTTTTGTTAAACAGGTATTAGGCTGTTTTCTCTGTGATACAGAAAGGTTTTATGTGAATTCAGGGCCTGACCAGGAGATTTTTCCACTGGGACAAGGTTCTCAATAAAATTTCTTTTTTTTTTTTTGTTATTTGCTGGCCTCACACTGGACTACAGTTTGAAAGGTAAAACTTCTATATCATCTTTATTCTCTGGTGTTCTAGCCACTGATTATTATTTTATTGTTTGTTTATTCAACAAGCATTTACTAAGCATTATTTATGTGCAAGGCACTTTGTGAGGCAGATAGAAAGACAAAAATGAAGCAATCTCTGCCCTTAAGGAGCCTGTAATAGGTAGCTTTAATCACCTGTGAACATTTGTTTGAGAGGGTTATGTAAGTACTGAGAGAAATCTTATCCTCCCCATCCCCTTCCCACTGGGATCTTCCTCTTTTAATCCAGTGTTTTCAGTTCAGAATAATCTACTTTGATGCACAGTTCTAGTTCTGTTCAGATGAAGGGACCTCTTTCTCTGTTTTCTTAGTGTTTTGTCAGATGCCTTTATTTTATTGTTGTCAAATTTCTGCTCTCACCTGTGGCTACTTTGAGTCACCCATTCTTTCTACCTCATTTCATCTTGACATTCTGAGACTTCAGAATATTGATCTGAGGGAGTGCTCAGTGATACTTAACAATCAGAAAATCTCTCTAAGTTTTAAAATAGGATATACTGTGTAAGTCTATTACATTATTATTACTCTCCTTGATATTAGAGTAAAATACATACATATATGTATATATATATATATATATTACCAAATTTAAACTTTATCAATAATAGCTAATATTTCCTAAGCACTTTCAAGTTTTCGGTGTACTTCACATAGGTAATATAAAAGGACCACTGCTGAGGCTGACTAGGCATTGTATACATCCTCCCTCCCAAAGGCACCCCTTTGCTCTGGACTGAGGCACACGGTCAAGAGTAGGTTGGAATCCCTCTCCTTAGAAGTCAGGATGGTTTCCTTCTGTCTCCTTCTTGTTTCCTTGTTACATTTCTCACCCTGGACAGGGCAAGAGAAGATGAGGAAGAAGGAATTGATTAAGATTTAAAGTCTAGGTCCCTGCTGATGAGGTATGGGCTCTGGGAGCCCCCTTGAGTTCTCTTTGAGTCCTTGAAGTACAGGCTCTGGGAACCTCCCTTGGACTCTTGATTAAATTGGACTCAAGGAGAGCTCAAGGGAGCTCCCAGAGCCCACACCTCATCACCTACAAAGCTGGGAATGAAAAGGTATTCAATGTCCAATATGAATCAGGTATGGGACAGATAATGCTAAGCACACAAAACTCATAAACATGCATTTGATAAAAATGAGCAAAACAGGATTTATTGACAACTTATAACTACTGTTTCACTCCTTCTAGAGGTTGGTATTTAAACCTTATCAGGCCATAAAACATTTTGCAGGTTTTGTTACTTAAGAATTTTACATTTTTCTTTGTCTCTGCATTGTCTAAACCATTCCCAGTCCATGTCTTTGGGTAAATTGGAATATATTTGAGCTGATTTTCTTGCTGATGATCAGCTTTTCCAATAGTGCTACATCAGTTTCAAGGGCCTCTTCCTTTCAGTAATGATCCAGTGGTAAACAGGATCTCTGGGACTCTCAAGCCTATAAAATCACCTCTACACCTAGGCATGTTCATCTTCCTAATAGAGAAACATTCACCAAAATCAGAAAATAATAAACTTGAAAAAGGCAAGAAATATAAAGGATTAGGTATGGCCAAGCAGGACATATTCTTTGGATGCCATTTACTCATGAAGGTTTGGTAGTCTTTCTGGGTGAGGTTCAGAATTGGGTAGATATGGTCCTCCTCTGACTCCTTGGCTTTCTCATACTTCCCCACTTTAATAGAATCAGCCTTCCCTTTGGCAGAGATGATATCCATAGTTTCTTCTTCAGAGTCCTTGTCATCTTCTTTGACTTGATCATTGTTGTCTTTGTCTCCATCATCTTCTTCGTCATCTTCTTCCTCATCATCCTCAGAGTCATATTTTGTTGGAGCTGCTCCCATTTTTGTGGTTTTGGGAGGCACAAATTTGTCATCCCCCTTGTCTTCAATGTCCTCTTCTTCACACTCACTGTATTTTTTTGTGGCCTTTTCCCCATTTTTGGCCCCTTTGGTCAGAGGACTTTTACTTTAGCTGGAGGGGCTGCTGTTTGTGCTGAAGTGTCTCCCTTCTTGTCTGATGTGATGATAGCTTTAGTTGGGGTAGGCACTTTCTTGGCAGGGACTGTACCTGCCATCTTACCAAGAATCATGACTGCTTGGCAGATGTAGTGGTAACAAGACTTTTTTGACTGATGGTACTCTCTTTGTTGGTGTAGCCACAGCCTTCTTGCTCTTCCCCACTTTTTCTTCTCTACCTTCTAACATGTTCTCAGCCTTACTCTGTTCTATCTACTTTGGTGGGGGGGTGATCATTTTCTTAGACTCATCTGGATGTTTAGCAGCCTTCCTGAAGTTCACCTTGATGGAAACATGTGACTAGAGGGTCACAGGGTGCAGAGACACAGGCAATGTGGAGATGCAGGGATGAGGTGTCTCTTCAGGATCAGCCCCTTTACTGGAGGAGACTGAGATGAAAGACTGCCCCTGTGCTTTCTAACATTTTTATCCATGACTTGGATAAAAGCAAAAGTAATATCCTCATCAAATTCTCAAATGATAAAGAGTGGATATCTAGCAAAGTGAATGACAGAGACAGGATCTAAAAAAGCAAATGACAAGCTACATTATTGGGGGGAAGCTAAAAATTAAAATTCTATAAGGATAAATGTAAAGATATACACTTATGTTAAAAATTAATTTCTCAAGTGCAAAACATAGCAAGTATGGTTTGATAGCTGTTTATCTGAAAAATATTTGGGTTTTTAAATGAAGTGCAAATTCAATATGTTAGCAGTGTGATGTAGCAGCCAAAGAACATAAAACAATCTTGGGTTGCAATTTGGGAGGCATAACTTTCAGGATTAAGAAACTGATAATACCTTTGTCCTCTGAACTAGTCAGACCTTATCTAGTTAGATGAATGAAATTTCTGAGGGACAGAACTTCTGGGTAATTAATAATCAATTTATTAATTAGGCTAGATGGCAATCAGTAAATTGATAGTCAATTTAGTAATCAAAGACAAAACGATGGAGATCACTGAATGTTTAAATACCTTTGCAAAAGGAACTGCCTCTGAAAGGAGAAAATCAACTTTGTCTGATAAACAATTAATAAGTGGGTGGGCATATTAATGAGCAGGTGAGCTGAGAATATGACTTGATCATGTGAGTCAGCTATCTCCAGCAATCTGGACAAAGGAATCCATCTCTACCCAGACCACTCTGGTTGGTTTTCTCCTTTATAAGCTGGGTTGTCATAGATCACAATGGAGGGGAGGGACACTACAAGGGCACAGACTTACTTCCTAAGGGAAAGAATCCACCAAGATTAGATTTTGTTTGTAAATTCTTCTAGTTGGAGCATGGACTCAGAGGATCGGGGCAATTTCATCTATCAGAAATGTCTTTGAGAGACTGCCTGACTGATCTATAGAGACTGGTCACTGAATGAGGAAATAGAAAGGAAAAGCCTAAATTGTAATTTAATAATTTGCTATTAATATAATAGAAAAAATAATCCCTTCTACCACTAGAGTACTGGGTTCTGTTCTGAGCACTAAAGTTTATGAAGAACAAAGGTAAGTTTGAGAGTGCTCAAGACAAGGCAGCCAGAATGGTGAAATGGCATGAGAGCATGTCACACACAAATCATTTGAAGGAAATGGGAATGTTTAGCCTATAGAGTAGAAGACTGGGGACTGAGAACTGAGGTGATAGCTTTCTTCAAGCATATGAAAATCTGTCATGTAGGAGAGTGATTACACTTGTTACTTTGATCCCAGAGGGCAGAACCAGGAAAAATGAATAGAACCTACAGAGAGGTCAATATAAGCTTGATTTAGGAAAACAAACCCCAAAAATTTCTGACAAATTGATATGTTGCAAAGTATAATGGGCTGCCTTGAGAGGAAGTGGGTCTTCTCTGACTGGAGGGAGGAAATCTTCAAAAATACTTGTTAGATATATTATAGATCCTTGTTCAGGTATAGGTTGGAGGAGATGGCCATTGAGGTCATTCAAAACTCAAAAAGAAAACTGTAAAAGAAAGTTCACCAAAATTTTTGGACTCATATTCCTGGCAGCCCAGTTCTTGGGTTATTCACAATCAAAGGAAACTCTTTTCCCAACAAAGTGTCAATTTCACTTCTGAAAATTAAAGTCAATAGGACCATTTCAAATGTAGGCATATCATATGAGTAAATAACATTTGTTGGGGTTTAAGGCTTCTCTGTTATCTTTAACATGTTTTTAAACTCATCCCTCCAGTATTTACTGGGAAAAGTTAAAGAAGGCAATGTGAGGCCATGGAGAGGAATATCTAGCTCATATCCTAATTTTTACAATGTATGCCTTTGGTAAATCATATAACCTCCATCGTCCTCAGTTTCCTCACCTGTAAAATGAGGAGTGTATTGACTTACATGGCCTCTGAAGTCATTTTCAGATTCTCATTTATGATCCCATTGTTAAAATTTATGTGACAACCTCCATTGTTTACAGTCTGACTTGTCTTCCTGGCACTTATTAATCAATCTGTTGGGAGGCAGGGGAACCTGTTGACAGAGGCATTAGCTAGTCTGCAGCATGTACTTTTAATCCCCTTGTCTTAATTGCTATTTAGCACAGTCACATGAGATTTCATCTCATCCCCTTTATCACTAATTTCATTTCCCTATCATGGGGCAGTCAGGGAAGAGCTGAGATGCAATGACCCATGCCCTTCTGGGAACATGTACCTATCAGAGTTGTCTTTCTCTCATTATGAAAAATTGTCTTTAAAAACTGTTGGTTTGAATGCTTGGGCCAATCCTCAATGATCAGCCTATCAACTTATTTCTCACCTTGGTGATTTTTAATAAGCTCTTTAAAAACATTCTCTCTCCTGAGGTTTTTTTTTTTCTCTTTTATCAGGGCAAAAGACCAAAACATAAAAATTTCATTTTAATACCAAAAAATTAACAAATATATAGATAGGTCTTTAGTCATTAAAATACGCAATTGGCCAAGTTGTTTTATGCCTATGACTGACAGATTTGGATAAAGCTTAAAACTGATTACTATTCAAATGCTTTCTGTAGCTAGGATTTAATTCACAGAACCTATATATTTAACTCCAACCCTTTAAACAGAATTGTATTAAGTGATTTTATTAATTAAAAACACTAGTAATTTGTTCTAGTTTAAAATAGTCTCAAAGTGTATATTAATTTTAGGATAATGACAGCATTTGTATTTTCTCCATATCACTACCAACTAATCTCAGGGACTATATGTCATTATTTGAGATACTTCAAAGCAAAAAGAAGGGATTTTATTAACTTGGGGCTTCATCTAACAGTTATCACATTCCAAGAAGCATTTTTTTCTTTTTTTACTAGCTTTCATGTGTGTGACAAAACTTTCAAATATAATAGGCACTCAAATAGTTGTTGAGATTAAGTCTCTAATATGATCTTTCCAAAGTTCTGTGAATAAAGGTGAAGCCAGAAAAAAAATGAATACAAATCCTCCAAAACATCTATATCTCATGCACTTGAGGGACAGATGTTCTTTGGCAGGATATCTCAGTAAGCATTTACTACCTCCCATGAGTCCTGTTCTCCAACAGCTATCATTAATCAACCAGTTTTTGGAAAGCCCTTTGAAAAGGAAATGTGCACTATAAATGTAGTATATTGTTTTCTGTGTGAATCAGAAGGCATTTCACAGCAACCACAATCAAACTTGTTTCCTACTGAATATTGATATTTCCATAAATAAAGAGAAGCAAGAATTTCAATTCCTAAAACATGTCAGACAAATCAGAATCTGCTTCATTCAAACAGATTAAATTTCAAGTTACTGTTGACAATAAGATACCTGTGAGTAAATGTCTGAAATAGATGGTATTTTGAGATGACTCCATTTGTCCTCTGGGTGTCTTTTTACAACATTGTTCTTCTGGCTGCCAAGTGGGTCTGAGTAGTAAGTCAGTGGGAGCCCTGAATTCTAATGAGCTATGAGAAAAGAAATCTGATCACCTGAAGCTTGATTTCTATGGAAAATACCTTGCAAACACACAGAGGTGGATTTTATCTTTGTCAAGATTTTTCAACAGAGGGAAAAATAAGATGGATAAGAAGACCTGATAAAGGCTGAAAGCAGGGGCTAAGTCCATGGAGATTTATTGGAACATCATTTATGATTCTCAATCAGAAATTAACTCTCAATTTTCTGCTCTTCTCATTAGAGTTGCTCACAGAATAACCAATCAAAAAAGAAAAAAGCATATTATTTGCTAGTATTTGCCAGCCTATGAACACAAAGATAAAAATGCTGCAGGCCCTGTCCTCAAGTAACTTACAGAGTACTGTGGACTATCACTGGTTCATAGGTAAATTAATACAGTACCTATCTATCTATATCTATATGTATATATATATGCGTGTATACATGCATAAATATATACATGCATATATATGCATGTATATATTTACAACCTGTTTTGTGATAATTGTATGACATAAGGGTAATCCTCCTGAGAGAATAAAGTGTTCAAGTGTTCATCTATTGTCCTTCAAAAATGTGGTGCTCAGCACAAAACACAGAACCCTGGATAAGTTTTGGCTGCTTTAGAAGGACTGGCCAGCTAGGTGGTGCAGTGGATAAAACACTGGGCCTAGAGTCAGGAAAACTCCTCTTCTCAAATTCAAATCCAGATTCAGATACTTACTACCTATGTGACCCTGGGTAAATCAATTAACCCTGTTTGCCAAAATTTCTTCTTCTGTAAAATGAACTGGAGAAGGAAATGACAAATCACTCCAGGGCTTTTGCCAAGAAAACCACAAATGGGGTCACAAAGAGTCCAACACGACTCAAACAAATGAATGGCAATGGCAAGTTTAGAGGCAAAGATACTCTATTGTTTTCTTAATTCTAAAAGTTATGCCTACCTAAGATGTAGAATTGCAGAGAAAGAGTACCATAGGACATAGAGGTGACCTGGGAAAGGCATAGAGATGTGAAATGGAATAGGAACAACAAACTATACCACTTTGGCTAGAACATAAAGTAGGCAACAGAAAGTAATGAATAATCAACTTAGAAAGTCAGACTGGAGGCAATCTTTAAGTGAAATGTCTAAGAAAGGACATTACATTTTTTTTCCTAACAGAAATGGTAAGCCCTTGAAACTTCTTTATTCTGGGAATGATCTAGTCAGACCCATTTTTAGGAGGATCATTTTAGCAAATTTGAGGTGGGTGGATTGGTGAAGGGAGAGGCTAGATGACTAATTTGAAGATGAGAGTTGATGACAGCCTGAGCCAGGTTAGCAACTAAGAGTGTAGAGAGAAGGGGATGGATGTGAGAGAAGTTATGGAGTTACAATTGCCAAGATCTGATAATCAAGTCTTTTATTTTAATTAATTAATTTATTTTTAATTTCCAACATCCACTTTCATAAGCTTTTGAATTTAAATTTTCTACCATGAGTCTTTTGGAGTTTTCTTAGACCCTTGAATTGCTGAGAAGAGATAAGTCTATCAAAGTTAGTCATTGTACAATGTGGCTGCTACTGTGTACAATGTTCTCTTTGTTTTGCTCATTCAACTCAGCATCAGTTCATGTAAGTCTTTACAGGTTTTTCTGAAGTCTGCCTCTTCATCATTTTTATTATACAATAGTATTCAATCATATTCATATAACACAACTTCTTCAACCATTCCTCAAGTGATGGACATCCCCTCAATTTCTAGTTCTTGGCCAGAACAAGAATTGTTATAAATATTTTTTGTACATGTAGGTCTTTTTCCCATTTGTATTATCTCTTTTAGATATGGCCCTAGAAGTGGTATTGCTGGGTCAAAAGGTATGGACATTTTTATAGCCCTTTGGGCATAGTTCTAAATTGTTCTCCATAATGGTTGAATAATGTTCTCCATAATGGTTGAATCAGTTCACCAATAATGCATTAGTGTTGCAATGTTCCCACATTTTCTCCACCATTTACAATTTTCATGTTTTGTCATGTTAATCAATCTGATATGTATGATGTGGTACCTAAGAATTGTTTTGGTTTGTATTTCTCCAGTGAATAGTGATTTAGAGCATTTTTTCATATGATTATAGATAGCTTTAATTTCTTTATCTGAAAATTCCTGTTCATATCCTTTGACCATTTAGCAATTGGGTAGTGACCTGTATTCTTATAAATCTGGCTGAGTTCTCTATATATTTTAGAAATGAGGCCTTTATCAGAGACACTGGTGCTAAAAATTCTTTTGCAATTTTCTGCTTTGCTCCTAATCTTTGTTGCATTAACTTTGTCCAAAAACTTTTCAATTTAATATAATTAAAATTATCCCTTATGCATTTCATCATGTTCTCTATCTTTTGTTTGGTCATACATTCTTCCATTCTCCATAATTCTGATAGGTAAACTATACTTTGCTCTCCCAGTTTGCTTATAGTATCAGCCTTTATATCTAAATTGTGTACCCATTTTGACTTTATTTTAGTATATGTTGTGAGATGTTAGTCCATTTTCTGCCACACTATTTTCTAGTTTTCCTAGCAATTTTGGTCAAATAGTTAGTTCTTATCCCAGAAGTTCACTTCTTTGGGTTTATTAAAGAGTAATTACTATAGTCATTGACTACTGTGTCTTGTATACCTAACCTACTCCACTGATCTACCCCTCTGTTTCTTAACCAGTACCATAAAGTTTTGATGATTGCTGCTTTATAATTCAATTTAAGATCTGGTACAACTAGAATACCTTCCCTAACATTTCTATTCATTCATTCTTTTGATATTCTGAATCTTTTGTTCTTCCAGATGAATTTTGCTATTATTTTTTCTAACTCTATATAATAAATTTCGGTAGTTTGATTGGTATGGCACCAAATAAGTAAATTAATTTAGGTAGAATTGTCATTTTTTTATTAACTCTGCCTACCCATGAGCAACAGATGTTTTTCCAATTATCTAGATCTGACTTTGTGTGAAAATGATATTGTAATTGTGTTTATATAGTTCCTTTGTTTGTTTTGGCAGGTAGAATCCCAGATATTTTATGATGTCTACAGTAACTTTAAATGGAATTTCTCTATCTCTTGCTGTTGGGCTTTGTTAATAATATATAGAAATGGCAATGATTTGTGTGGATTTATTTTATAGCCTTCAACTTTGCTAAAGTTTTTTATTATATCAAATAGTGCTTTACTTGATTCTCTACCATACTCCAAGTGTATCATCATATAATCTGCAAAGAGTGATAGCTTGTTTCTTTTTTTGCCTTTTCTAGTTCCTTCAATTTCTTTTTCTTCTCTTATTGCTAATGTTAACATTTCTAGTGTCATATTGAATAGCAGTGGTAACAATGAACATCCTTGTTTCACCCCCAATCTTATTGGAAATTCTTCTAGCTTATCCCCTTTATATATAATGCTTGCTGATGGTTTTAGGTAGATACTACTTGTCATTTTAAGGAAGGATCCATTTATTCCTATGCTCTCTAATGTTCTTAATAGAAATGGGCATTGTATTTTGTGAAAAGCTTTTTCTGCATCTGTGTTTCTTTGGTCCATATTCTGTCACAAATACCCCAATCCACACATACCTAGTAGTGACAGTGATAGAGAGACAGAAAGACACAGAGAGACAGAGAAAGAGTCAGAGAGAGAAAGAGAGATAGAGACAGAGATAGAGAGATAAAGAGAGAGATAGATACTGAGAGACAGAGACAGAGAGAGAAGGTACTGGTACTATGAGGCAGGAAAGTTCTCTGGAAAAAGATGGGACTTGAGCTGAGTCTTATAAGAACCCAGAAAAATCAGAAAGTGGAGCAGGAGTGAGATGATTCCATTTAGCAGGAATAGCCAGTACAAAGGTATTGAATTAGTAGGAAGATTAAAGATCAAGTGTTGTATGTCAGGAGTGGCAAGAAAACCAGTGTAGTTGGATTTCTGGCTCAAAGAGTACATAGAGGGGAGCAAAGTCTAAGAAGACTAGTACATGTAGGAAGGGAATAGGTTGTGAAGGACTTTGAATGTTAAAGAGGATTTTATATTTTATGCTGAAGGTAAAACACCAGTGTGTTTATTGAATAGAAGAGCAGCAAAGTTAGACCAACACTCAAAGAAGATCACTTTGGCAGCTGACTGCAGAATGGATGGACTAGAAGTGGGCAGAGGTTTGAGGCAGAGAGATCTACTGGAAAAGTCCAAGCATGGACTTTTTTGTGATTTTTAGGAATACAAAGGTAGGTATACAAGACTCAGCAGTCATGTGATTTTTTTCTTGTATCTTTTCCTTTAAAATTGAGTACTAGATAGCCACAGTCTCAAATAAATTCTAAGTCTATTGATAAATATCCTGGGCAATAAATTTTATTCCTCTTTTCCTTAGTTTTCAAGACATTAATTGATGTTGGAAATTATCCTTTGCATGCTTCTCCATCTCCTTACTCCTTAGGCTTTTCTTTAATTCCTCTGTTTTTCCTTATAAATATTTCACAATTGACAACCAGTTCTTCTGTACTTTCCCTCTCCTTCATGTATTAAGAAAGAATAAGAACATGGGAAGGGGGTCAAATCAGAAGTCTTTTAGACAGTGGAATAGTAGGCACAAAATGAATTGAGGTAACTGGTACAGACTTCTTTTGTCAGAGGATTCAGCAAAGTGGAAAAGATAAGGGAATAAAAATTAGGAAAAATTGTGAAGTAGTCAAGTTTTAGGAAAATAGTCAGATTGATGGCATTACAGTTATGTAGAAAGAATGCTGAATTGCAAGTTCAGATATGAGTTTTAGGCATGGGGCCACCGTTCACTAAGCTATATTCTTTTGAGCTTGTAATGTAATCTTTCTGGGAATGAATTTCCTCATCTGTGATATAAAACACTTGGACAGGTGAATTTAAAGTATTCAATCCGACCACCACATAAGCAGACAGAACACATTAACCATGCTCTGAGAAGGACAGATTATGCGGCTGGTTTAAGGAGTACATGCTGGAGACATGGGGGATTGTGGCTGTGGTCAGATGATAGTCTACCATGTTCTCTAGCCTTTTCAGATCATGGGACATGAAGACTGCTTCCAGCTTCCTCTGGCTCTGAACAAGCATGGATTTTGCAAATTTCAGTTTGGTACATTATAATAAACTGCATCAAACACTGTTTGAGCATCTGTCACAAAGACGTCACATTGAAGCTTCTATATTCTCTAGATAGATTTAAATTAATCTAATGGTCATTTCTGTTGTTATTCACTTTAAAAATAAATTGATACAAATCAAACCCAAGGTGTACTGCAAATTTATTACCCTGATAAAATGAAGGCCAGATTATGTGATGATATACTTAAGAGAATTCTAGAGAATTAAGTAAAAAATTACTTGAGACAATAAATAAACTTGGCAAAGTTGCAAGATATAAAATAAACCCACATAAATCCTTGGCATTCCTGTATAGTTCTTTTTTTTTTTTTTTGCTTTTTGGAGGGCAATTGGGGTTAAGTAACTTGCCCAAGGTCACACAGCTAGGTTTTGTTTGTTTGTTTGCTTGTGTGCGTTAAGTGTCTGAGGTCAGATCCAAACTCACGTCCTTCTGACTCCAGGGCCGACGCTCTACTCACTGTGCCACCTAGCCGCCCCCATTCCTGTATATTTCTAATGAAATTCAATAGCAAGAGATAGAAAGAGAAATCCCATTTAAAGTTACTGTAGACATTGTAAAATATTTGGGAATCTACCTGCCAAAACAAACCCAGGACCTATATGATCACAACTACAAAATGCTTTTCACACAAATAAAGTCAGATCTAACTAATTGGAAAAACATCCATTGCTCATGGGGGTTGAGCTAATATAATAAAAATGACAAATTTACCTAAATTAAATTACATAATTTAGTGTCATACCAATCAATTTACCAAAAAATACTTTATAGAGCTAGAAAAAATAATAACAAAATTCATTTAGAAGAACAAAAGGTCCAAAATATCAAGGGAATTAATGAAAAGAAATGCTAGGAAAGATAGACTAGCCATACCAGATTTTAATTTGTATTATAAAGCAGAAGTCATCAAAACTACTTGGTACTGGCTGAGGAATAGAGTAGTGGATTGGGTACACAAGAGTCAGCAGTCAATGACTATTGTAATCTACTGTTTGATCAACCCAAAGACCCCAGTTTGGGGGATAAGAACTCACTATTTGACAAAAACTGCTGGGAAAATTGGAATATAGTATGGCAGAACTGGGCATAGACCATTATCTAATACCAATATACCAAAATCAAGTCTAAGTGGGTACGTGATATAGGTATAAAGGCTGATACTATAAGCAATCTGGGAAAGCAAAGAATAGTTTACCTATCAGATTTATGGAGAGAGGAAGACTTTATGACCAAACAAGAATTAGAGAGCATTATAAAATTCAAAATTGATAATTTTGATTACATTAAATTGAAAAGCTTCTGTACAAATAAAGCCAATGTAATCTAGATTAAGAGGAAAGTGGAAAATTGGGAAAGATTTTTTATAACCAATGTCTGATAAAGGTCTCATTTCTAAAATATGTGGAGATTTGAATCAAATTTATAAGAATACAAGTAATTCTCCAGTTGATAAATGGTCAAAGGATATGAACAGGCAGTTTTCAGAGGAAGAATTTAAAGAAATCTATAAGCATATGAAAAAATGCTCTAAATCACTATTGATTAGAGAAATAAAAATCAAAACAACTCTGAGGTACCACATCTCACCAGTCAGATTGGTTAATATGACAAAACAGGAAAATGACAAATACTGGAGAGGATGTGGAAAAATGGAAACACTAATGCATTGCTGGTGGAGTTGTGAACTGATTCAACCACTCTGGAGAGCAGTCTGGAACTATGCCCAAAGGGCTATAAATAATATCATAGCCTTTGACCCAGTAATAACACTTCTAGGGTTATATCCCAAAGAGATCATAGAAGTGGGAGGAAGACCCATATGTACAAAAAATATTTATAGTGGCTCTTTTTGTGGTGGCAAAGAATTGGAATTTAAGGGGATGCCCATCAATTGTGGAATGGTTGAATAAGTTGGGGTATATGAATGTAATGAAATACTCTTATGCTATAGGAAATGAGGAGCAGGTGGATTTCATATTTACCTGGAGAGGCTTATACAAACTGATGCTGAATGAGAAGAGTAGAAACAGGAGAAAATTGTACACAAATACAGACATGTATGTGTGATGACCAGCTTTGATAGACTATACTCTTCTCAGCAATGCAGGGTTATAAGTCAACTCCAAAAGACCCATGATGGAGAGAGATGTCTACATTCAGAGAAAGAACTAGAAAGAACAGAGTTTGAATGTAGATTGAAGCAAACTACCTGCTCTCTTTATTTTTTCTTGTTTGGCTTTGTTTCCTCTTTCCCATTGTTCATTCCATCATTTACAATGCTTCCTTATAACCTGACTAATGTCTAATGTGAACGTATTTTCAGATCCTATACTTGATTGTATGTCACCATGGGAAGGGGAGGAGAGGGAAGGGAAGAAAATTTGAAAATCAAAGAATTGTGGAACTGAATCTTTTAAACTAAAATTAAACAAACAAAGTAATAAAGACAAAAAAAAAAACTGAGAAGGCATGGGGAAATACAAAAGACTTAAAAACAATATATTGATAATATTTAAAAATGAATAGTTGAATTGACAAAAATATTTTGGAAACTTGAGTGCTTTTCTCATAGAGTTGGTGGCATGATAAGCAATGATACATCGATTTATTTGGCAGATCTGAGGTGTTCTTCAAAGGCAACTCATTTTACAGTTTCAGACTGTTGAGAGGCAGAGTGGCCCACTTTTGAAGGAGAATATTTTCTTTTTTTTTAAAACAAATGCTTTATTAGCTTCTGTTTTACATTATTCATTTCCATCAGATTTTGAGTTACAATCATTTTCCCCCCATTATTCCCCTACCCAACCTCCCAGAATAGTAGTCCCACAAGAAATCGCTTCCTCCAATCTGCTCTCTCCCATACCTTCTCCCATACCCCCATCGACTTTTCCATTAGAGGAAGGTGAGTCTTTGTGTCCCAATGCCTGCACATCTTATCTCCCAATTACAAGCAAAAGAGTATTAATAATAGTATTTATATATATTTGAAACATTTAATGTTAAGACCTCGAATTTCAGATCCATTTCCTTCTTCCCTTGTCACCCATTCCCTCTTGGGAGATAAGTAATTCAGTATATGTTGTACATGTCTGGCTATGCAAAACATTATCATAGTAGATATATTGTACAAGGCTGCTTATAATTCCCTCCCACTCATCCCACCCCCCACCTGGTCCATTCCCTACATGATCCTGTCCCTCTTCTATAGTGGGTACTTCCAACCTCCCCTCACCCCAAGGATGCCCTCCCATCCATCATCCCTCCTCTCATCCCCCTTCTCCCTATCCTGCTGCAGGTTGAGATATCCCATTTAGTATGTATGTCATTTTCTCCCTGAACCAAATTCAATGTGAATGTGGTTTTGCCTTTTTAGCCTTCCTTATTCTCCCCCTCCTTTGCAACCACTTCCCCTACATGGGATAGTTTACCCTACCCTGTCTCTCCCCATCTCCTCTTGCCACTTTCCTCTCTCACCTCATAATTTCATCCCTTGAGTATTCTCCTTCCCAACAAATTCAACCTATGCCCTCTATCCATATATAACTGTAACCATATACACACACATTCACATATGTATTCATATGACCACACACCCTTCTTCCATTATTTTCATAGTGAGAAAGATATCATCAGTCACAGTTATTGCTTTTCCATATAGGAATGTAAATAGTTCAACTTTGATAAGTTCCTTTTGATTTCTTTTCCCTGATTACCTTCTCAGGCATCTCTTGCTTCTTGTGTCTGGATGTCAAATTTTCTATTCAATTCTGGTTTTTTCCTCAAGAATGCTTGAAAGTGGGGGCGGAGCCAAGATGGTGGAGTAGAAACAGCCCTTCCAAGCCTCTCTGCCCCCAGATTCCCCACAAACTATGTAAAAAAGGACTGTGAACAACTTCTGGAGCCCCAGCACCCATAGAACGACACAGAGAAGCTAACCTCCCGCTGAGGACAGCCCAGCTGCCCTGCAGGAAGGACCAACACAGAGGTCTGGGACCTGGCAGAATGCAGAGCACAGAGCCCAGGTCCGCGTGAGCCGAGGTTTTAGCTCCAGGGCGGCAGGGCCAGCAGCCAGCTGGAGGAACCCCAGAACACCAGGAGCTGTGGCGATTCCAGAATTATCAATATAGACATGCCTAGGACAAAGTAAGAGGTTAGTGTCCTATGGACTTTGGGGCCTGTATTTGGGGAATGCGTCAGCACCCTCCCCTGGGGGCTAGAAACCACTGAGGAGACACGCCATTTTGTAGTTTTCATAGGCATTTCCGGCTCCCAGCCTACAAATCGTGGGGAGATCCAGTGATCAGTCTTGGGGGGTAATCGCTCTTGCTTTAACCTCCCTGGATCTGGATTGTGATCTAGGGTGGAAGTTGTGGGTGGGTTTACAGCTTGCCAGAAACGGAAGTTGCCCCCCACACGTTCGGGACGAAAATTCCTCTAGCTGGCCTTAAAGCCATAGTGTGGCAACAAGCCCAAAAGTCAAGCAATTAAGTGGCAACATGCCAAGGCAAAGGAAACAGAAAAATGCAACCCTAGACTCCTATTTTGGGGGCATAGAGCGGGAAAAGGACTGTGAGGTCAGAAGTCCTGCTCCAAAAGCCCCAGGGGAAAACATGAACGGGTTGCAGGCCATAGAGGACCTTAAGAAGGACTTTAAAAATCAAATAAGAGAAGTGGAGGAAAAATTAGAAAGAGAAATGAGAAGGATGCAGGGAAAGTATGAAATGAGGGTCAACAGCCTGACTGAGGAAAACAATACCTTAAAAAATAGACTGACTCCAATGGCAAAGGAGGCCCAAAAGGGCAATGAGGAGAAGAATGCCTTAAAAAGTCGAATTTGCCAGATGGAAAAAGAATCTCAAAAGCTCACTGAGGAGATTCATTCCTTCATAGTTAGACTGGAGCAAATGGAAGCTAGTGACTTTATGAGAAATCAAGATACTATTAAACAGATCCAAATAAATGAAATAATAGAAGGCTATATGAAATATCTAATGGCAAAACCCACTGACCTGGAAAATAGATCCAGGAGAGACAATTTAAAAATTATTGGACTACATGAAAGCCATGATCAAAGAAAGAAATGATCCTTCAAATGATCCTTCAAGAAATTCTCAAGGAAAATTGCCCTGATGTGTTAGACCCAGTGGGGGAAATAGAGGTTGAAAGAATCCACCAATCGCTTCCTGAAAAAGATCCCCCGAAAAGAACCCCTAGGAATATTATAGCCAGGCTCCAGAGCTCCCAGATCAAGTAGAAAATACTACAAGCAGCTAGGAAGAAACAATTCAATATTGTGGAAACACAATTAGCATAGCACAGGACCTGGCAGCTTCTACACTGAGGGATAGAAGGGCATGGAATATGATATTCCAGAGGGCAAAAGAGCTGGGATTGAAGCCAAGGGTCACCTACCCAGCAAAACTGAGTATCTTGTTTCAGGGGAAAATATGGTCATTCAGTGGAATAGAGGACTTTCAAGCATTCTTGATGAAAAAACCAGAGTTGAATAGAAAATTTGACATTCAGATGCAAGAAGCAAGAGATGCTTGAGAAGGTAATCAAGGAAAAGAAATCAAAAGGAACTTATCAAAGTTGGACTATTTACATTGCTACATGGAAAAACAATAACTGTGTTTGATGAAACCTTTCTCATTATGAAAATAATTGAAGAAGGGTACATGGCATATGTTCACAGGTATACATGGATAGAGGGCACAGGTTGAATTTGATGGGAAGGGATGATTGTTTTTGGAGGGCAATTGGGGTTTGCTGACTTCCCTGGGGTCACACGGATGGGTTTTTGTTTGTATGTTGGCTGTCTGGGGCCAGATCTGAGCTCGGGTACTTCTGTCTCCAGGGCTGGTGCTCTGCTCATTGTGCCACCTAGCCACCCCAAGGAAGGGATGATTCTTAAGGTGTGAAGCCAAGAGGTGAGAGAGGAAAGTGGCAAGAGGAGATGGAGAGAGACAGGGTAGGGTAAACTATCTCATGTAGATGTGGCAAGGGGAAGTAGTTGCAGGGGAGGGAAAGAACAAGTAGGCAAAAAGGCAAAAGCATATTCTCATTGAAGTTGGCTCAAGGAGAGAATCACATACATACTAAATGGAATATCTTACCCTCACTCCCTCTCCTGAGTAGGGCAAAGGGGGGTGAGAGAGGGGATAATGGAGGGGAGGGCATTCTGGGGGGAGGGGAGGTTGGAAGTACCCACTATCAAAGAGGGACAGGATCAAGGTGGGGAATGGTCCAGGTGGGAGGTGAGACGGGTGGGAGCGAAATATAAGCAGTCTTTCACAATAAGATAAATAAATAAAAATAATAATAAGAAGAAGAAAAAGTATTCCATGAGATAAAAGAGTTATTTCATGGACTTTGTCAGTGAAGCCATATTGATTGATACCAGCCATGTATATCCATTTATTATAAAGATATATTTGTAGGAATCTTTATATTGGAAGTAATTCTCATTTCTATTAAGGAAACATGATATGTTTAAGCATAGAAAAAACCAAGAGAAGTATAAACAATTTCTGAGAAACTTTTCACATTTTATACCAACTATTCTTGGTATTTTCTTTTTGTTATCTATCTATTAATAAACATTTAACAACTCCTATGTTCCAGGTACTTTGCTAGGTTGTAGGGACACAAAAAAGAGGCAGAAGATGGTCCCTCCTGTCCCTGGATTGAAGAGTATGTGTCATGTAGTATGTTTTAAATTTTAAAATCCCAAGCTTAGTGACAACTACATGGAATTTTTTAAACTACATTTGTGTGTGTGTGTGTGTGTGTGTGTGTGTATGTATACATATGTATATATACATATATATAATGGAGTTTTAGGTGGCATGACCAATGATCACAAGATTAAGAATAATTATCACTATATAATACCAAGCTGCTCTTTTCTCCCCCTTGAACCTTATTGTGCATTCTTCTTACTCCTCAAGCAATAAATTATTATCAAATGTTAAAAAAAGATAAAAAAATAAAAATCTATCAGTTCAGAATAAAATTAAAACCACAAAAAAATAGTTTCATAGAGTTTTTTCAGATTTCAAAACTCACTTTTAATATCAGTTCCTCTTTCATCACTTTGCTCTAGTTTTGCTTTTGGCCATGATTGGGCCTTGGAGCATCATGCCTTTGTAGCATGTTTTTCTTGCTAAATTTGTATTAATAGAAATTAGAGTCACCTTTTCAAAAGTAACTGTTGAGTTCAACTTATAACTAATAACGTGATTTTTTTTTTAATTTTTAGGTGTTTCTCTTGTATTTTCAGATAATGCATTATTTTGTCCAGTATAATTGAGAGCATTATGGACATTATGCGTACAGCTATAATCTTCCGATTGCGAAGAAATCTGACATTCTCAACTGAAGTAAAGTAAATTTGCTTTTTGATTATGTGACTCTTGCAATACATTTTGAATTTTATTTTTCTGAGTTTAGAGTACAATATCTTTTTGATTATCTAAACAGAGAAATAAAGATTATTTTGTTTATTTATAGTCAGTCTGTCAAAACAATGTATTTGAATATGCATTTTATTTCTTTTGGGATTAAGAGAAATGTGTTTATGCCTTTTGCGATGTAGTTTCAGAAATAGAAGCATCATTATTTAAGTGCTTTGTTATATATTCATGGGCACTCTTCTGTGTTTTTATGAAATTATTTATTACATTTTCCCTTAAGAATGAAAAATTTTAAGATGTTTCTTGTAAAGCCAAGCACAGAAGAATGCTACTGTGAACAGCTTTTAAGGTTCTGATTATGTAGTGTAGTGAACACTCTATTTATTCAATAACAAATCAGAGCAAAACATTCACAGTAAATCAAGGTACAGCATTCACAATGTTACATCTTATCATGGATAATCAATATACAGCATTCATAACAATTTATTCCAGAAAATGGCCACATAGTTTTCACCACAGTAGTCACACAGTTTTGAACAAAGTATAATCATTTAGTCAATCAATCACTCAGTAACTCAATCATTCAGTCAACTCAATCATTCAATCATCCTTAAGGAGTCTTGCCACCTTAAGGGTTACAAAATACAATAGTCAAAGTTCTCTACTCATGGGGCACACTAAGTTACGATATCAGTCACTGCTCCTTACTCTCTTAAGGGGTAGTGTAAAATACACAGGACATCCACCCCTCAGTCACAAACAGGTTAAAATATTCTCAGTCAGTACATGGTATCCAAGTAAAGTCTTTTTTCAGCTTGACTCGGGGTAGACTCTAAGATTCTCTGGATCCCCTTCTATGGTCCCAGCTTCTACCTGGATTCACCAAACTGTCACCTGGTTTCAAAGGCAGACAGCTCCCAGTTCCTTGTCCAGCTCTCTGTGCTGTTCCTGTTCCACACTGAAGCTCACAGTATCCAGTTCATCTTAAAGCCTTCACAGTTTCTGTTCCTGGGAAGTCAAGGCTTAACAAAGCCACAAACAGGTTCATTCAAAGTACAAGTATCACAGTCATGCTTCCTCAGTCTTTGGCAGCTCTAGCTGGTTCCTAAGAATCAAAATCACTTCACCCAGGTTCCCAAAATCGAAATAATTCTCTCTGGTCTGGGCCTTTTCTCTTCAGCCTCCTCAGCAGCACCTGCTTCTGCCTCCATGAAGCTTATCCCAAGGAGTTCTGTCTCTCCCTCTCTGGGGCTTTTCCTTAAACACACTATTGCTCTTCCCTTTTCAGCCCCTTACTGTTACATCAGCAACAGGAGTTCATACCTTCTGTTTCTTTAACAGAGCCTTAATTTGAACTAAATACCTCTTAGATTTCCAATACAAAGGGATCTTTAAATTTCATTATCTTTATAGTTCTGTAAACATATTTTCGTCAATGTATGACTCCGATACTCCAATGGAATTGTGAAAATCATAACTCACCTGTGTCTGCTTATGCTTCGTAACTTTCTCCATGTCCTTCTATTAGTACCTCACAGGAGGTTACCCAGTATCCTAGTGGTCTACATCCCCTTCTTTTGATATTACAAGGATTCTACTCCAATGAAGAATGTGGGTTGACCGTTAGTTATTTTTCACTCTTATCACATCACCAGCCCATTTTCTTTTTTGATCACATAATTCCATAATGACGTTCTTTGCACCACTTTTTCTGATGCATTTTCTATGATGTGTCCATGAAGCCCTGCTCTCTATATTACAACATGAGCTGTTTGTGCCCTTAAACATTATCCCAGCAGAACATGAGCTCTAGTAACTTCTACCAAAAGGTTTTGAGTATGGTGCCAGCAAGATACTTTGTGTGTTTTCTGAAAACCAGCCTTACTTAACACATACAAATTCCTTGGTCAGGAAATGAGGAAAAATACGGATATAAGTCACCAATATATTATGATCTATGAAATTCAAGGCAAATGCAAAGTACAAAAATATATCTGTAAGACTTTAAAAGGTATGCCTTGGCACTAAACTAGACTCCAAGAAGGAAGTCTATGACTCCTTTGCTTGATTCTGAAATTCACTATTTTGGGAGGCTGAAATATGATGGATGATTCATAGCTGGTCAATTATACTACCAAATTGTCTTTTGTTTAAGCGATTCTGACCTGAGCCTATGATAAAATAGAACTCAAGTTATTCTAGGAATTGTCTTAACAATTCAGTTCTATGAAACTTAAAAGTAGACATTTTGAAGACTATCAGCAGTTCATTGGTCATTTTCATGCTATGTTTCAGACCCTCATTTTATAACTGGTTGTTATATGCTATTCTGTTGTTCCCTCAGCAGTCTCCATGTAATGATCCTATTTCAGATTCTACTTCCTATTTTACCAAACTTTGCTAGTTCCATTGCCTTCTTATTGGTGAACTTTCACAATTTCATACTCAACTCATGCCCTTGTACAGCTTATTCTCAGGCCATCTGAATAATAAACTTCTGCAAGTTTTCCCCTATACTTTTTCACCCTTAACTTTTGGAACAATAATCAAGTCAATGCTATCATTTATTGAAAGACATATTAATTAACTCCTCTATGACTTTACTCACTACTCCTCTAACTTCTCTGAGCAATACACCCTTTCCTGGACATACCTCATATATTTCATACACAAATTATATGTACAAATGTGTATGTACATTTATACAAATATACAGATACATATTAGATCTATGTGTCATTTCAAGAAATGATAGTATTGATAGTATGTGTGTATGTGTCATGACATAATGATGTGTCATGACAAGCATTGACAGACAGACAGATAAATAAGACTCATTGTCTGCAATGACATGAATATCTACTAAGGTTATTAATCTATCAATAATGTATCTTTTAGATAGGAAATACAATTGGACAATTAGCTGAGTTTGGATTTAACTAAGTGGAAGAGGATCTGGATGCATTTGCTGTATCACGCAAATTAATCACTCTATCAAGATATAATGATAAAAATATGTGTAATATTTATATTATGCATAGGTGTATGTATAGACACACATTCATTTACATGCATGTAAACATTCAAATACACGTAAACATTGTGTGTTATGCATGTGCACAGATGTACATTTTAATAAAATACAAAGGAAGAACTGGCATTTAAAAATGCATATATGTATATTGAAGGATAAAAATTAAGATTGCTGGAAAGAACAAGAATAGACACACATGAGTTTCAGTAGCTTGGGACATTTGGTGGGAAATAGCCTGGTAGTTAATCAGTAAACATTCATTAAATTGCTGCTTTCTGCCAGACACTGTGCTAAGTGATGGGGATACTATCAAATTTAGACAGTAGAATGCCTAAGTGATGGGATACTTCGATATAATAACTGATAGAGTTTTCTTTCTACCTGAAGCAAAACAGCTAATCTTTCTCTTGTTTAGCCTTTAATAAGATGTCATTTCTCAAAAGGTGAAGAAACTAAACAAGGAGAATTTCTTTCCTGGATTTGATTTTTATTTAAAAGTAAGGGCTGGTTTGTTGATGGTTTATGATGGTAATATTGGAGAGAAGTGACCATTTCATTCTGCAATTGATAATAGAGGACGATATAATTGCTGATACCCTGACATGCATCCTACGTTTATTTCAAAGGCTTTAGAGAAGGATAAGTACCTTTCAATAGTTTAAAATTCTACAGCCAATGAAAATAAGCCCTGGAGGGACGGGAGGCCCTCAAAATGAAATTCTGAAGACCAAAAGAGAAAAAAAAATGAGGTTGAAAGGGAAAGATGTTAAAGAGATCAAAATGAATGTATAGGAAATACAATCAACCAACCTGTATTTTGAAAAGAGAGGTACATAAGATAAAAACAAAGACAATGTAACGGAGGATAAAAACAGAAATGTGGGTCAGTTATGTCTGAATAGTCAAGAAAAATGAAGCTCACAATGAAAGGAAGTTAGAAAAGAAAGTAAAAAAAGTCTAGAAAATAACAGGTGTGTTAGCTATAGATGTGAAATAAAGAAATCAAAGGAAGGACAAGAGCATTATTTGGGGGCAAAAGAGATAATGCTAACAGACATAGGAGAGAAGATAGATCTGCTCACTGGTTATTTGACTTACACATTCTCCATCAAAGAAAATTATCTTTCAACTGGAAAAGATAAAACAAAAAGGAATAGTAGAATTCATATGCAACTTAAATAGTTAAATAGCTGCTCTTGAAGAGCCCTGTCCCCAGACCTCCAGGTGAGATATATCCTGAGGGCACCAAATAAATTAATGATAATGATAAACATTTTGATAGTTTTTTCTTTTTTTTTTTTTGTGCCAGATACTGTACTAAGCACTTTATATATATATATATTTTTTTTTTCTTTTTTTCTTTTTGGAGGGCAATTGGGGGTAAGTCACTTGCTCAAGGTCACATGGCTAGGTTTTTGATTGTGTGTGTTAAGTGTCTGAGGCCGGATCTGAACTCAGGTCCTTCTGACTCCAGGGCCAGCTCTCTACTCACTGCACCACCTAGCCACCCTTAAGCACTTTATAATTATTATCTCATTTGATCCTTACAACAACCCTGGAAGTTAGGTGCTATTTTAGAGATGAGAAAACTGAGGCAAACAGAAGTTAAGTGACTTGCCTAAGGCCATATAGCTAGTAAGTATCTGAGGATAGATTTGAACCAAAAAATAAAAGAATGTGGCTATTAAACCACCAATGGTTATTTGGAAAATCATGGAGATTGCGAGAAATACAGCAAAATCAGACAAAGAAGATTGAATTCGTTTTCAAGAGAGGGAAGAGAATGACTACATGGTATTTTTTTTTAATTAGGTATTTACTTCAAACACAGTGTGACTCAGTAATCTGAGAACTTTGTGTATATTAAGAGCAGAAAAGTTTCTTTATACCCTCTTCCCCACTCCTCATCTGGGCAAATTTTTCTACTCAAATATAGCATTTCTAATCTCTATCGGCTTGCTATAACCCTTTACAGGGTTGTTGGAAAGGGCTAATTCTTTTTTTTTTTTTAAAGCAATTGGGGTTAAGTAACTTGCTCAAGGTTACACGGCTAGTCATTTGATTTATGCGTGGGTGCTCATTTTCTGAGGCCGGATCTGATCTCGGGTCATCCAAACTCCGAGGCCGGCGCTCTTACTCACTGCGCCACCTAGCCGCCCCGAAAGGGCTAATTCTTAACATGAATAACAGGTTCTTTTAAGTAGAAAACAGAAAAGATGATCAGGTTAGTTATTTCTGGGCCATAAAAGATGAGATCAGTCAGCAATTCATTCACTTAGATCCTGTATTGTCCAGTGAGACCAAAACTTTCAGCAAAAAGCTCAAGTTGGCTCTTTAAATAAGGCACACAAACCTAGTAAGAACAGTTGGCTACAAATCAGCTGCAGTTTCTCTTCCCCTCTCTTTTTCTTTCTCAAAACTAGAAGTGGAACTAAAGAGAAAAATAAGCACTTACAAGAACAATAAGCTTCATCTTTCTGTGCTAGATTCTGATGAAGGGCAATAATGGTCATTGAAATTCTTGGACAATTAAGCCAATTTTTTCTCCCATCAAACAGTAATCTTTAGTCTTCTGTCATTTCAGTGCTTCTTACTGACACATTTCCTACGGAACATACTTTCATCCCTTTGTTATTTCTTCAGTCCTCAAGTTCCCCAACCAGTTCATATGTCATGTTCTTCTCTCAGTTTTCTCTTCCTTAGATGGTATAATTAAGAATCTCCTGACTCTCAGAGACTCAATTTTCATTTCAAAGTTAACTCTTAAAACTCCTTGTATGAAATAAACAATCCATTTCCTACCATATTTTAGCTTCCAAATACCAAGGTGATTTCTCATTTTCTTTTATCCATTTTAATTTTTGGAAAAAGGTCAATGACATAAGAACAATAATGAGTCCAAATTTAATCATCAAATTCCATGTCTTTGAAATTGTATTTCTTCATATCCATATTTTTTGTTGGTTCAATAAATATAAACCAAAATTCTCTGTCTTTAAAACATCAGCCTAGGGCAGCTAGGTGGCGCAGTGAGTAGAGCATCGGCCCCGGAGTCAGAAGGACCTGAGTTCAGATTCGGCCTCAGACACTTAACACACACACAAACAAAAACCTAGCCATGTGACCTTGGGCAAGTTACTTAACCCCAATTGCCCTCTAAAAAAAAAGGCAAATAAATATAAACATGTGTTTGGGGCGGCTAGGTGGCACAGTGAGTAAGAGTGTTGGCCTCGGAGTTGGGATGACCTGAGATTGAAACCGGCCTCAGAAAATGAGCACCCACACCTAAATAGTGACTAGCCATGTAACCTTGAGCAAGTTACTTAACCCCAATTGCTTTAAAATAAAAAAAAAAATCAGCCTAGTCATACATAAGCTATGTATGATTATATAGCATTCACAAGGTGAATAATTCTTTACATTTATGCAACAGTTTATTTTTAGTCAAAAACTGCTCAAATTTCATCTGAAATCTCTCTGTGTATGTGCATGATATATCTATATCTATATCTATCTATCTATATATATATATATATATATATATATGCGTTTTGAATTAAATTCTTTTCCCATGCCTTTTAGGCATCACTATTGCCAGCCATAACAATTGCAATATTTTAGATCCTTTGAATGTTGATATAACTCCTTTTTGCATTAAAATATGAGTCTCCAAGAGTCTTTTTTAGTACCCAAAAGTAGAGACTAGACTAGACTATATTAGACTAGAGCATGGCCTTAAAGGGGCTCTGTAACTTATATTGAGAATGATGTTTGAATAATTGTAAGGGAAATATCTATACTATACATTTGCTGATAAAAAGTAACATAAATTGGCCTAATGAAAGGGAAAACTAAATAAGAATTATAACTTTCAAGGTTAATGCATAGAATTTCATCATAAAAAGAATAAAATTTCAGAGTAGATTATAAAACAGAATCTTAAAATATACTTCTCACCAAGTACGTACTGAAAAAGAAAGTGACTTTTTTTTCTTTTTAAAAACTAGTTAATTTTGAATTTTCAATGTTCACTTTTATAAGATTTTGAGTTTTACATTTTCTCCCCCTTCTTCCCCTCTTGCCTCCCTAAGATGGCATGCAATCTGATACAGGCCATACATGTACAATCATATTAAACACATTTCCATATTAGTCATATTGTAAAGAAGAATTAGAACAAAAGGGAAAAGTCATGAGGAAAAATAAGAGGAAAAAGAATATGCTTTGATCTGCATCAAACTCTAGAGTACTTTCTCTGGATGTGGATAGCATTTTCCATCATGAGTCTTTTGGAATTGTCTTTGATCCTTTGTATACAATGTTTTCCTGTTTCTGCTCACTCAACATCAGTTCATATAAGTCTTTCCATGTTTTTCTGAAGTCCACCTGCTCATTATTTCTTATGGAACAATAGTACTCCATTACATTCATATACCACAAGTTGTTCAACCATTCCCCAATTGATGGATGCTGCCTCAATTTCCAATTCTTGGCCACCACAAAAAGAGCTGCTATAAATATTTTTCTACATATTGGTCATATTCCTGTTTGTATGATCTCTTTGGGATGTAGCGCTAGAAGTAATATTGCTTTCTCAAAGGGTATTCACATTTTTATAGTCCTTTGGCCATAGTTCCAAATTGTTCTCCACAACAGTTGGATCAGTTCACAACTCCACCAACAGTGCATCACTTTTCTAATTTTTCCATATCTTCTCCAACATTTATAATTTTCCTATTTTGTCATGTTCAGATAGTGACTTCTTAAAGAAATATGAAGAGAACTAGGAAAGTGTAGTGATATTGGAGTGAAAAGAGACAAAAGATAATGGGGTGATCAACTGTGTTGAATGTTTTGCAAATCTGAAACAAGATGAGAGTTGAGAGAATACCATTAGATCTGGTGGGGTTTAATAAAGGGATGGGGGTAAAAGTTAGATACGAGGAGATGAATATTGAATGGGTGGTCAGGAATCAGATACTCCAGTAAGTTAAGTCTTGACTTGTGCTTTCTTACTCCTTTCAGTGTCAGCATCCTCTTCTCAGTGGTTCTTCTCCTCTGAGAAACCATGCAATTTCAGGATTCACTTAATACTGAGTAGGAAATGAAGTAGAGTCTCGGGCACTCTTAATTCATAAAGTGGCCAAGAAATTTGGACATCTTTTACTCAGGACTGATAGATGTTGCTCACAAACTTGTTAAAGGAATAAAAAAAAAGGAAGCCAGGGTCTCATGTCAAACTCAAACCTCTGATCTTTATTGTGGGGACTCAGGCTAGCTGTGGTTTCTATTTCTGTTGATGAGGGGAAGGGAGTGATACCCCCACTTTGCTAGACATTCACTAGAAATGTGGCTGGATGTTGGTCAGAGAGAGACAGAGCTAGAAACAGAGAAAATAGTGAGAAACAGAGCCAGTTATACTCAGCTCCTCTCCTGGTTGCTTCTTCTGATTCTGTGGCCAATTATCTTTGATATACCCTCCCCTAATCCACCACATAACCTTCCCCTCAAGGGGACAAGAGACCAATCAGGAGTTGCTGTGTCATCTCAGCAAAATAAAGCATATATCTTTTTAGCACAAAGCTGGAATACAGTCACAACAGAAAGGCGCCAGAGCACATACCCTATTCTATGGTAAGCGCTCCAGCGTACCCACAGTATACTGCAAGATATGTAAAACAAATATGAAGATGTGCTTCAAGAAAATATGAGAGAGAGAGAGAGAGAGAGAGAGAGAGAGAGAGAGAGAGAGAGAGAGAGAGAGAGATTATTAGCAGCAAATTAAGGTGTGTATGTACATATGTGGAGGAGTAGGGGCAGGAAGGAAAGCAAGGAAAACTTTGTGGGGGAGGTGCTATTTGAACCAGACCTGGAGGATTAGGTAGGATTCGTGAAGTGTACAAACAGTGGGAACTTTATGTAGATCAGCAAAATATTTTTCATTCAACATCTGAAAACAGAAAATAACTAGAAACCAAACAACTGCTTTGTCCATGAAGCTATTTACTCTTTGGGTCTGTATCTGTGGGCATGTATTAACTAGGCACCTATTGCTACAGGAGAGAGTGAATGGCAGCTATTAACAATTTTGTACTGACTGCTAAAATTTATGTTGTATATATGCTTGGAGTTCTGATCCAGTGCCCCAGTGGAGTTTATGGGTCCAGCCAAGAAGAAAGAAAATTTTCCAACTGAAGAGTTGCCATGGAATAAAACACTCCATGTCACAAGTTTAGCAAAATGTGCTTTTCATCCGTCCTTGAAATATATTACTATAGGGACAAAGCCAGGAAGTGTGAACAGAAGCTTTTTGATTATGAACCCAGGAGAATTTCAACAGGGGCTTAGCTATTGTAAGAGCAAGTTTGCTTTCATGTAGTTATCAGAAAGGAACTCTACCTTCCTATAACTGATAGGAACATAAAAAGATTAGAAATACACATACTGGTGTTTGGGGGTCAAAGTCTTTCCAGAGAGGAAGAAAAGAAAGTCTCTTGCCCTAGTAAACAATTATATTTCAATAGCCAGAAAATAATTAAAAATGAAACTTTTAAATTATCTTTTACAATTGAGAATTGCAAAGACAATGGAAAAAGAACTTTGTAAACCAAACAGGCCGTGATTTTCTGAATGATAAAGTATGCTTATTTCCTGCTTTTTTAATTGTTCAAATATGCACTTTAGAAACAAGGAAGATCTAAATGAAATTGGTCCCATCTGTGTCTAATATTTCAAATATCTCTTCATTTTTAATTCCAATTCCCGACCGCAAAGATATGTCACAATGAGTTTGAGCTTTAATAAATTCTTTAACCTGTGATAGATGAATCATAAATTTATGCACAATAATGATGTTTGGCATTTCTATGATGCTTTTCATCTAAAAATACATTATAGACATTATGCAATTCATCTTCACAATATCCTTATGAAGAAAGCAAATAGTGTTATCTCCATTTTACAGATAGAGGAGCTGAAAGAGATGCAAACTATTCAAGAGGCATAATTGGAAAAATTGCATCTTTTTTAGATGAGGGTGGTGGTGGGAGAATGAAACATTAACATTCTATTTTAAATGGAAAAAAAACTCAGGACATTAAACATCCATTATACTAAAATTATGATATCCTTCTGGTCTCCCACTTATACAACTTCACTGATTATCTTTAAATATTCTGATTGCCTTTTACAATGAATTTGAGAGAAACAAACTAACTAGAAGTCAAAGTTGCATGGATTTTTATCTCTTTATTTCTACTGACTAATCTGTTTTTTAAAGAAGTTTAAAAAAGAACACAACTTTTTTTTGTTGAAGGCAGTAGCTAGAGGCCAGTCTGGGTTCTAATTCTCCCTACCAGGAATAGTAAAAAAAAAAAAAAATATATATATATATATAGCTAAGGTGCTGCTAGGTGGCTCAGTGAGTAAGAGTGCCGGCCTCAGAGTTGGGATGACCCGGGATCCAATCCAGCCTCAGAAAATGAGCACCCACACATAAATAATGACTGGCCGTGTAACCTTGAGCAAGTTACTTAACACCCCCCCCCAAAAGATATAGATAGCCTAACTATCATTTGGTCCTTTCTGTCATGTCTGATTCTTCATGACCCAATATGGGGTTTTCTTGATAGAGATTTTGAAGTGTTTTGCCATTTTCTTCTCCATTTCATAGATGAGGAAACTGATGCAAACATGGTTAAGTTATTTGCCCAGAGTCACATAATCCAGATTTGAACCTAGAGAGATTTCTGACTTTCTGATTCCAGACCCTACACTTTATCTACTGAGTCACCTCGCTGCTCAGATAGCCTGGCTAATTTTTTCGTTTTTTTTAAATCTCTGCCAAATTCTTTTTGAAAAATAAAGTTAAAGAAAAATTACTATCGTTCATTAACTTTTGAAATTATCACATAGCGTTAATTCTGTGATCTAAGGTTTTTAAGAAAATTAACTATCATTCATTAATTTGATAATGATCATATAACTGTAGTTCTATTATCTTGATATTTTGAACACAGGGCCTGTTTATACAGTCTGTTCAATTGCTGTATCTTAGAACTGTGGGTAATGATCAATACTTTGAAACTTGAACTTACTAAAAGAACCACAGGTATCATTAAATGGCAAAAGAGGATCTTTAACAATGGGGTTGTTGTTAGCCTGAAGGATGAGTTGATTTGAGCTCAATTTGATGTTATCAAGCATTCTAATTGATCAATTTATCAAGAAAAAAGTGTGGTTATAATGCTAGCATTAGTTACTAAAGGTGATGTGGGATCAAGAGGGTATCAGTGGTCCATCCCCACTAACCCTGATGTAGCCTTTTTCAGTCTCAGGTTCTTATTCTCAGAGATAATGACATCTCTCCTCTCCCAAGCCAGATCATATGTGCTCTGTTACATGCAAGACACTGTCCTATGCTGAGTTTATATACTATCTTTTTCCCCCCCTACTCCTATCGTAGTCTCACTGGAGGTCCCCCAGGGGCCACCAGTACAGATAACTTCTTTTTTTTTAAACAATCAGGGTTAAGTAACTTGCTGAAGGTTACATGGCTAGTCATTATTTATGTTTGGTTGCTCATTTTCTGAAGCTGGAACTGATCTCGGGTCCTTCCCACTCTGGGGCTGGTGCTCTTACCAACTGTGCCACCTAGCTGCCCCTAACAGATAACTTCTTGCAATAGCAATTGGTCAGTCTTCAAGAAGCCCCTATTCTGGTCTGGGTGCCTCTGTACAAACTCCATAGATCTATGGATAAAGTACTATTGATCTCCAGTTCCTTATGACCAGCTATTATACAAAGACCCTGTGTAGTGCTCATATCTCCTGGACATCCTATAGGAATCCCAAATTCAATAGTAGTAATAAAGAACTCATCATCTTTACTCCCCCCCCCCCAAATAAAAAACAACCCAACAACACCAAACAACTCAATTCTACCCATCTTCGAAACTCTCCTATTTTTGATGAGGGAACTTAGTACCACGACTTCAAAGTCATCCTTAATGCCTCACTCTCTTTTACCCAATATGGCTAATCCATTGCCCAATCTAGGTAATTCCACGTTCATAGTATTTTCCTGCATCTGTCCTCTTCTCTCCATTCACAAGGCCACCATCCTTCCTCAGGTGCTCATCACCTATCCACTGGATTATTATAATAGTTTCCTAGTTGGTTCCCTGGCCTTAAGTCCTTCACACCCATTTTCTCCTCCATACTGCTGGGAGACACCTATATAGAGATGAAAGTTAAATCCATAGGAGCCAATAAATTCAGCAAAGTGCTGAATTTAGAGAGAAAAGAGGGTTTAGGGAAAAGCCTTGGGGAACACTCACAATTAGGCGACATAATATTGATAATTAACTCGGGAAGAAGACTGAGAAAAAATGGTCAGACAAATAGGAGGAGATCCAAAAGAGAGTCATGTCATGAAAGCTGAGAGAACACAATATAGAAGAGGAAAAAGCACTCAAAAGTGTCATTTACTGCAGAGATCAAGAAGGATCAAAATTGAGGAAAGACCACTAGATTACTGTATGGTAGCTTTGAAGACTCTTGTCTGAGGCTGAGATCAAAACTTGCATAATTCACTGTGGCAGAGTTAAGAAGAGAACGGAAGAGATTAAGGACTTTGCTAGAGTGTTTGAGGAAGCGGGAAGATGTTTGTTGAAATTCACTAATAAAAGGGAGCATGTTGGAGTGAAGAGGAAAACTGTGAACCAGGTAATGAACTCTTCGAGAAAGGAAGACATATAACCTGTCACTGAGATCTGAATTGGGTGATATATTTGTATAGTGTGAACTTCAAGAGAAAGCCAGTGGCTGTTGGTTGAGAAATGGCAGTGTAATATTAATGGAATCTGAAGATATCCCCTACCCCTTTGTATTGGCCAGTAAGCAGGTGCTTGGCACCTTGTTTCAAGTTAACAGCTTCTTTAAGCTATTTAATTAACACAGAAGTAGTTAACACCTGGGGAGGAAGTTGTTGATGTAGTAGGAGGGGGCAGAATGGGGAGGAGCTATACTATATATAGGGAAGAGCAGCAGCAAGACAGTCAGAATTTTCTCTCAATGAGCATCTGGAGGTTGCAACTTCTGCTGAGACCTTTCCTTTGGGAATTTCTGCAAAAACTTCCAAGAACCAGGCTGAGGAACTACTGTGAGTGAGAAAGGAGGATCCCTGCTTGAGTGAGCTTGTTCTGTTGTGAAGGCTTCGGAATGTGCATATTCACTACGTTAACTATGTGTATCAACTTTATGTCTACTGTAATGACTGGCTTTCTGACTCTGGGACTCCGCTTTCTGGTATTTGAATAAAGGCTTTTGTTCTTCTCTCTATGTGAAGAGTTTGCTACATTTTGTAATTTACAACTATGACAGCATATTCATAACCATCATGGGTGTTGTGAATATTACATTATTGTTACAGGCAGTCCAGAGGAGATTTGGAATTATCAAAGAAGAATAAGGAGAATTCCATCTCCCTTTCCAGGACTTGGGTTCTAGGTAACATGAGAGAAGTATTGGCTAAGAGAAGATGAATATGCTACTGAGTCTGTAAAAGAGATGAAATTGGTTCCAGTGATATGGAAGGCTGGTTTCAGGAAAGTCAAAAGCTCATTTATTAGAGTCCACAATATTCTTTTGACAGGTATGGTGGGGCAGGTGTGATGGTTGGTGTGCAGGTAGCAGGTGAGGAGATATCCAAGAAGTTTGTAAAAAGTATAAAGGGGAGACTTCCAAAGAACACAGTGGAAAGAAAGGATAGAGCTGGATTTGAGACATAGAAGGGATAGGGCTGGGCAGCTGGTGGTGCAGTGGGTAGAGTTCTGGGCCTGATGTTAGGAAGACTTATCTTCTGAGTTCAAATCTGGCCTCAGACATTTGCTAGCTGTGTGACCCTGGGCAAGTCATTTAATCCTGTTTGCCTCAGTTTCTTCATCTTTAAAATCAGCTGAAGAAGGAAATGGCAAACCACTTCGGTATCTTTGCCAATAAAATCTAAAGTGGGACCACAAACAACAAGAAAAAGGGGTAGGACTGAGGTGAATGGAATAAAAGAATATTACACAAGGGTTGGAAAACATGGCAATTTTCCCTTAGCCAGTCAGAGAGTCTGTAACAGAAGATTCTCTTAGGCAGCCAAAGATTTTGTACTATCTTAAAGAAAAGACGGTGAAAGTTTGCTAGCTACAGAGGAAAATTATAGACTTAGTTACCAAACCATGTGCCCTCCATTACAAGGGAAATCTGCTATTCTCCAGGATGCCCCAGGGAACTTAGATATTAATTCTTTTTAGTTAAAACATGGATTCTTGCCCTATGTTAGACACTTTTCAAACTACCGACTTAGAGAGTTCAGTTTTCATATTAGATTGTGCAACATTCCTTACATTTCTTTCAATGATCTCAAGTGTTTGTGATATGGTTTTATTTACTTGTTCTTATGGCTACATCAAAAACTTCTCTTTTGCAATATACTGTCTTTGTGAAGATGGGGTTTTAGAGGTTTCAGTGAAAAAAAGCAAGTACAACACCCCCCAAAAAATCAGTATGAAACAGGAAATGATGGTGGTAGTGTCTAATCTAATTTCAAGGTTTAAGAAGTTGTGCTTTGCGCAACAAGTGCATGTACAAATGAGTAATTAATTATGGTTATTAAGAATGAAAAAAATCACTTTTTATTTTAATATATGTATATTACTTTTCAAACAGCTATCAAGTGATTAGTACTTAAATATTAAGTTGTTTGGCTCTAACTACTTAATAAATGTAACTACTATGTATTTCTTTTGGCTTTAGAGTACCAAGAAAATAGTATTGAGACACTGCTATGAAACAAGAAATTCTGGAAGCGTAAGTAATTCTTCTGATCACATCAGAGAAGAGGAACACTGGGTAAACTGGTTGTGACTAAGGGAATCTCAGTTCTATCTTGTCATAACTCGACTTTAGTCAGGTCAATTTCCCAGTGTCTCAGATGCACTCATAAAGCATAAGTCATGAGTGTAGGAGTAAGTTATGGGGGCCACTGCCATTCAACCAGCACTGAAATACTTCTAGAGGCAAAATATTAGACCAGATAAGTATAGAGAAAAGACACTTGGAAGCTATGACATGGATGAACTGACATAAGAGTGTTTTAAGAAAAAAAGACACAGAATTAGAGAAATGAATGATGGATACAGTAAAATGTGACTTCAAAGAATCTAATATGGCTGTGGATGGTGGCCAAAAGGGAAGAAAAAGCTCTCTAAGTAAAATTATGGGGCAGAGCACTGGGCCAAAAGTTATTTTCAAACAGTGTCTATGGCTGCAGCCAAAATATATTCTTTGTTTAGTCATTGTAGTAGTGAAACTTTCAACTTCATAAAAAAAAAAAAACAAATACTAACAATAGGACTAGCTTTATATGTGAAGGCATAGAGACTAGCCCTATGATTTCATTGGTAATGGTAATTTGAGGGGAGGCAAAAATTCCCTCTACCCATGTTGGGTAATATCTCCACTGTGATATATGATCTTACACAGTTGCTTAGATCAATGACGGCTTCACTAATTGGTCTAGAGTCACATAGCAAGCATATGTGGTACTTCAACCATATCCATCCTTACTCTATACATTATGTTATGTTTCATCAAATATAAGGAAGAAATAGCCAATAGAAACATATACATGCTAATTAGAGACCTGTGAATGGGAACATTATAAATATAGACTGAGAACTTCACAGAAGCATCTGGAGAGCTGTTAAGAACCAAATGTAAAGGACCTCACACCCCATCTTTTTTTTTTCCTTCAGGATAGGGGATTCTCTAAAAGTCTCTAAAAATCCAGGGATATCTAGTGCAAGTGAAATTCTCTCTCACTTGTCTGATGGAAACATAAGTTCAGAGATCATCAGTAAGTATTGCAATGCCTTAAGGCAGAATATTGATTATGGGGAAAACAGAGAGATTTCTACATCCAATTTTCTTCAAAGATGACAGACCTTTCAAAAAACGTTGATAAAGCTCAGACTTGGCAACTCGGTACAAGGAAATAATGTTTCAAAGAAGTCTTAAACTAGAGGATCAGTGACAAGTAGGGTACAAATGAGATTTGGGGGGTACAAAGAGGTCTGCTCATCTCAGAATCTGTAAGAAGTTTCAAAGAATGAAAATAGCAAGTCATTTTCATTGCCAGTACTCATTGCATTGATTTGTGTTATTCAGTGAATCTGACCTCTGAGCCATGCAATGCCTTTTTCTAGGTGGTACTTGACAATTCCATCTCTAGTATAAAATAGCAGATGTGTGGGTGTTAAGGGGGAACAGTTTGTTTTTTTTTTTTTGTCTATGAGATAAGATATCTTAGTAGAGAGTCAGCTGCCTATAGCATTTTTTTTTAATTTGCAGGTCACATTTCAAATCCAGGGCAACTAGGAAGCAATTGTTAATCTCTGATATGAAGTAAATTGGTGAGGTTGGCAGGGTCTCTAGTGGACAAATATCATGTGATTAAAGTACCCAAAGGGAGTTAGGAATCTCAACAGAAAAGCTAACATTTGAAAGGATGTGGGGACTCTCTTCCTTATCAGTCAAGATTAAAACATATTAAGAGGGTTGTAGGAAGACATTAAGGTGCTGCTTGTACAAGTTGAGAAGTTATCAAGCATTTATTAAATGTTTATTATGTGTCAGGTATGGTGCTAAGATTGTGAGTGAATGTATGGTCTTTGAGGTAAAGAAGTATTTCATCTTACATTGATATCTTCATCACTTAGTGCCATGCTGGACACAAAGCAGATGCCTAATAAATGCTTGGTAGATTGGATTACACTAAAGTGTGCTGGAGAAAGGTAATTTCAGCCTTTACCTGATAGTTTTCTTTCCTAAAAAGACTTTTCCTAATTTCAGTCCTTGAAAAGAATGTTGATCCTTTATTTTCTGTTGTCTAAGAAATGGACCTTAAGGAAAAGAACTTACTTACCCAAAGTGGCTAATGCTTTTACACAGAAAATATGTGGTAAGGCTTCATAGTTACATGGGAAAAAGATACCACTTTAATCATGAAAATATTTCAGTTTACTACAAAATGGTGAATAAAATAGTTTTTCACCTTAGTCTAGCCAAATTGATGACATCTCATCTGAAGAGGTATAGATAGGTGATATAATGGATAGAGCTCTGGATATAGAGTCAGGAAGACTTGAATTCAAATTTGGACTTGGATATTTCCTAGATAATGACGCTGGAAATCCACATAACTTGTAGCTGCCTCAATTTTCTCATCTGTAACATGTGGACAATAATAACACCTAATTGTCAATAAAGATAAAATCACATAATATTTTTGAATCTAAAGCACTATATAAATGCAAGCTATATGATTTCTTAATATAGTAAAGGCAGTAAATAGTAATACAGATGGAAAAGGGGGTAACTTGGCATCTTATAGAACAGTACAACTGTACTATAGAGTGCTTGGAGAGGTGTAATGTGTGGGGAAAATTGGACCAAGTTGTAAAGACTGTTAAATATCAAACAGAAATTAACTTTTGATCTTGGGGGTAATAGGGAACACCAAGGACACATAGCTATTTAGTGACAGAGATCAAGACTACAACCCAGGTCCCTTGATACACAAACTTGTCCTCCATTCTTTTTTTTTTTTTTTGAAGAAATTTTTTTTTAATTTATTAACTTCTGTTTTACATCATTCATTTCTGCCAGATTTTGAGTGACAATCATTTTGCCCCCGTTATTCCCCTACCCAACCTCCCAGAATAGCAGTCCCACAAGATATTGCTTCCTCCAATCTGCTCTCTCCAATACCTTCTCCCATGCCCCCTTCGACTTTTCCATTAGAGGAAGGTGAATCTTTGTGTCCCAATGCCTGCACATCTTATCTCCCAATTATAGGCAAAAGAGTATTAATAATAGTATTTATATATATTTGAAACATTTAATGTTAAGACCTCGAATTTCATATCCATTTCCTTCCTCCCTTGTCACCCATTCCCTCTGGGGAGATAAGTAATTCTGTATATGTTGTACATGTCTAGCTATGCAAAACATTATCATAGTAGATATATTGTACAAGGCTGCTTATAATTCCCTCCCACTCATCCCACCCCCCACCTGGTCCATTCCCTACATGATCCTGTCCCTCTTCTATAGTGGGTACTTCCAACCTCCCCTCACCCCAAGGATGCCCTCCCATCCATCATCCCTCCTCTCATCCCCCATCCCCCTATTCTGCTGTAGGTTGAGATATCCCATTAAGTATGTATGTCATTCTCTCCCTGAACCAAATTCAATGAGAATGTGGTTTTGCCTTTTTTTTTCCTTCCTATTCTCCCCCTCCCTTGCAACCATTTCCCCTTGCTTCTTCTATATGAGATAGTTTACCCTACCCTGTCTCTCCCCATCTCCTCTTGCCACTTTCCTCTCACCTCATAATTTCATCCCTTGAGTATTCTCCCTTCCCAACTGATTCAACCTATGCCCTCTATCCATATATAACTGTAACCATATACACACACATTCACATATGTATTTACATGACCACACACCCTTCTTCCATTATTTTCATAGTGAGAAAGATATCATCAGTCACAGTTAATGCTTTTCCATATAGGAATGTAAATAGTTCAACTTTGATAAGTTCCTTTTGATTTCTTTTCCCTGATTACCTTCTCAGGCATCTCTTGCTTCTTGTGTCTGGATGTCATATTTTCTATTCAATTCTGTTTTTTTCCTCAAGAATGCTTGAAAGTCCTCTATTCCACTGAATGACCATATTTTCCCCTGAAACAAAATACTCAGTTTTGCTGGGTAGGTGACCCTTGGGTTCATTCCCAGTTCTTTTGCCCTCTGGAATATCATATTCCATGCCCTCGATCCCTCAGTGTAGAAGCTGCCAGGTCCTGGGCTATTCTGATTGTGTTTCCACAATATTGAAATTGTTTCTTCCTGGCTGCTTGTAGTATTTTCTCCTTGATCTGGGGATTCTGGAACCTGGCTATAATATTCCTGGGAGTTTTCTTTTTGGGATCTTTTTCAGGAGGTGATCGGTGGATTCTTTCAACCTCTATTTTGCCCTCTGGATCTAAAACATCAGGGCAATTTTCCTTGAGAATTTCTTGAAGGGTGATTTCTAGGTTCTTTCTTTGATCATGGCTTTCAGGTAGTCCAATAATTTTTAAATTGTCTCTCCTGGATCTATTTTCCAGGTCAGTGGTTTTTCCCATGAGATATTTCACATTGCCTTCTATTCTTTCATTTGTTTGGATCTGTTTAACAGCCTCTTGATTTCTCATAAAGTCAATAGCTTCCATTTGCTCCAGTCTAACTCTGAAGGAATGAATCTCCTCAGTGAACTTTTGAGATTTCTTTTTCCATCTGGCACATTCGACTTTTTAAGGCATTCTTCCCCTCATTGCCCTTTTGGGCCTCCTTTGCCATTTGAGTTAGTCTATTTTTTAAGGTGTTGTTTTCTTCAGTCAGGCTGTTGACCCTCATTTCATACTTTTCCTGCATCCTTCTCATTTCTCTTTCCAATTTTTCCTCCACTTCTCTTATTTGATTTTTACTGTCCTTCTTAAGGTCCTCTATGGCCTGCAACCCGTTCATGTTTTCCCCTGGGGCTTTTGGAGTAGGACTTCTGACCTCACAGTCCTTTTCCAACTCTATGCCCCCCAAATAGGAGTCTAGGGTTGCATTTTTCTGTTTCCTTTGCCTTGGCATTTTGGCACTTAATTACTTGACTTTTGGGCTTGTTGCCACACTATGGCTTTAAGGCCAGATAGAGGAATTTTTGTCCTGAACATGTGGGGGCAACTTCTGTTTCTGGCAAGCTGTAAACCCACCCACGACTTCCACCCTAGATCACAATCCCGATCCAGGGAAGTTAAAGCAAGAGAGATTACCCCCCAAGACTGATCACTGGATCTCCCTACAGTTCACAGGCCAGGAGCTGGAGCTGCCTCTGAAAACTACAAAATGGTGTGTCTCCTCAGAGGCTTCTAGCCCCCAGGGGAGGGAGCCGACGCATTCCCCAAATACAGGTCCCAAAGTCCATAGGACACTAACATCTTACTTTGTCCTAGGCATGTCTATGTTGATAATTCTAGAGTCGCCACAGCTGCTGGTGTTCTGGGGTTCCTCCAGCCGGCTGCTTGCCCTGCTGCCCTTGGGCTAAAACCTCGGCTCACGCGTACCTGGGCTCCGCTCTGTTCTGCTCCCTGTGCTCTGTGCTCTGTGCACTGCGCACTGCCGGCTCCCAGAGCACTGCGCTGGTCCTTCCTTCAGGGCTGCTGGGCTCTCCTCAGCGGGAGGTTAGCTTCTCTGTGTCATTCTGTGGTTGCTGGGGCTCCAGAAGTTGTTCAGAGTCCCCTTTTAGATAGTTTGGGGGGAATCTGGGGGCAGAGTAGCTTGGATGAGCTGTTTCTACTCTGCCATCTTGACTCTGCCCCCCCTCCTTTCTACTATCATTAAGTGAGAGATCACAAACTTCTCTGCATTAGAGAAGACATATAGCTAGAGTTCTTTTATAAAGTGAAAACAATAGTACCTTCTAGTTATAATTGAATAAAAGATGACTTACGCTGACAAAAATTGAAAAATATCAAGGACAATGATATTTTAGCCTTTGTAAGCCATTTGTCTTCCCCATTCCCTCATTTTGAAGACCTTTTAAATATATTACCCCCTTGGTTTGTTTCATTATTTGAAAAGCAATGGATAAATAAAAGGATGCATCACATTATTTTCTGATTTAACCCAAACAAGATGCTAAGAAATATAGTACTGGTTGGAATCCGACTGAGTTATGGGGAAGTTATTTGAGATACAGTTTTCAAAGGATATTTGTAAATTGGCTTTGTATAATGAGACGACTAAACTTGCAAAGATTCACCTCTGAAATCTCATATTGGATCACATCTTCTATCATTCAAAACTTATAGTCTGGGTATTTTAACAATTATAATCTACTGAGGGGACAAAATAGCGTTTAATACCGTGCTATGTAACAAACATCCAAAATTGCAGAAACAATGTAATTCATTAAATGAATATGGATAAAAAATACTGAAACTCTGCATAAATAACATATACTCACAGAAGACATCTGGAAGGAGAATAGTTCTCTGTGCATTTCATATGTGCACTTCAGTGAATATGCAGATTTTCCTGGGGAAACCACTACAATTGGGGCTCATTATTGCTGATGATGGAGCTGAGACCTTACAAATACTTGCTGCCAGAAAAGCTCAAAACCCCTGATAGTCCAATCCTTTTCCACCACAGGAAAAAAAAAGGTTAAAAATGTGCACAAGCATACATCTTTCTGCATTTACTAACTATAAGGGTAAATTTAGTTTTTAATTTAATTTTTAGTTGAGCTGTGGAATGAAACATTTAATATTCATGATATTCATTTAGTCAATTAATTTTTATAGTGAGCCTCTAGCTCATTTTAATTCAACAAACATTTAATAAATGCCATCTATGAGCAAGGCACTGTGCTATATGTTGGAGATACAAAGATGAAAAATGATGCACTACTATCCTCAAGAAACTTATAGTCTAATGTATCAGGAGGGGTGCTATAATCATGATATAAAGTAGAATATAAGGATAAAGGAGAGATACAGATATGCTTGTATAAGAAAATTTGAGTTGCAGAGATTATTTTATATTTGGGAGATTGGGGAATACTTCATGAAGGAAGTCACACTTAAAATATGCCTAGAAGAAAGCAGATTTCATTAAGTTGAGTGTGAAAAGAAAGATAGACTAAGGATTGGTTGGAGACAGATTATGGAAAATATCACTTTACCTGGTAAAGGATTTTAAATTATAATTTGTAAGGAATAGGGAGCCACTAAAGGTTTTGGAGCAACCAACTTGAATAAAATTATAAAATCAACTTCAATGATTTTCCATCTTAAATCTGATTTTGTTTTTTGGTCCTTTTTAATTACTGCATAGTATCTTTGAAGTCATCTAGTCCAATCCATGCCTTAATAAGTATTTCCTTATAGCATACCCAAAAAGTGATCATATAGTATTTACTTGAAGTTCATTAGGTATTGGGTGATATCAAGGGTACATGTAGAGGGGCAGGCCCTGACAGTGAGAAGGACACCTTCATTATCAAATACTAGAGGAAAGAACTAGAGAGGGAGGGAAGGCATTGAGGAGTTTTGGGGTGAAGAAGAAGGGACAAGAGGGAACTCATAGAAAAAGGCTCACTCATCTGAATGTAAAAATGCATGATTCTCAGCTGAGATGTCAGAGGAGACATTGATGTGGGAGTCTTGAGGGAAGAAGAACAAATTTATAATAGTTTCTGTGGGGAATATGATAATCATTTAGGAAAGAGTAAGAGGAATTTATTTTTGCTCTGAAGACAAGATCAGCTAACACAAAATTGTAGTTAAATCCAGAATCATTATATTTGCCTAAGTATGTGCTCCACCATAATCCTCTTTCAAGAGGAAAATGTGATTAGTCTTACATGATATGTTCTTGATGAAGCCAGGCTGCCCATGCTATATGTGATCACTATTTACCTTTCTAGATTTTCACCAACTCTAGGATTAATGGAATATATAAGATCTTCACCATCCATTAATAGACCGATGTGACCATATATGTCCCCTTTTCCCTTGGAATAGGAGCTGTGTTCCCAAGTCTCAAGGCACGCAAATATTTCATTCACTAATATCTTATTGACTTGGGAGAAGGAGCTTGATTAGGGGTAAGCTTGTTTATTGGGAAGCTTGCTTGCAGAAAAGCAAGTTTTGGTACTTAGCTAATTAGGCAATGGGTCATATGCCTGAGGCCACAAACCTTTCATTATCACTAGACCCAAAACTCTGTTAGTTGCCTAGCCCTATTGTCCAGCTACTCCCCACCCTTGATCCTCCCAAAATATCTATATCCAAATCTGTTACCCTTAAACTAGCCTAGGCTTCCATTGCTTGTCATCTTCAGGTAGCCTCCAGGTATTTCCCATCCTTAATATCTCATTACTGGAGTCTGACCTTTTTTGACTCCTCCTGAAGACCCTCCCCAAACTCTTTCTCTAGACCACCCCTAAATCCATCCACAACCTTTCTGTGTATAACACCCATCTTGCCTCCATGAAGGGGCCAAGAATTATCTAGCATAGACTCATTCTGTATCAGATTATTCTGGCCTGCTTGTCCAATACAAGCATTATAGATACCTAGGCTCCTTAAGAGTCTACCTATTATGGTGAATCTCTAATAAACTTTGCTTTACTTTGGCTGAGAGAAGACTCAAGTTGAATTCATTTGGCAGGACCCAGGATGTTGGTATTTGGGGGTCTTGTGCACCTTTAAACCTCAACAAAATGACCACAGTAATCTTGGGTCTTATTTCTGTGATCTCAGCCTCAGTTCTCTGATGATTTTAGCAGTATCTCCCTTGTTGGAAACCCTGCTTTCAGCTTTCTTGCATTTCCCAGGGGGCTGTACAAAGAGCATGGAACAAATTCTAATTCTGCCACTTGTAACCTGTGTAACCTAAGTCAAGTCATTTAATCCCACTAGGCCTCAGTTTTCTCATTTATAAAATGTGGGGGTTTAGGCGGTATAATGAATGAGATGACATCTAAGATGTCTTCTAATTTGAGACCTATTTTTCTGAGTAAGACTAGATTTGGAGGGCCTTGAAAATTAGGCAAAGGACTTTGATACTGATGTAATTAATAATAATTGGCCATTTGATTTTCTTAAGAATGGGATATAATATGATGAAAGTGGCATTTTGATGTATAGTCTGTGTTTTCAAAACATGTTATTATCAATAATAAGTTGCACTTGTACTATGTTCTTATTATTTCTCCCTGGGTTTAATCTTAATTATAAGGGAATTTAACATATTTTTGATGTTTGTGCAAAGCACCCTCTAAAACCTTAGCCTCCTTCCTATGATCAAGTACTCTTAATTTCTTGTGCATGTTAAATTCTTGCAATCCCTAGATCTTCTCCCCTGCTCCACCTCCTCCACCTCCAGTCAGTAAAATTAGCCTTATTTTTCTTTCCTGTATTCCCTTCAGGGACATGCAGAGGGTCAGAAGGGTGTCAATTAAATTGTGGAAGCCACAAAACTTCCTTTTCAAACAAGGTCGTTCAAAGAGAAGTAGGGTTTATTATCATTAAATATTTAGCTACATCCTTTAATTTAACCATGTTAAAGTTAGAAAAAAAGAACATGTTCTTAGTGCATTCCAAATTCTTTTTATGAGCGAAATCTTTTCCCCCTACCCTTCTGGAAGGAAATCCTAGACTAAAATCCTAAATACCATACTCTTTTATTTAAACAAATGCTTTATTAACTTCTGTTTTACATCATTCATTTCCGCCAGATTTTGAGTTACAATCATTTTCCCCCCATTATTCCCCTACCCAACCTCCCAGAATAGCAGTCCCACAAGATATCGCTTCCTCCAATCTGCTCTTTCCCATACCTTTTCCCATACCCCCTTTGACTTTTCCATTAGAGGAATCTAATTAGGTGAATGGAATCTAATTAGGAATCTAATGGAATCTAATTAGGTGAATCTTTGTGTCCCAATGCCTGCAAATCTTATCTCCCAATTATAGGCAAAAGAGTATTAATAATAGTATTTATATATATTTGAAACATTTAATGTTAAGACCTCGAATTTCATATCCATTTCCTTCCTCCCTTGTCACCCATTCCCTCTGGAGAGATAAGTAATTCTGTATATGTTGTACATGTCTAGCTATGCAAAACATTATCATAGTAGATATATTGTACAAGGCTGCTTATAATTCCCTCCCACTCATCCCACCCCCCACCTGGTCCATTCCCTACATGATCCTGTCCCTCTTCTATAGTGGGTACTTCCAACCTCCCCTCCCCCCAAGGATGCCCTCCCATCCATCATCCCTCCTCTCATCCCCCTTCCCCTATTCTGCTGTAGGTTGAGATATCCCATTTAGTATGTATGTCATTCTCTCCCTGAACCAAATTCAATGAGAATGTGGTTTTGCCTTTTTTCCTTCCTATTCTCCCCCTCCCTTGCAACCACTTCCCCTTGCTTCTTCTACATGAGATAGTTTACCCTACCCTGTGTCTCCCCATCTCCTCTTGCCACTTTCCTCTCTCACCTCATAATTTCATCCCTTGAGTATTCTCTCTTCCCAACAGATTCAACCTATGACCTCTATCCATATATAACTATAACCATATACACACACATTCACATATGTATTTATATGACCACACACCCTTCTTTCATTATTTTCATAGTGAGAAAGATATCATCAGTCACAGTTAATGCTTTTCCATATAGAAATGTAAACAGTTCAACTTTGATAAGTTCCTTTTGATTTCTTTTCCCTGATTACCTTCTCAGGCATCTCTTGCTTCTTGTGTCTGGATGTCAAATTTTCTATTCAATTCTGTTTTTTTCCTTAAGAATGCTTGAAAGTCCTCTATTCCACTGAATGACCATATTTTCCCCTGAAAGAAAATACTCCGTTTTGCTGGGTAGGTGATCCTTGGGTTCATTCCCAGTTCTTTTGCCCTCTGGAATATCATATTCCATGCCCTTCGATCCCTCAGTGTAGAAGCTGCAAGGTCCTGTGCTATTCTGATTGTGTTTCCACAACACTGAAATTGTTTCTCCCTGGCTGCTTGGAGTATTTTCTCCTTGATCTGGGGATTCTGGAACCTGGCTATAATATTCCTGGGAGTTTTCTTTTTGGGATCTTTTTCAGGAGATGATCTGTGGATTCTTTCAACCTCTATTTTGCCCTCTGGATCTAAAACATCAGGTTAATTTTCCTGGAGAATTTCTTGAAGGGTGATTTCTAGGTTCTTTCTTTGATCATGGCTTTCAGGTAGTCCAATAATTTTAAATTGTCTCTCCTGGATCTATTTTCCAGGTCAGTGGTTTTTCCCGTGAGATATTTCACATTGCCTTCTATTCTTTCATTTGTTTGGATCTGCTTAACAGCATCTTGATTTCTCATAAAGTCATTCACTTCCATTTGCTGCAGTCTAACTCTGAAGGAATGAATCTCCTCAGTGAACTTTTGAGATTCTTTATCCATCTGGCAAATTCGACTTTTTAAGGCATTCTTCTCCTCATTGCCCTTTGGGCCTCCTTTGCCATTTGAGTTAGTCTATTTTTTAAGGTGTTGTTTTCCTCAGTCAGGCTGTTGACCCTCATTTCATACTTTTCCTGCATCCTTCTCATTTCTCTTTCTAATTTTTCCTCCACTTCTCTTATTTGATTTTTAAAGTCCTTCTTAAGGTCCTCTATGGCCTGCAACCTGCCCATGTTTTCCCCTGGGGCTTTTGGAGCAGGACTTCTGACCTCACAGTCCTTTTCCTGCTCTATGCCCCCAAAATAGGAGTCTAGGGTTGCATTTTTCTGTTTCCTTTGCCTTGGCATGTTGCCACTTAATTACTTGACTTTTGGGCTTGTTGCCACACTATGGCTTTAAGGCCAGATAGAGGAATTTTCATCCCGAACGTGTTGGGGCAACTTCTGTTTCTGGCAAGCTGTAAACCCACCCACAACTTCCACCCTAGATCACAATCCAGATCCAGGGAGGTTAAAGCAAGAGAGATTACTCCCCAAGACTGATTGCTGGATCTCCCTACAGTTCACAGGCCAGGAGCTGGAGATGCCTCTGAAAACTACAAAATGGTGTGTCTCCTCAGAGGCTTCTAGCCCCCAGGGGAGGGAGCCGACTCATTCCCCAAATGCTGGTCCCAAAGTCCATAGGACACTAACCTCTTACTTTGTCCTAGGCATGTCTATGTTGATAATTTTGGAGTTGCCACAGCTGCTGGTATTCTTGGGTCTCTCCAGAAGGCTGCTGGACCTGCCGCCCTGGGGCTAAAACCTTGGCTCACTCGGACCTGGGCTCTGCTCGGCTCAGCTCCCCGTGCTCTGTGCGCTGCGCACTGCCGGCTCCCAGAGCACTGAGCTGGTTCTTCCTGCAGGGCTACTGGGCTGTCCTCAGCGGGAGCTTAGCTTCTCTGTGTTGTTCTCTGGGTGCTGGGGCTCCAGAAGTTGTTCAGAGTCCCCTTTTACATAGTTTGGGGGGAATCTGGGGGCAGAGTGGCTTGGATGAGCTGTTTCTACCCTAAGTACCATACTCTTACTACCACCCTCCACTCCTCATCCTTACCCAATTCCTTCCAAAGATATTTCTTTTATGTAATTAAGGAATGGTTCTTGTACCAAGCATTTCATCTCCCATCACTGTGACTTTGCACAGGGTGGGCCTTATGCCTGGAATGCTCTGCCTTTTAACCTCTGCCTCTCTACTTCAGGTTTTACCTTCTTCCAGAGGTCTTTCCTGGTTCGTCTTCATCAATGTTTCTCTATTATTTTATACATATAACTTAATAAGTGTTATTTACTTTTCTATGAGTGCAATGAATCCTTCCAGTAGAACTAAAATCCTCCGAATGCAAGAAGTGTTTCATTTAGGTATTGATAGTCCCAGTTTCTGGAATCTTTTTTTGGTGTGGAGGCAGGGGGTTAGATCTATGATTTCACTGGTAGAGGGAACTGCTGACAGGAAAATTCAGAGAGTGTTTATCCAGGATCACAGCCCATATGTGACAGAGGATTAAACTACACTCTTGTCTTCCTGACTATGAGGCCAGCAATCTAACAACTAGATATGACTGTGTGATGAGTGGATAGAGAACTGAGCCTGGAGTCAGGAAGACCAAAGTTCATTTATTCTTATTTTCTTGTACATGTTGAATTCCTTACAATTCCTGAATCTTTTCCCCTATTCCACTTCCTGTACCACCAGTCATTATAATTACTCTTCATTTTCCTTTACATTTTCCCTTCAGGGACACACAGGAGGTCAGAAAGGTGTCAATTAAATAGTGAAGCCACAAACTTCCTTTTGAAACAATGTGGTTCAGAGTGAAGTTGAGTTTGTCATCATTAAATATTTAGTCACATCCTTTAATTGAACCATATTAAAGTTATAAAAGAACATGCTTTTAATGCTCTAGACTATTTCTTTTGAGAGGAAATATCCCTTCCCCCTTTCTAAAGGAAAATACTAAACTAACATCCTAGCTAGTGTACTGTTACTATTCTTCCTTTCTCACTCTTATCCAATTCCTTCTAATTATTTCCAATTAAACATTTGATTCAACTAGGTGACATAGTGGAAAGAGCACTGGGCCTAGAGTCAGGAAGACATCTTCTTGAATTTAAGTCTGGCCTCAGACACTTACTAGCTGTTTGACCCCGGGCAAGTCACTTAACCCTGTTTGCCTCAGTTTCCTCATCTGTAAAATGAACTGGAGAAAGAAATGACAATCTATTTCATTCTCTTTGCCAAGAAAATGCCAAATGGGGTCATGAAGATTTCTACACAAATGAAAAACTACTGAACAACAGCAATTCCTAGGTATGTGAAATTGGGCAAGTCACTTAACCTCTGTTTCCCTCAGTTTCCTTAACTATAAAATGTGTATAATAATGGCATCAACCTCCCTATTTATTATTCTCTGCTCCATGCTTAGTGAAAATACAGGGGCTAGGGAGTAGATTTGTGATTTTGTTGGTATAGGGAACCCCTCTATGAAGAAACTACACTTATCAATATAATCCAGCAACTTCTCTGCCACTTAGAGGTTCAGAGAATTGTGTAGGGCAATGAGAGGTTAGGTTCAGGATCTCACAGTATATGGCAAAAATAGGATCTGAATCCTAGTTCTAATGACATCTCTTCTATATATTATGCCACCCTTATTCTCATAGAGCAGGCACAGATTAAATGTTTATTAATTGATTGATTAGCAGAAGCATAAGATCAAGAGCCACTTAAATATTTTGCCTTTAATCATATGGAAGAACTTCTGTTTCTGTAGAAGGAAATAGAAAATTTGTGTGGAGTGAAGTTAGCAGTGATATGTATGGGGTTGTGTTTGTTTGGGGAGTGAGATGGAAAAACAACAGCTTGTCACAGAATTTGACCATGATTTTACCCTTTTCCTCAACCATTTATCTGGTTACTTTATATGAGATGAGACCAATGGCTATAACCCCCTGCATGGTCAATGTGCATAATGTCCTAGCCTGGTAAGAGGAGGACAATGTCAGTACGTAGTATTGATAGATGGAGATAATCCCACCTGACTATTCTTTCATTTTCTTCATTTTAGAGTAATAACTAAGGGGTGAGTAAGAAAGGTTCCAAGGGAAAAGTAAAAGTTGTGTGTGTGTGTGTGTGTGTGTGTGTTTGTTAGTGGTGGTGGTTTTACTAAATGTCCCTTCAACACAAGCTCTCTATTGCTAGCACTACTCTAGGGCATTAATTGACAACTCTTTCTTAAAAGGATATTCTTTGATATTCCTCCACTACTACCTATATTATAGATTCCCTAAAGGAAAGAACTTTATGTTATGATTAAAATAACAGACGAGTAGAATCCAGCTTGTTTATATTCCAAGTGTTTCACAATAAGTTGGTCACATGGTACTCTTAACTCTTGCCTCATAAAAATGGTGATAATAACAATTCTCAAATATGAGAGTACATAATAAAAACTTGCATGGCTTTTTTTGTCCCTTCTCATACTACTAACTTCCTGAAAGGATCTACATCTAATTTGCTCATCTCTTCTGTTCTAGGGTCCCAGGTCCTAAGCAAGATTGTTGTTTGTCCTTCATTTTTGAAGAAGACCATGGCATCTAGGAGATAATGCCATGATATTCAAGTGAATTGAATTTAAGTGCATTAGGGCTGTGTAAATTCACCAGCCTCACTTTCTCCTCTGAAGCAATCTTGGTTCAGTGGCCAGATATAGATCAGGACAACTGGAGATGGCCCAGGATGCAATTGGCCTTTTCAAGTTAAGGTCTGAGTTTGACTGAGGCAAAAGCCATTCAATGATTAAAGCTTAATAAGAAATGAGGCAGAGGTAGGCCTCTTTACCTACTCCAAAATTTAAAACAAAAAAAACAAAAAAACACTGATCTGGGATGGGAAGACTCTCAGGATTTCTGGTCTAAAGGACAAATTGGCTCAGTGATATTGTCTGGTGGTCAGGGTATGGTCTAAGAAATAGCTACTTGGTATGGTCCAGATTACCTCAAAATGCCCCATACCAAAAAAAAGAACATTTTCTATCTTTTTTTATAGATTTTTTTCCCAATAGGCTTTTGTTGTTGAGGCAACTGAAGTCACATAGTTAGTAAATGTTTGAGGCCATCCATATTTGAATTTAGGTTCTCCTAACTCCAGGGCTGGTGCTTTATCCACTGTACCACCTAGGTGTCCTGTACCAATGGTCTTGTAAAAAAAATCTCATCTATCTACCATGAAATTTGATAAAAAGACAAAACTTGTTCTTTTTTATAGTATTGTCAGTTGACTATCTTACTTTAAGTCTCCCAGTGATCTTATAGAATACAAAACACAGACAAATTCAAAATAGTCTTTAACAATTAAGGATTCCATTGTGTTTTTGTAATGACAGTAGCAGAATGAGGGAAAGAGGGAGCAAAGGAGACTAATAATATAAGAGTTTTCAGGTTGCCTTTAAATACTAAATTGACTGCTAGTATTTTAAATATGAGATCTTTATTTAGCCACCAGAGAGTAGATCTACTTCTGGAAGAACAGAAGTGTATTATTCTTGATATCCTCAAACTAAATTAAACCAGGAGACAAGATGATTTTGCAGGTAAGTGAAAGGACATCTCTATGTTTCTCCTTGAAGCAACGAATGAAAACATAGGCAGAGTTGGTTTTATCAAGTGTCCAAGCATCATTTCCTAGGACTTTTAGCCGTCTTATGATGCCCACAAGTCAGAGTAAAAATACTATTGTGAAAATCATTGCTGCTTATGTGCCAGCATCTTTTGCAGTGGATGAGAAGATAGAGAACTTGATGGGGGGAGGGAATTCTTTAAATTAAATATATAATGCAAAGGTAGGTACAGAAAAATTTATTAGAGTTAAGTAATCGGAGAAACCAGTCATTTGTAGACTGTACTGAAGACTCTAATCTAGCTATGTAGATTTGGGTAGAGTGTGGCCAGGTATTCTAGCATCACAGAGTACACTTCACCTGTAATCTATGTATACATATGTCTATATATCATGAATAATTTCTTTGATAAGATTGCTGAAAGGCACTAGACCCTGGCAGCAGAATATAACATCATAAAAATGAAATTGACAGGCTTTGAATGGCATAAAATGAAGGATTTTTATATTTGATCCTAAAGGTGATAGGAAAGCACTGGAGTTTATTGAATGAGGGGGTTGAAGTGTGACATTGTCTGACCTGAACAGTAGGAGGATTAATTTGATAGCTGAATGGAGGACATTGCACAGACTGGCAAGATGTGGCTATGAATGTATTTTAGTCTGACTGAAGATCACACTCACATTGATGATATTCCAGATTCATTGCAGACATTAATATACCAGGTTATTATTAACCCCATTTTATAAACAAAAAAATTGCCTTTCAGATATTGCTTAAGATCATACTGCTAGTAGTAGTAAGTAAAAACAGAACTCGAATCCAGATCTTCTTATTCTTTTTTTTTTTTTTTTGCTTTTTGGAGGGCTATGGGGTTAAGTGACTTGTCCAAGGTCACATGGCTAGTAAGTGTAAAGTGTCTTAGGCCATATTTGAACTCAGGTCCTCCTGACTCCAGGGTCAGTGCTCTATTCACTGTACCACCTAGCTGCCCTAGAATCCAGATCTTCTGACTATAAGTCCAGGACTCATCCCATTACATTATTGTCTATTATATTGCACCAAGTAATTTATTGTCTTATATGTCTGCTATTATTTCTTTGTTAAGTTTGGAAATTGTGTCACAAGCCCTAAGCCTCAGAAGAAAAAGACAATTGGATTCTAATTTTTTAGTCCATTTCTTTTTCCAGAAGTTCTAAAAGTAATTCTATAGCTAGGATTTCCTCACCTACTATAGGGAAAATATCATTTCTGAAATGTACCTATATAAAGGTAGGTCACGTATATGCCACTTTATCTTTACCTCACAACTTCTTTGATAATTATAGACAGAGCATGTGTGGAGGGTGTCCAGAATGAGGTCCAGAATGATGCATTTACCAATGAATTTTCAGAATCAAGAAATGAGTTTAAACTCTGGAGATATTTCTTTAATATCTGGAGCAGGCCTAATTCTGTGGCATAACAAATTAATTTTCTCAATACCTTGTGGAGATAATAGAAGACTCATGCAGAAGCCCTATGGTAGGAGTTGATACCTTGGGGCATGTGGACTTACAAAAAAAACTTTTAAAAATAAATTTTATTTCAATATAATTGGATTCCTTTTTATTATTATTTTAAAATGTTATATATTTTAAAAATATTATGAGAAGGGTCCCATTACACAAAAATTCCCTAACTCTTTAGGCTTATAGGCATTTGTCTAAAACATCTCTGAAGCAATGCTTTTCACACTATTGTGATCACTTTTTCATCTTTATAAAATAGGCCTTTCATACCTGTTAATCCATATATGTGTGTATGTGTGCATATATACATGTGTGTGTGTATTATTCAAAAGAACATAAGAAATGACCCCAAAAGGCTAAAGTCAGTAATTACTTGAGTCTATCTCATCATTATTTGGGACTTAAAAACAACTTGTAGAATGAGGGAGTGGAGAAAATCCTGGGCTAGAACAGGGAACCCTGGGTTCAAGATAAGGTTGTGCCACCAAGTACCTAGATTATAATTTAACTTTCTCTGTGCCTTAGTCTCCTCATTTGTAGTAAGGAGTTTGAGCTAAATGGTCCTAGGGAAAAATAATTGTGCAGCTGGAAAGGACTATTTTGTTCAACCCTTTTATTTTATATATGAAGAAAGTGAGGTGAAATTATTGCTGTAAATTATACTCTAGCAGAGTGGAGATTTATATCTATGCCTTACAGGCCCCATTCGCTTCCTGTACACTGCACAACTGCCTCTCAAAATAGCCCTTATACTCAGATGGAATATATTTTATTTTTTACTCATATGGTGTTTAAGGGGATTAAATGAAGCAAAAATGCATTTCTTACAAACTGAGCAGGGGGGCCTTATTATACAGGGCATCATTTTAGCTCTGAAAACTATCACTCCATGACTATTTTATAGTGCCTGAAACCCTACAAGTAGATTCATCTCTCAAGCTTTAGTTTGAGAAGCAATGAGTGTAATAGTAATGGAATTTGAAGATCCTCTTGTATTGGCAAGCATTTTAATAGATACTTAGCGCTTAATTCCAAGCACACAATTGTGTCAAGTATTAAGACCCAGAATTTGTGAATCCCAGAGTGAGATGGACTTCCTGATATAACAGGAAGGGGCTAGAACAGACAAGAGCTAATATGTTATATAAGGAAAACACAAGCTGGAGAATCAGACCTTCTTGGAGCAAGCAGTGTGGTGGCTAAGGAAGAGCGACCCAGACTGGAGAAAGTGATTTTGATTTTGAGAACAGAGTTTATGGTGGCAGAGCTTCTTTTGAGAGCCAGCCAGAACTTCTGCTGAGACTTTTCTTCTGGGAACTTCTGCTGATAGCTTCCAAGAACCCGGCTGAGGAGCTACTTTGAGTAAGAGAGGAGGATCCCTGCTTGAGGGAACCTGTTCTCTTGTGAAGGCTTGGGAACATGGGTATTCATTGCATTAACCATGTGTACCAACTTTGTGGTTTTTGTAATGACTTTGACTTTCTGGGTCAGGGACTCAGTTTCCTGGTATTTGAATAAAGGCTTTGGTTCAGTCCCCCTTGTGGAGAGCCTGTTACAGGATTTGAAGTGGACTAAACACTGTGAACTTCAATATTGAACAGAAACTGCACAGTGAGCTGGACAAGGAACTGGGAGCTGTCTGCCTTTGAACTCAGGTGGCAGTTGGATAGATCCTGGCAGGAGCTGGGACCATGAAAGTGGAACCATGGAAGCTGAGAGCCTGCCTTGAGTCAAGAAGAAAAGACTTCTCCTTGGGTATTTAATACTGACTGAGGAGATTGTAACTTACTTGTGACCTAGGGGTGGATGGCCTTTGTACTTTCCACTACCCCTTAAGTGCGTACTTAGTAGTGACTGATGATACTGTAATTTTTATTGTGACCTAGGGGGTGAAGGACTTTGACCTTTGTAGTTTGTGTCAATTAAGGAAGCTTGCCTCCTTAAGGGTGATTGAATTAAAGATTTACTAAATGAAGGACTAACTAAATGGATGTTATCTGGGGTGGCTAAGTAAATGAAAACTTACATATATGTATATGTGTATGTATGAATGTGTGCACATATATCTACAGATACATGGATTATAAATTGAGAAGCATGGATATATATTATATGACTATATATATATATGAATGTATTATATCACATTCATACATATATGCTTTATATATACATACATACATACATACATACATATGCAATTCATGCTTCTCAATTTATAATCCACTTATCTGTGGATAGATAGATAGATAGATAGATAGATAGATAGATAGATACATGATAAATAAATGGATCTTAAATTGAGGAGCATGAATTAATGCCCTTGTATAAGTGAATTAATTATTCAATTCTTTTGGTGGCTTTAAAGCATAGGCTAATAATTAACTGCACTCTTCCCTAGTCATTCCACAACTGCAGTATTATAGTTTTGGGTGTCACAATTCAGAAGTGATATTGGTAGATCAGAGATAATGTAAAGTATGGTAACCAAAGTGGTGAAAGTCTGGAGAAGACTTGGTTCTCTAGCAATCTTCAAGTTATTGGTTGTTGTTTTTAAAGGTCTGTCATGTGAAAGAAGAATGAGATTGGCTCAATTTGGTCCCAGTGGGTAGAAGTTGAAAAGAATTTTACTTAGATGGTGTAAACAAAAGAATTTCCTAACTATTATAGTTTTCCCAAAATGGGAGGACTGCACCAAGAAATAGTGGGTTACCATCCCTCCAGTCAGATTGGCTAAGATGACAAAATAAGAAAGTGACAAATGCTGGAGAGGATGTGGACAAATTGGAACACTAATACATTGCTGGTGGAGTTGTGAACTTATCCAACCATTCTGGAAAGCAATCTGGAATTATGCCCAAAGGATTATAAATAATTTCATACCCTTTGACCCAGCCATACCACTTCTAGGGTTATATCCCAAAGAGATCATAGAAGTGGGAGGAAGACCCATATGTACAAAAATATTTTAGCAGCCCTTTTTGTGGTTGCAAAGAATTGGAAACTAAAGGGGTGCCCATCAATTGGGGAATGGCTAAACAAGTTGTGGTATATGAATGTAATGGAATATTATTGTGCTATAAGAAACGAGGAGGTGATGGATTTCACAATTACCTGGAGAGACTTATACAAACTGATGCTGAGCAAGAAGAGCAGAACCAGAAGAAATTTGTATACAATCACAGACATACCATATCTGTGATGACCAACTATGACAGACTGGACTCTTTTCAGCAATGCAGTGATACAAGTCAATCCCGAAAGACTCAAGAAAGTGAGAAAAGCACCTTCCAGAGATAAAACTAGAAAGAACTGAGCCTGAATCCTGATGGAAGCAAACTAAATGATCTTTTTCTTTTCATTGCTTGGTTTTATTTCTTCCTTACCATCTTTCATCCCACCTAGTACAATACACCTTTGTAATTGGAATAATGTATAATACGAATGCATTTGCAGATCTTATACGAGACTATATGCTGTTGTGGGGGGAGGTTGGAGGGAAGTAAAGGAAATTTGAAAATCAAGGAACTATGGAATTGAATGTTGTTAACTGAAACTAAACTAATAAATTAGTTAAAAAAAGAAATAGTGGGTTACCCATCAATGGAGATCTTCAATTAAAATTTGCATAATCACTTATTGGGGATGTTGTGGAAGTAATTCTATTGGTTAGACTAGATCAAGGTTCTTCAATTTTTGTGTCATGGACCCCTTTGGCAGTAGGATGCAACTTATGAACCACTTTCCAAAATAATGTTCTTAAATTCATAAAATAACACATAAAGGAATAGGAGCAAAAGGAATTATGTTGAAATTATATATATATATATATATATTTAAATGCACCCCAGGTTAAGGATCCTTGGAATGGTTTCTGAGATCCCTTCCAACTCTGAGATTCTGTTATTTTGATTGGTGGAATCCAGGAGGATTTTTGTTTTGTTTTGTTTTTTAAAATTTTATTGATACATTATATTTTAGATTTTTTTAAACATTCTAATCATTTACAGATTAAATCTCCTTAATATCTTGTATAACAAAGGAAAACAAGTAAAACTAATAATATAGTCACCTCATCTCAGTATAACATTTTCTTTCTGTAGTACTAGTATTATTATTATTATTATTATTATTTTAATGAATAGAAATCTATTTTCTCTCCATACCACCTTAGTCTCATTTGAAGAAAAGAAAAAAAAATTCTTTATAGGAAATAAATATGGTCAAACAAAACAGATTCCCTCAGTGGCCACCTCCACAAACACAGATCCGCACCTTGTCTGCAATTCATAGCTTTAGACAGCTGCCTAGGGCCCTAGGGAGTTAAGTGATTAGCCCAGTATGTCAGAGGCAAGTCTTTTTTTTTTTTTTTGGCAAGGCAATTGGCAGTTAAGTGATTTGCCCTGTTAAGTGTTGGAGGTCAAATTTGAACTCAGGTCCTCCTGACTCCAGAACTGATTCTCTATTCATGGTGCCACCTAGCTGACCCCCAGAGGCAAATCTTGAACCAATTTTGGTTGACTTTGAGGCCAGCTCTCTATCTATTACACCACACTGCCTTGGTGAGCTAAAATGTTTGTAAAATCATATTGATTTTCCTGGGTTTCTATTCATTCCCCTACTAGCTCTTTGACCCAAAAGTATGATGAGGGGGTGTTTTTCAGTCTTAGGTTTTTGTTTTTATTTTTAGACAGCACTATCTGAACATACTTTAGACAGCCACTAAAGCCATGGTACTCACAAAAATTCCTTTGCCCTTTCATCTGACATTTCGTTAGGTAGTATTTAATTCAGATGCATTGGTCTTAATTTCTTCCAATAGGAAAACAAAATGCTGAACTGACTTTATCCTTAAAAATAAAAATGAAAAAATAGGAAAGACTATTTCCATCCTCCTTTTCCCCTCCTCACCCCTCTAAGTTACCCTGGCATCCTTAAAGTAAGAGTTGGTCGGACATCACTCTGCATTGTTTAAATTGCCTTTTTCCCCCATCAGTTTTCAATGAACTATGAAGTGTGTCTTCCCCTCTCAACAGAGAGGTCATGGGATCCTAATGTAGAGCTAGGAAGCACCTCAAAGGCCATCTAGTATAGTTGGTCACTCTCATTTTACAGATGAGAAAACTGAGGACGAAAGAAGTTAATGACTTCTTTAATGTCATGTAAGAAATAAGCATCAGAAGTAAAATTTGAACTCAGATCTTCAGACTTCAGAACCTCTTTTCACTTAACTACAAGTGGCAACTGTAGAATAAGGGATATACTTTTTTTTGAGGGCAATTGGGGTCAAGTAACTTGCCCAAAGTCACATGGCTAGTTTGTGTGTGTGTGTGTGTGTGTGTGTGTGTGTGCGCATTAAGTGAGGTTGGATCCGAACTCAGGTCCTTCTGTCTCCAGGGACAACTCACTGCACCACCTAGCTGCCCCAAGGCATATACTTTTAAAGGTGGCCAAAGTGTTGATTTGTTTTGCTCAAATTTAGTTTTTTGTGGTTTGGGAGGATTCTGTTTAAAGTGGTGTTTGTGAGGATAGTCTTTAGGTAAAGAAGGTAATATTTAAAAAAGGTCATCAATAAAACATTGTTATTATTTAAAGTTAATTGAAAAGTTACTCTGCCAAAGTCATCCATGGAGAGCTGAAATGCCCTGAAGCTTAGAAGGAAATCAGGTCTTTCTAGCATATTGCCTTATGGACTCCTTTTTCTAGGAGTCAGAGCATAGACTGATACTGCCCAAGGTGAGGAGGGAGGTTCATAAGAGGGGCACAGTAGTGGCCTAGAAAGTTTATGAATTGAAACGACATCCGCTCAACCCCCAATTGACTTCTGAGATAGATAGGTTATTAATCTTCCTGCCTGGCACTGGGATTTCTGATTTCCTTGGCTTTTGATGTTCCTTTTGATGTTAAGTCCTCCTGAAAAATAACTTCAGCAATTCCCAACTGAGGTTTATACATGTATTTATTCTGGGGAAATGGAAATACTTAAATTAATGTGTAGGCCTTCCAGCCCAGCCTATCCTAGAGCAGACTGGCAGTCAGCCAAGGCTTCTTCATCTCCTTACTACACTTACTACACTTTCTTAGATGCCCATGCTAATAGGAGGCATTTATAAATAAAGATAATCTTCCTTTAAAAAATTCTAAACCTGGCCTTTAGAGAGCATCTTACAAACAACTGGGTACAAAACTGGCCTCAGTCAACAATGGAAAGACCTTTGTAGGGTAGGATTTGTAGAAGTCCTGGGTATTGTACTATTTTTCTATTAATTGATGTTTATTAAGAACTTACTAAGAACTTTACAAATAGTATCACATTTTATCCTTATAATAACCTTTGGGAGGTAAGTGATATTTTTAACTTTGTTTTACAATGGGAGGAAACTAAGGCAGACAAAGGTTCAATGACTTACCAAGGGTCACACAGCTAGTAAGTGTTTGAGGTCAAATTTGAATTCAGATCTTCATGGTTCCAGTCTCTGTCTGTGCCACTTAGCTGCCTTATGAGTCCTTAGAATGGAAGAGTGACCCATACAGCACTGGAAGACCAATCACTTAATCAGCTAATTCTGTTGGTGCTAAGGATACAAAAACAAAAAATAAATGTTCCCAGCTCTCAAGGAATTTACATTCTATTGGGGGAAAACACATTAAAAAGTATAATACAAACTGTAAAAATAAAGTCAGTGCGGGGGGCACAACAAGTATGTGTGGGGGGGGGTGGTTAAGAAAGGTCTCATGTAGATGGTAGCTCTTAAATTAAGTGCTGAAGGAAACTAAGGATTTTAAGAGACACGGTGAGAAGGGAACTCATGCTATTCTTGAGAAACAACCCAAGGAAAAGAAAAGAGATGGGACCTGGAAGTGGGAGAAGCAGTTGTTGCAGCAAGTACCCCAGAATGCCCAGGGTGGCTGCCAACACAGGTTCTTAGATCTGCTTTTCTAAAGGAAAGCAACTCAAAATGGGTTAACAATTTTGCTTTAATATATCAAACATGTCATCTACCAAGTTCAGGGGAAAAAGTCAGCATAGCAAACTTCAGAGTATACCGAGGTTACAAGCAGAAGTTACAAGAAGACAGGGAAACAAACAGATCAAGCAGACAGGCCTCCAACTGTCCAACCATTACATCCATACTTAGTCAGTTACCAGAGAGGGAAGCATCAGCATTTGGGTTTTCAAAGCCTGGAGGGGGGTGGCTCAATGGCTGCCCAGAGTCTTGTCTGGTCAAATTACACAAATATGTCCAAGTCTCTCCCATCCACTAAATAAATATCATCATTACCATCATCATCATCAATCATCATCAATCATCAATCAACCAACCACAACACCTTCACTTGACTCAACCCCTCAAGCTATCATAACATAGCTTTCTATCATTTCTTAGACAAGCTAGAAAGAACAAATCAAAATAGCAGCAGCAACAACAAAAACTGCTTATTTGCAGTCCCTTCACACTATCAATTCCCATTTATTTATCAAATCTTTATAATCTGACTTCCATCTCTATCATTTAACTAAAAGTTTTTTCTCTAAGGTTAATAATGATCACTTTTTTTCTAAAACCCAAGCAAAACAAACAAACAAATAAAAAATCAATCTTTTTTTTCCCTCTCTATCCACCTTTCTTGATCTTTCTGTACTTACTACTGTTGACTATCCCAATTCTTCTGTATATTCTATCTTTCTGAGTTTTTATAACACCTTTCTGCCATAATATTCTATCTGCATGACAGATCCTTCTTAGTCTCCTTTGTAGGAATATTTTCATCCATGGGTGTTCTGAAGATCTCTGCCATGTGCCTTTTCCGCTTTTTTCTCTATATCTTCTATTGACTAATCAACTCTTGTGGATTTTTCAAATCAATTTAAAAATTATCATATCCCTACTATGCATCAATTATTATGATAAGCACTGGGGATATAAATAAGCAGAAGAAAAAGAGCACTTGCTGGTAAGGAGCTTAATTGTAATGCTTTTGGTTAATTTCTATTTGCAGATGATTCCCAAGTCTATAAATCCAGTCCTCATATCTCTCAAGAATTCTTGGCAACTGCCCACTGGACATTTCCACTGGGATGTTTCATGAACTTAATATGTCCAAATTCCACATTTCTCTCTAATTTATATATTTCTGTGGAGTACACCATCATTTTATCAGTCACCCTGGCTCACAAGCTAGGAAACATCTTTGAACCTGCTCTCTCACTCAAGCCTCATGTCCAAGCAGTCACAAATACTGTTAATTATGCTTTCTGAACATTTGTTGTTTCTATCCTCTTCTGTCTACTCATATCACAACCACCCTTGTTTTTAGGCCTTCAATAGTTCTCATTTGCAGAAGTGTCATATATGCAGCCCATAGGCGGTATATGGTTGACAACACTCCTGAGTGTACCTGAACTAGATTAAAATATAATTGGAAAACATTTAACAAAATAAATAAAAATATTATATAATATAGGTAATGTTAACATGTGGTTTCCTAACTCAATATGTGGCCTACAGAAATCCTTATGATTATTTTATTGGCTCTTATTTCTATTTGAGTTTCCCACCATTGACCTAGACTGTTGCAATAGTTTCCTCTTTCTCTTTTCCAATCCATCATTCATATAGCTGCTAAATGTGTATGCCTAAATTCTATTCCTGGCCATACTTAAGAAACTTCCTAGACTTTGCATTGCTTCTAGGATAGAATATGAATTAATTTCTTTGACATCTAAAGTCCATCACAGTTTTGCTTTTACTTTTTGCAATTAAAAAATTAAACTTAATTGCAAAATAAAAAAGAAGAAACAAACTTAAATACCAAACTAATAAAAATAAGAAAAGGAAAAAAAAAGAATTGCCATGTGCACAGCAGAACATGAGAGAGGATTCAAAACATACAGCAAAAATTTTCCATTTCAAGAAAGTCTATATAATAAACAATATACATTGTGTTGAGAGCTGTCCATCTTTGCTTTCTTGTAAGTTTTCTTTTGTTCTCTGCTATGCTCTTTTTACTTTGTTCTTTTTCTCCCCTACCAACTTCCCACTGTCCCCAGGAGCCTGCAACTAAGTGTGGAGATTGTGTGTGCGTGTACATATATACAAATACACATACACATATACATACATCTATATACACATATATACCACACATGTATACATACATATATAGGCATAGGCACACAAAATATACATATATACATATTCATATATATACCTATGTGTACATGTACTTGCATAACCAGGTACTTAGATATATATAATCATATATAGACATAGAAATTAATAATGCATCTATATAAGACCGTTCTATACATTTTTGTCCTCTTTTTCTCTGAGAGTAGATAACCTCTTCCTTTAAAAGTCCAATTCTTTCCATATTTTTTTCTAAGTCCACCAACTTGTCACTTCCTACATCACAGCAATATTCTTACCTTATACTATTTGTTTTATATGGTCCAAAACAACATTGATGAATATGGTTGACACATAGTGTAATTTTCCTATTTTTTTTTCTTTTGATCAAATCTATTTTAGCCTTAATTATGTCTGAGATCATGATTAAAACCACTGCTCCTTTTTCCCTAACAAAATTTTTCCTGATCTTTACTTTATGTTTGTTCTTATCTCTTATTTCCTACCCTTCTTGACTCCTCTACTTTATATACCTGATACCTAACTCTCATATTACTTAACCTACCTCCCCTCCAAGGATCCTTCCTTTATCCTCCTATTCCCATTAATCTGAACACTCTTCTATACCCCTCTTTAACCTATTCCCTCCCCCTCCTCTCTAAAGATCTATCCCTTATCCTCTCTCCCACACACCCCTTAGTGCTTTATTTCTTTTCAAATTTTGTAAGACTTTTATACTCACACACACACTTGTATGTATGTATATATGTATGGTTTCCTCTTGAACCCATTCCTGAAGAAAGTAGGTTTCCATAACTACCATCCCTTCTGCCCAATCTAATTCCTCATTCATATAAAATAATTACTCTTTTTAGCTGGTCGTAAATGGTTTTACATTTAAAAATCATTTCATGCTTCCTTCTACCCTAATCTTTCTTTTGAACTACCCAATTACTTATAACAATCTTAGACATATGTTTTACATTTCCTCATAAAAGGTAGATATTCTGTACTTATCAAGTACTTTGTAATAAGTCTTTGGTATGTACCTCATATTTCTCTTGGCTCTTGTATGTCAAATCTTCTATTAAGTTCAGTTTTTTTTTTTTAAACAAAATCCTGAATGTCTGACAATTTGTCAAATGTCTATTTTTTTTTTTTTGCATTTAGGATTGTGCTTAGCTTTACTAGGCATATTTTGGTCTGAAACCCCAGTTATTTTACCCTTTGATATATTGTGTTCCAAGACCTGGTTTTTTAATGTTGCTACTATTAAGTCTTGTGTGATACTAATTGTGACACCACCATATTTAATTTATTTTTCTTGTTCATAATATTTTATACTTGAGCTGGGGGTTTTGGTATTGGACTACAATATTCCTGTGGATTTTTCTTGTGGAATCTCTTTCAGCTCTCGATGGGTTGATTTTTTTTCTATTTCTACTTTCCACTCAAGATGGCATAGTAGAAACAGTACTTCTGCAGCACTCTGGTCCACACCACTTTAAAATTATGTAAAAGGGGGACTCTGAACAATGTCTGGAGCTCGAGAACCCACGCAAAATGAAACAGAGAAGCTAACCTCTGGCTGAGGACAGCCTGGCAGCCCAGCAGGGAGTGGGCAGCCCAGCAGTCTGGGAGCTGAGCCCAGGACCAAGTGAGTTGGAGGTTTTAGCCCCAGGGTGGCCTGACCAGCAGCCTGTTGGAGGGACCCCAGAACACCAACAGCTATGGAGTTTCCAGAATTATCAACACATAGATGCCTAGGAAAAAGTGAGAGGTTAGTGCCCTATGGACTTTGGGACCAGTATTTGGGAGTGTGTCAGCTTCTTCCCCTGGGGGCGAGAAGCTGCTGAGGAGATGCAGCACAGCTGCCATTTTGCAGCTTCAGTTGCAGCTTCAGCTCCTGGCTTGCAGACTATAGGGGGATCCGGCGATCTGCCTGGGGGTTAATCACTCTTGCTTTAACCTTCTTGGATCTGGATTGTGATCTGGGGTAGAAGTCTTGGGGTGTGTGACCAGCTTTTGGGGGCTTCAGGAGGGCACCAAACTAATACATCCAGCAGTTGAGAAGACCCCAACATTTTGGACAGAAGCTCCCCTGTAAGGTGGCAGAGTCCTATTCTGGCAACAAGCTCAAAAGTCAAGTAATTAAGTGGCAACATGCCTAAGCAAAGGAAACAAAATAAACAGAAAAATGCAACATTAGACTCCTATTTTGGGGGCAAAGAGGACTGAAGCATGGAACAGGAGGAGGTCTGTGAGGTCAGAACTCCTGCACCTAAAGCCCCAAATGAAAATATGATCAGGTTACAGGCCATAGAGGAACTTAAGAAGGATTTTAAAAACCAAATAAGAGAAGTGAAGGAAAAAATGGAAAGAGAAATGAGAAAGATGCAAGAAAAATATGAAATGAGAGTCAATAGCTTGACTAAGGAAAACAACACCTTAAAAAATCGACTAACTCAAATGGCAAAAGAGGCTCAAAAAGTCAATGAGGAGAAGAATGCTTTAAAAAGTTGAATTTGCCAGATGGAAAAAGAACCTCAGAAGCTCACTGAGGAGATTAATTCCTTCAGAATTAGACTGCAGCAAATGGAAGGTAGTGACTTTATGAGAAATCAAGATGCTGTTAAACAGATCCAATCATTTGAAAGAAGAGAAGGTAATGTGAAATACCTCATGGGAAAAACCACTGACCTGGAAAGTAGATCCAGGAGAGATAATTTAAAAATTATTGGGCTACCTCAAAGCCATGATCAAAGAAAGAGCCTAGAAATCATGCTTCAATGAATTCTCAAAGAAAATTTCTCTGATGTTTTAGACCCAGGGGGTGAAATAGAGGTTGAAAGAATCCATGGATCACCTCCTGAAGAAGATCCCAAAATGAAAACTCCTAGGAATATTATAGCCATGTTCCAGTATCCCCAGATCAAGGAGAAAATACTATAAGCAGCCAGGAAGAAACAATTTCAATATTGTGGAAACACAATCAGAATAGCACAGGACCTGGCAGCTTCTACACTGAGGGATTAGAAGGTCATGGAATATGATATTCCAGAGGGCAAAGGAACTGGGATTAAAACCATGAATCACCTACTCAGAAAAACTGAGTATCCTGTTTCAGGGGAAAATATAGTCATACAGTGGAATAGAGGACTTTCAAGCATTCTTGAGGAAAAAACCAGAGTTGAACAGAAAATTTGACATTCAGAAACAAGAAGCAAGAGATGATTGAGAAGGTAATCAGGGAAAAGAAATCAAAAGGAACTTATCAAAGTTGAACTATTTACATCCCTATATTGGAAAACAATAACTGTAACTGATGAAACCTTTCTCAGTATGAAAATAGTTGAAGAAGGGTATCTGGGCATATGAATACATATGTGAATGTGTGTATATATGTTTACAGGTATACTTGGATAGAGGGCACAGGTCGAATTTGGTGGGAAGGGATAATACTTAAGGGGTGAAGTTAAGAGGAGAGAAAGGAATGTGGGGAGTAGATGGGGGGAGACAGGGGGTTAAACTATCTCATGTAGAAGAGGCAAGGGGAAGTAGTTACAGGGGAGGGGAAGAACAGGAAGCCAAAAAGGCAAAAGCATATTCTCATTGAAGTTGGCTCAGGCATAGAATAACATACATACTAAATGGGATATCTCACCCTGTAGAAGAGTAAGGGAGAGGGGGATGAGAGGGGAAATGATGGAGGGGAGGGCATGCTCAGGGGAGCAGAGGTTGCATGCACTTCTTTTGAAGAGGGACAGGATCAAAGTAGGGAATGTACCAGGTGGGGGGTGGGATGGATGGGAGGCAAATATAGCCAGTCTTTTACAATATGTCTACTATGGTAATGTTTTGCATAGCTATACATGTACAACATATACTGAATTGCTTATCTTCCTAGAGGGAATGAGTGACAAGGGAGAAAGGGAATGAATCTGGAATTCGAAGTTTTAAAATTTAATGTCTCAAATATATATAAATACTATTATTAATACTATTTTACATGTAATTGGGAGATAAGATGTGTAGGCTTCGGGGTAAAGAGTTTCACCTTGCCCTAATGGAAAAGTTGAAGGGGGTATGGGAAAAGACATGGGAGAGAGCACATTGGATGAGTGGATATCCTGTGGGACTGCTATTCTGGTGTGGTATGTAGGGGAAAAATGGGGAAAATTGTAACTCAAAATATAGTGGAAATGAATGATGTAAATCAGAAGTTAATAAAATATTTGGGAAAAAAAGGAGTAATTTTCTTTCTTAAGATTTTGGATCTCTTTTTTCAATTGGTTGACCTTTTTTTTTCCATAATCTTCTTGTTTTTCTTTTCTTTCTTATCTATTTTTATCTTCTTCTTCGTCTTATCTTTGCTTTCAGTTTTTCCTCAATCTTTTTCATTTGATTTTTAAAGTTGTTTTTTTTTTTTTTAAAGCAATTGGGGTTAAGTAACTTGCTCAAGGTTACACGGCTAGTCATTATTTGTGTGTGGGTGCTCATTTTCAGAGGCCGGATTTGATCTCGGGTCATTCCAACTCTGAGGCCGGCGCTCTTACTCACTGCGCCACCTAGCCGCCCCTTTAGGGCAATTGGGGTTAAGTAACTTGCCCAAGGTTACACGGCTAGGTTTTTGTTTGTGTGGATTAAGTGTCTGAGGCCAGCTCCGAACTCAGGTCCTTCTGACTCCAGGGCCGGCGCTCTATTCACTGCGCCATCTAGCTGCCCCTTTAAAGTGTTTTTAAAGTTCATCTACGAATTCTTTTTGGGGAAGTGACCACTTGACATTAGTGTTTGTGGTATAAGAGGGTTTCTTTGCTTGAGTATTTTCCTCTGAAGATGAACCCCAGTCTTCTTTATTCCCATAGTAACTCTCTATGGTTAGAGTCCTTCTGTTTTGACTGTGCATTTTTTTTTTTAATTTGTAGCAGATTTTTTTTTTTTGTAATTAACTCTAGCTTAGGTATGGAGGATGGTGCCTCTGGCCTCAGATCTTATTTCAGTTCTACCTTCTGACCTGAAGCTGTAACTAAGATCTCTAGCCTCCTGTAAGTGCCCAAAGTTAGCATTATCCCTGTGCCACTGCTTTGGCACTCATGGAGTGTGTGCTGATTCCATCCTTCCCAGAGCCAGATCTCTATAACACAGCTGGATTTGTTGTTCCTTGTCAGCAAAAATTCCCTTGATCTTCCCCAGCTCAGAAACCCATCTCCCCTCCCTTTCCCAGGGGTAAAAGTTTCTTTCACTGTGGCAGAGGCAGCCCCCTAATTCAGTTAACACCAGGACTCATCACTGGTTTTTTTTTTTTTTTTAAGGGGACCTAGCTTGGAGGCATTTACTCTTCACAGAGACCAAACCACATCCTGGGATTTTTCTTCAGATCTCCCATGATTGTCATAGGAAAACCACTATTCTATTCCTACTCTTCTTTTTTTTTTCCTATAACTCTATGTTAGCTCTGAGGTGCTATTTTATCTCATGTGTATGGGAAATCTGGAGAGGTTGGGATTTTCTGGCTTTCTCTGCCATCTTCCCAGAATCCTTTACCCTTCACAGTCTTTCTAGAAACTATCTTCACAAGTTGGTTATATGTTACTTTTCCTTATATAATCTACAATCAAGCCAAAATGGTGTATTTGCTATATATGACATTTCATCCAACACAATCCTGTCTTTCCACAAGGTGTATCCTATACCACCCTCTACTTCCAGCTCAATATATGTAATATGTTGCATATATTGTGCAAAAGGGTATACATGTGACATACATTACACATGTAGCATGAATAATGTTACATATTATATATGTTAGGTGAAGATGTATACATGTTACACACGTTATATATGCTTTGTATATATGTGCATATACATTATATTTAATACATTATACCCATGTTTATATATGAAGAGAGGTCCTATTATAGGAAATGGATTTGAATTTCATCTTAAGGGAATATAGTGAAACCAAGAAGTAGAGGTGAGGTGAAAGAGCATTCCAGCTATAGGGGAAAGCTGCAAAAAAAAAAAGGATGGAGTCAAAAGATGAAGTATGGGATGCAAGGAAAAACAAGAATACTAGTATAGTTGAATCACAGAGAATGTAGAAGATAATAAATTGCATGAAAATTGGAAGGATAGGAAGGGATTCAAATGCCAAACACACCATTTTATATTTGATGCTGGAGGTAAAATGATGTCACTGGAGAATATTAAGTAGAGGGTGGTGGTGGAATGGTCATACCTATATATTGGAAAGATCAATTTAGCAGTTGAGAGGATATTCATCTGATGTGGAGAGAGATTTAAGGAAAGGAAATCAAATAAACTACTGAAATAGTTCAGGCATGAAATAATGAGATCCTACCCTAGAGTGGTAGGTAAATAGAGATAATGGTGAGAAAAATTATTATTTTTCTATTATTAATAACCAATTATTAGTAGATTAGTTATTAATAGAGTTTTTTTCTCTTTATTTCCTCATTCAGGGACCAGATTTTGAAGGTCCCACAGTCTCTGAAAGATAGGGCTGACCTTCCAGAAGCATTCTCATCAATCTTGGGTCAGACCCCACCCAACTAGGAGAGTTGACTCCTGATGAAATTATAAATAAAATCTAATCTAGGGGAATTATAGCTGGAAACTCCCCCATTTTTTCAATTTAAGTGGTCTGGATAGAGGTGAATTCCTTTGACCAGACAATTGGAGGCAGCTTGGTCTCATCAAGCCACATTATTAGCAGGAGAAACTAAAAGCATTCTGCCCACAGCCTTGTCCACACCTTCCTTGATTGTTCATCAGAGTTGATGTCAACTGTCAGAAGTTCCCACTTTTTGCAAGGTATTTAAGCATTCAGTGATCTTCAAGGTTCCTCTTTGGCTACAGAGAGAAACTAATCATCAATTTATGGATTCTTTGCTAGCCTAATTAATAACCTGAGTATTAATTTCCCAGAAATTCTGTCTCTTGGTTTTTCATTAACATCAAGGGTACATATTTGAGAGATGTTATGAAGTTTGAAATGATATAGACAAAAGATATGTTTATTTTTTAATTATTAATTTTTTAAAAATCTGGAGTTCCAAATTTTCTGCCTCTCTTTAACCACTCTCCCACTTATTAAGCAATATGATACATGTGAAGTCATGTAAAATATATTTCCTCATTAGCCATGTTGCAAAAACAGCAAGAAAAAAACGTACACTTGAATTTGCACTGTGAGGTGCAATCTCTCTCTGGAGATGTATCACGTTTTTCATGATAGTCTTTCGGAATTGTCTAGGATCATCATATTGAACAGAATAGCTAAATCTTTCATAGTTGATCATTGTTACAATATTGCTGTTACTGTGTACAATATTGCCCTTGTTGTGATCACTTCACTTTGCCTCAGTTCACATAAGTCTTCCCAGGCCTTTCTGAAACCATTGTGCTTGTTTTGCCTTATAGCACTATGGTATACTATCACAATCATATACTACAATGTATTCAGCCATTTCCCAACTGATGGGCATCAGTTTCCAATTCTTTGCCAACCCAAAAAGAGCTGCTATAAATATTTTTGTACATATAGGTTCTTTTCCCCTTCCTTAATATTCTTGGGATATAGACCTACTAGTGATGTTGCTAGGTCAAAGGGTATGCATAATTTTATAGGCCTTTGGGTGTAGTTCTGGATTGTTTTCCAGAATTGTTGGGTCAATTTGCAATTCCATCAAAAAGGGCATTAGTGTATCTATTTTTTCCACGTGCTCTCCATTTCCTTTCTGTCATGTTAGCCAATTTGATAGTTCTGAGATTGGTATCTCAGAATTATTCTAATTTGCATTTCTTTAATTAATAGTGCTTTAGAATATTTTTCTAAGGTGACCTGATAGTTTTGATTTCTTCCTCTGAAAACTCTTCCTGTTCATAAAAATGTCCTACTTATAAATTGGGGAAATGGCTCTTATTTTTATAAATTTGTCTCCATTCCCCATTTATTTGAAAATGGCACATTAATCAGAAGGTCTTATGTTAAACCTTCTCCTACCCCCACCCCAGTTTTTGCTTTCCTTCTAATTTTGTGTGCATTGCTTTTATTTGTACAATTTTTAAATTTATGATTTTTATTTTAATTAAAATTTTTAATTTTAATTTTTAAAACCCATTTTAATTTAATTTATTCAAAATTATCCACATTACTTCTTGTGATCTTTGTCTTTCCCTTATTTAGTCATAAAATCTTCCTTTCCCCTAGATGTGACAAGTATATTTTTCAAGCTTCTCCTAATTTACTAATGACATAATTTGTATCTAAGTAAATTATCCATTTTGATTTTTTTTCTTAATATATAGTGTGAGATGTTGGTCTATTTCTAGTTTCTGCCAAACTTCTTTTGAGTTTTCTCAGCAGTTTTTGTCAAATGGTGAGTTTTTCTCAAAAAGTTGGATCTTTGGGTTTATCCAACAAGAGATTACTATGGGCATTTACTGCTGTGTATTGTTATAGAATCTATTTTGATGATCCAGCATTCTGTTTCTTAGTAAATACTGGATTGTTTTGATGACTACCACTTTATTAAATAGTTTGAAATCTAGTACTACTAGACAAACTTCTTTCATATTTTTAAAAATTGAATCCCTTGATATTATTGACCTTTTGTTCTCCCAGATGAATTTTGTTATTATATTTCTAGCTGTATAAAGTTTTTATGATAGTTTGATTGTATGATATTAAATAAGTAAATCAATTTAGGTAGGATTACCATTAATGTTTTCAAAATCATATTTTATATTTCTTCAATTACATGTTAAAACATTTTTTAAAATTTGTTTTTTCTTAAATTTTGAATTTCAAATTCTATTCTTCACTCCCTCCATGATTTGCAATCATGTAAGAGATTTCCATATTACTTATTATTTACAAGAAGACTGAAGAAAAAAAAAAGAAAAATAAAGAAAGTGAAAAATAGTATATGTCAGTGTTTTAAGATAATATCAGTTCTTCCTCTAGAAGATGATAGCATGTTTCACCATAAATCCCTTGGGATTGTCTTGAATCATTGTATTGCTGAGAATGTTTAAGTCATTCATGATTCTTCATTGTACAATGTTTCTGTTACATTGTACAATATTCTCTTGATTTTAATCAATTCAATTTGCCTCAGTTCATGTAAATCTTTCCAGATTTTTTTTAAATCATCTGGCTGGTCATTTATTACAGCAGAATAATATTTCATCAAAATAGCATTGTCAGTTTTATTGTGTTGACTTTGCCTACCCATGAACAATGCATTTTTCTCCACTAGTTTAGATCTGCTTTTATTTTTGTGAAAATGTTTTGTGATTGAGTTCAAATCTATGCATCCACTACCCTTTATTGAATGTAAATTTTATTGCATTATGGTATGAAAAAGTGAATTTCATATTTCAGCTTTTCTGCATTTATTTGTGAGATTTTCATACCATAATATATAATCAATTTTTGTGAAGGTGCCATGTACGACTGAGAAAAATGTATGCTCCTTTTGGTTCCCATTCAACTTTCTCCAGACATTTAGCATATCTAATGTTTTAAAAATTCTAGACATCTCCTAACCTTCTTTATTTTCTGACTAAATTTATTTATCTCTAAGAGGGGAAAGTTGAGGTACTTCAGTATTATAACTTTACTGTTTATTTCTTCCTGTAACTCAACTTTTCTTTTAAGAATTTGGATGCTATACCATGTGATATATACAAGTATCGCTATTACTCCATTGTCTATATGTTTAGCAAGATTTAGTTTCTCTGCTTATCTCTTTTGATTAGGTCTCTTTTTGCCTTTTCTTTGTCTGAGATCACGATTGCTACTCCTGCCTTTTTTATTCCAGATGAAGCGTAATAGAATCTACTCCAGCCCCCTATTTTAAATCCCTGTGTCTTTGTGTTTCAAGTGTGTTTCTTGTTTACAACATATTGTTGCATTCTTGTTTCTAAGTCAATATGCTTTCTGCTTCTATTTTATAGTTGTGTATTCCATTCACATTCACAGTTATGATTACTAACTATGCATTTCCCTCCATCTTATTTTATTTTGTTTATCCTTTTCTCTCTATATTCTCTCTCCTCAAAAGTCTATTTTGCTTCTGACCATTGGTTTTTTAAATTTGCCTTCCCTTTTATCACTCCCCCTTTCTCTTATTCTCTTTCCCTTCTACTTCCTTGTTGGATAAGATAGTTTCTATTCCCAACTGAGTGTGTGTGTGTGTGTGTGTGTGTGTGTGTGTGTAGATATGGATGTAGACACAGTCATTGTTCAGTTGTTTAATATGTCCAACTCTTCAGGACCCTCTATGGAGTTTTCTTGGCAAAGAACTGAAGTGGTTTGCAATTTGCTTCATTCATATATGCATTCACATATTTCCTCTTTGAACAAGCTCAGATGAGATTGAAATTCAAGCATTGTGAGCCCCCCTCTAATTTCCTTTGCAGCGTAAAAGCCTTTCTTTGTGTTCCTCTTATATGTGAGATAATTTTCCCCATTTTTCCTCTCCCTTCCCCTGCCTTCCACTGCATTCCATTTTCTTGCCCATCTATTTTATGAGATCATCCCACCATAATCGACTCATTCCCCTGCCCTCTGTCTAGGTAGAGTACTTCTAACTGTCCTAATAATGCTAAAAAGTAGTTACATGTATCAACTTTCCATATAGGAATGTAAATAGTTTATTCTTATCGAGTCCCTTATAATTTCTCTTTCATATTTACCTCTTCATACTACTCTTTAATCTTGTATTTGAAAATTAAATTTTCTATTCATCTCTGGTCTTTCAGGAATGCTTGAAAGTCCTCTATTTCATTAAATATCTATTTTATTTTCCTCTGAAGGATTATGCTCAATTTTGCTGGGTAGTTTATTCTTGATTCTAGTCCTAACTTCTTTGCCTTCCAAAATATCATACTCTAAGTACTCCATTTCTTTAAACATAGCTGCTAAACTTTGTGATCCTGATTGTGACCTCATGATATTTGAATGGTTTCTTTATAGCTACATGAAGTACTTTCTTTCTGACCTGGGAGCTCTGAAATTTGGCTATAATATTCTGGGGAAGATTTTGATGTTTCAGGGCTCTTTATCTCTGTAATACACCCATTTCTCCTTTGTTTTCATTCTTTTCTCTTTGTTTACTCTTAGAAAAAAAGTCTCTTAATGTTCTCTCTCATGTTCTTTTGTTGTTCTGTCCTTGGTTGTATTTGTTTACATTTCTTGTGTCTCTGTGGTCAGGATGGATAGAAACAGAATTAGGTTTGAAAAGCAAATAATTTACTCAGATCTTGTTTTCTTTGTAGGAATTCTTTGAACATCTCTTTTTACTGAATGTCCATCTTTTCCATTAATAGGCTCCAATTTGCAATGTATGTCACCTTGGGTTGTATCTTAAGCTCCTTTTTATTTTGGAAAACATTATTTCATTTCATACTGCAGTTTCTGGTGAGTATTTGTTGTTTGGTCATTTTAGTCATATCTGACTCTTCGAGACCCCATTTAGAGTTTTCTTGGCAAATACTGGAGTGGTTTGCATTTATTTCTTTCTCCAGCTCATTTGACAGGTGAGAAAACTGAGACAAACAGGGTTAAGCGACTTCCCCAAGGTCACACACAGCTAGTATTTGAGTCTAGATTAGAATTTAGGAAAATGAATCTTCCTTACTGCAGGCTCAGCACTTTACCCATTGCACTACCTAGCTGCCTCCTTCTGGTGAGTACCTTGTGTTATTGGAATTTTGTTCTTTTATATTTGAAACTCTTTTTTGTTTTGCATTGGTTTTCTGTTTTGCAAAAGGTCTGTGGATTCTTTCCATTTGAACTTCATTTTCTGTGTTCAGAAGCTCTGGGCAGTTCTCTTATATCATTTATATGGTATTATAGTGTTTAGGGTTTTTTAAAAATATCATATTCTTCTTATAATCTTTAGTTTCTCTTTATGCATCCTTTCTTGCAGATCAATATGTTTTGCTGAAGGACAATTATATTTATCTTTCAATGCTATTGTTTTTGTTTCTCTTCTTCCAGATTGTTTTTCATTTCTGTGTATTTATAATCTCATTCAGTTATTCTCTCTTTTGTTTCTTTGGTAAGGCTTTACATTATGTATTCAGATTTTTCTATCCTGTGAATAATTTCTTTTGTTCAGTCTACAAATTTTTACAATTCTTATGTCTGTCTGTTTTAAACCATTTAGGGCTGTAATACCTATTCCATGCTCTCTTGGGAAGCAATGGATTTCTCTCCTTCCTCAGGCATTATTTTTTCCTTTGTTTTGAAAAATTTATTCACAAAATTATGGACATATTTTAGCCTATCTAGAGGCTATATTCACTTTAATTGTTAATATCTTTCCTGATGGTTTATTAGCTGAAGTTTCTTTCTTCCATAGTTTTTGGAAATTTCAGTATTTTTCCCTCAACATATTTCTCTATTGCTCAGTTTCCATAACACCACAATAAAAGATATAAAAAAAATGACAAAATGTAAATTCTCTGTTTTCATTTTCTCTAGGTCAAGTAGGAAGTAGATGGGGAAATGGGACAGAATTGAGCTCTGTTGCAAGCCCAAGGATCTGCCTGTGTTTCCCTTCTAGAGCATATAACTAGTGGGAGAGGGAGTGAGTGAGTTAGGGTTTAGGAATTAGCTGGATACCCAGGTAACCCAAATGGAAATGGGGAGATAAATAGTAGGCATAAGAGGCAATAACATTACCAATGATGAATGATGCATAAAAAGTGTCAAAAATATTATCCGGAAAGTGTGCGATTGGAAAATGTGATCTAGTGAGAATGAGGAAAATAGATGGAGTGCCTAAACGTCTATTGTTAAAAGACCTAGAAGTAGTCGATTAGGTGCACTAAGGAGCATTTATGGGAAAAGATTGACAAGAATGACACAGGATAAGATGCTATAAATGGATTCCCACATATGACATTAGAGGGAGTTTTCCCATGAGTAAAATTAAGGCTTCATTGAAACCCAATATCTTTTCCCTTTAAACGTACAATAACATTTTAAATAAATGTTTCAAATAAATAATAGAATTAACTATCATTTATATAATGCTTTAAGGTAAGCAATGCCCTCTATATATATTGTCTCATTTGATCCTTACAATATAACTGTGGGGTATAGTAGCAAGCTTAGTATACTCAGGGTGGCTACAAGCACAGGTGCCTTCATCTACTTTTCTAAAGGAAAGCAACTCAAAAAGGGTTAATAATCTTACTTTTTTTTTTTTTTTGCTTTTTGGAGGAGGGAAGGCAGGGCAATTGGGGTTAAGTGACTTGCCCAAGGTCACACAGCTAGAAAGTGTTAAGTGTCTGAGGATGGATTTGAACTCAGGTCCTCCTGACTCCAGGGCCAGTGTTCTATTCATTATGCCACCTAGCCACCCCTACAAATGCTGTTTGTTAATATTGATGTTGCTATTATTGTTGTTGTTGCTACCATCCACAGTGGATTTTCTGGTCTCAATCCTTGCTTAACCCTGTTTTGTTACTCTAAACCTTGCATAGATCTCCTTGTCTTTAAATTTTAAACCCAGGGTCACTTTTCTGAACCTGAAATGTGCCTTACACTACCCTACTTCTACTATCCTTAGACTGTCTGCTAACTCATATTTTAATAATAATGATAATCCTATTCTGGCTGTCTTACTTGATGCTATAAATGTTATCTGCAGGAAATTAGATGGCAAAGGACCTAGAATGTGAAAGATATCAGGAAGATGTGAATTCAACCAGTAACTTACTAGCTATGTGATCTTGGACAAATCATTTGACCTCTATCTGTCTCAATTTCCTCATCTGTAAAAAGAGGATAATATGGGGCGGCTAGGTGGCGCAGTGAATAGAGCGCTGGCCCTGGAGTCAGAAGGACCTGAGTTTGGAGCCGGCCTCAGACACTTAATCCACACAAACAAAAAAACCTAGCCGTGTAACCTTGGGCAAGTTACTTAACCCCAATTGCCCTAAAGGGGCGGCTAGGTGGCGCAGTGAGTAAGAACGGCCGGCCTCGGAGTTGGGATGACCCGAGATCAGATCCGGCCTCAGAAAATGAGCACCCACACACAAATAATGACTAGCCATGTAACCTTGAGCAAGTTACTTAACCGCAATTGCTTTAAAAAAAAAATTTAAAAAAAGAGGATAATAATGACACATACCTCCTAGTGTTATGAACATAGAAGAAATACTATTTGTAAAGTGCTTTACAAACCTTAAAGGGTTAAATAAATACCAAATATTATTAGTATTAGTATTATTATAGACAAGGATTCAAATCATAATTCAGACACTTTTAAACTGTGTGTCATAGCCCTCTCTCAACCTCAATTTCTCCATCTACAAAATGGGGATAATTATATCACCTGTCACATATTTTAAGCACTTTCCATAGTTTAAAGAACTATTATGTATATTATCTATTATCTAATCTGATGTATTTGCCCTGAAAACTAAAGGGCAATATGAGAGGGATGTTGGCATTAAAATGAGTTTATTTTAGGAAAATATTTGATATTATTGATACAACTTTGCAATTTCCCATACCCCCAGGTGTTTGTAAGATAGCCCTTCCTTTTTGGTATGGAATTCAGTGTCTGATGGAAACAGAGCATATATAGTTCATCCACAGCTCTGCAATGCCTATCCAGAAAAAAAAAAAAAAAACCTTGTGAAGACTCATAAACTTGATTAGAGTAAGCAAAAAATAATATATTCAATTACTGAACTAATGCAAACAGTCTTAAAGAGAGGCAGGATGGAGTAGTGAGGTTGTGGTCAGGACAACCATAATTTACATTCTACACCTGACAACTACTGTGTGACCCTGGGCAAAGCACTTAACATCTCAGTGCAGCAGGTAACTTTTTTTTTTTGGAGGGGGGCTGGTCTAAAAAAATGGATATGAACTAGAAAAGTAGTAAAATCTCAGTTAATTGTAATCACAAAATGTGGCCCTGGTAAACTAGATGCAACAAAATGATCTTCATCTTGGTAGAGAGATGGGATTGGGTATTGCTTAATATTCTGCCCCCTCCCCATATCCTGCCACCTCCACCCCTGTGTTACAATGGTAGATTCAGAGTTTAGAATAAAAATATGAGAAGGAATGTGACATAGAAACCAGAATCATAACTTTAAAACATAAAAAGCCCAGTCAAGTGGTTTCTACTGATGATAATTAAAGCAAGGGCCTTGCTTTTCCTCGCTTCTATGCCCTCTGTACCTTAACAGAAGCTCCTGGGCTTGTCCTCAACTTAGCTCTGGTTTCACTTGTGGTTAAAAATTTCTTGTAATCCCATTAGTGGTGCCTGTCTACCTTCTCCTACCTTATTCCCTGAAGTAGTTCCTTGAATATTTCCCCAAAGCCTTCTACACTTTTATCTGTAAAGCTCTATTTTGCCTTCCCTTTTGGATTAGCAAAGCTTACTGCAAAAGAAAAAAATTGACTACCAAGAGGCCTGCCTGTACCTTGGTTATGTGACTATTTTTTCTTCCAGAGAAAATAATCTCTATATCCCCTAAATCTGTTATGTATGAATATATAATTTAATGATAAAAATGATTTATTATTGATAATAAAAATAATAATCCCTTCAAAGCCTAACCCATCTTTCATATTAGGAGGGAAATCTTTAGCAAAGTAAAGGTATACTGGCGAGAGTAATGCACTGCAGCTATCTACTTTGAGACTACTATGCTAGCTGTAAACACTTCATATGAGCTCAGAAACATTGGTTAAATGGGCTCTGGTAACTTACTGAATTAGCACTGTGCCTTTTTGATGAAAGCAGCTAAGTGACTTAGTGGAGAGAGTGCTGGGCCTGGAATCAGGAAGACCTCAGTTCAAATCCAGTCTCAGATACTCACTTGCTGTGTGACTCTGGCCAAGTCACTTAACCTCCATTTGCCTTAATCCACCGCACAAAGAAATAGCAAACCACTTCAGTTTTCTTGCCAAAAAATATCTCATTCGGGGTCACAAAATTTGGACATGACTGAATGACTAAACCACTAGTTTGATGAAATTGCTCCTGTGAATCTAGGAGATGTACAGGGTGGCATAAGGTTGCTATGTTCCTTCCTTCCTCTTCTATATTTCACTGAAGTTTGCATTTTTGCATTTTTGTCATTTCTGGTTATACCCTTATTCTTATTATAATTTCCCCAGAATAATTTATTTATTACTAGGAAAAAGAGATAAATAAAAAGATAATAATTGTAACTGTTTAACAATGTAAGCAATATATTCTGCCTTATTCTTCTACCTTTCTATTGAGAGAATGGTATGTTTCATTATCTGTTCTCTGCCACCATTGTCTTTTTTATTTTATTTTTTATTTTTATTTTATTTTTTTGCTTTTTGGAGGGCAATTGGGGTTAAGTGATTTGCCCAAGGTCACACAGCTAGTTTTTGTGTTAAGTGTCTGAGGCTGTCACTGTGCCACCTAGCCACCCCTTAAATTTTTTTTTTTTTAAGCAATTGGGGTTAAGTAATTTGCTCAAGGTTACATAGCCAGTCACTTTCGTGTGTGTGCTAAGTCTGAGGCTGGAACCGATCCCAAGTCCTCCCAACTCCGGGGCTGGTGCTCTTACTCACTGTGCCACCTAGGTGCCCCTATTATTGTCTTCAAATTGCTCAGATTTTTGCTTCCTATTAGAGATAGGGTCATTTAAATTTTATTCATTGTCTGTGTTGCTCTGACTCCACTTACTTCACTCTGCATCAGTATAGACACCTTCCAAAGTTTCTCTGAATTCAAATTCATCATTTCTTACTGCACAGTACTTTCCACTATATTCATATGAAATTTATTTCAAATCATTTCTTTTCTTTCCCTTCTGTCTCTGTCTCTCTGTTTCCCTCTCTGTCTCTTTTCTCCCTCTCTCTCCTCCTTTCCCCCAATCTGGGGCAAAATAAAATCAATAACTTGCTGTCTAGAAGGTGAGAGCTTTCAAAAAGAAATTCAGTAGTAACTTGAGATAATAACTATTGATTAATTCTTGATTTGAAGATGAAAATGATTATTTAATATTATTTTAAAATTATTTAATTTAGATAATTTTTTGTTTTCTAAAATTATGTATCTTATTAAAAATCGTCTTTCAAATCCAGTAATTAAAGTCCTAGACTGAGGATAGGAAAAGGATATGCATAACTGAAAATTTCAACTTGAAGGTAGAATATCTATTAAGCTCTTCTCCTAGGGAGTTATTTGAATGACCTTTTCTTCTGCATGGCTCACAGAAAATTCCATCCGGAACCAGTGGCCCCCATGGGGTAAGGAAAAATAGGTTGGATATATTTCCCATAGTCATTTACTATTGACTTCTAACCTCTTGCCTCCAGGATAGAAGTAAAGAACATTATTCAACTCAACATTGTAAAACTTTTGTCCAAAGGGAGTTAGAGCCTAAGAAGCTATTTTTCATCTAGGAGGTTTACTTTTAATTTCTCCTGGAACTGTTCACTAAATGGATTACTGGTATGGATTACTGGTATGGATTACTGGTATGGATTACTCTTTATCACTTCTAAGTAAAACCTCTTCTTACAGATTCATATAATACTATTTTTAGAGTCACTATGTATTTCAATTCTACATTTTTGTTTATTCATGACTGGGGAAGCATGCAAGACAATGAGGTCACAAATTGACTTGAATATAAGAGTACTTAAATTTATCTAGCTCAAAGTTTAACACGGCCTAATTACTTTATAAATATTACTTTATAGAAAAGGTATAAACAGTATTTTAATAATATGAAATTGCTTCCTAAGACACACACACACACACACACACACATATTTAACATATCTGTAACTATACTCAGTTTAAAACACAATTTCCTAAAACATCTATAGAATAATGAGGTAACTATAAAATCAGAATGCAGAAGCAAAAGGCCTCATCAATAGAAATCACTTAGTATATTGGCAAGTTCTAAGGAATTGCTATAGGTACTATTCAATGGACAACCATTTTTTAATCAACTACATCTGGCAGAGCTCTGTGCTCTGTGATAGAGGAGATAAAACAGCTAGATATGACACAGTCCCTTCCCTGAAGAAGCTTATAATCTATTACTGATGAAATATAGTTACAGCTATGTTATTTCAAAAGTGCTGTTTCCTCTATGACCATATGATGACTTTATACATTATAATTTGAATTTTTGTCTATAATTTTGCATGTTATCCCTCCATTACTAAAAGTTACGGAAATTTTTTCCAGTCCCCTTTTCTATGCCATCAATTGTCTTAGTACAAACCCTTGCTGTTACCCCACCCTCCATCCCCAGGGACACCCTCTATGTATTTTACTATTAAATTTATTTTTGTAAAAAGTTTTTATTCAATTTTTTTTTCTATTCAATGACTCCCAGTATGTTCAAAGTCAGGTTGGCTTTGTTCACAGTTAAGAATGATTGGCTAAATACTAGTGTGATATGCCTAGATTTGTTATTAGCACTGCTTCCTAGCAAGCTATATTTTGGAGGTGATCTACTCAGTATAATGAACAGTTAACTCTAGAGTCAGAAGACTGTGGTTCAGATCTCACCTCTTAACTGCATGATGTCTGGAAGTCATTTTACCTCACTGGGCTTCTGTTTGCTCATCATTGAAATGAAGCAGTTTGACTGGATGGCTTATTAAGGTCTCTTCTCATTCTAGATCTGATCCTATACTTTCTCTAATGCTAATGCCACTTTCTCTGATACTAATACTAGGCAAAAAGTATGTTAGTGGAAGTTTGATTTTTCATACCTTTCTTTCAGTCCTCATATTTTTTCCATGAATTGTACAGTGTCCTCTTGATGTTCCTAGCTTCTTGGCATCTCTAATTTCACCTTTGAAGGTGATAGATAGAATTAGAATAGATAGAAAGATAGAATTCTTTGCATCCTGCTTGGCATTCTGTAGACTAGATATTTCCAGGCTCTCTTCCACTCTGAGCACCCCCCTTCCCCCTCCAATCAAAAATCAGTTGTTCCTAGTTGATGGGTGAGTTAATCTGCTAAACTAATTTGATGGAGGTGTTAGTAACAAATGAGGGTTTAATGCATTAAAGTATGAATATTTTCTTTGGTGTGTGAAGCTTTTCCAAAGGAGTTATTGTCTTGGATTTGAACTTAATAGATTCTGTACTCTTATTTCCACAGAATATATAGCCAAAGTAGCAAATATTAGAGAACAGAGAAGCCAGTTTTATGCTTAGGAATTTCTGGATTCAAATGCCTGTCTCTGAAACAGACTGGCTTTGTGACCCTGGACAGACCACACTCAGTATTCCAAGGAACTCTAAAACCATAAACTGCAGAATATGTGTTGTCTCTTTAAGTAGAGACCATTTCTTCATGGGGAGTTTTGTCTACCAAGGAATCATAGGTTCTCAGACACAAGAAAATATAGATTAAGCAGCATGGATTAATGCAAAAAGATATGATCTGTGAGTCAGAAAACAAGATCTACTCCCAGATAGAATTTGCAGTGTTAGCAGTGCCACAGTTAGTTATGCAACTTGGGAAAAATAATTTGTGACTGTGTATGCCTCTATCTTCTCACCTTCCACAAATGATAGCTAATATTAATATCTTTCTTTAAAGATCTACTTTATTTCTATTATATCATTTAATTCTCATAACAACCCTGGGATATAGATGCTATTATTATTCACATTTTATAGATAAAGATGTTGAGGCTGAGAGGTTAGGTGACTTGACTAGAGTCACACAAATAGTTATTAGGTGTTGGAGGCAGAATTCAAACTCAGGTCCTCCTGACTCTAAGCCTTAGACTTTATCTGTAGCTAAATATAAACTATGTGAGTTGCAGCTAGATGATTTTTGAAATTCCTTCAAGTTTTAAACTCAGTGGAGCCAGATTCATTGACCTCTAAGTGAGAATAATATGAGTGTTCAGTTAGTAAGAAGGAAAATAAATTTAGAGGGACCTGTAAATGACATCCTGTAATGGCTACCCCAGTCCCTTTATAATGATTGAGAAAAACATCAACACATGATTCTAATAGTTTCTGAATTTAACCAGCAAAAAGAAGAAAAAGTGTTCAGCTACAAAAACTAAAGTAGCATTATTTTTTTTAAAGCAATTGGGGTTAAGTAACTTGCTCAAGGTTACACAGCCAGTCATTATTAATGTGTGGGAGCTAATTTTCTGAGGCTGGAACTGATCCTGGGTCCTCCTGACTCCAGGGCCAGCTCTCTTACTCACTGTGCCACCTAGCTGCCCCTATAAAGTAGCATTATTAACAGGCAGACAACCTCCTTTTGCATTAAGGAAAAGATGTTTAAAACAGAGTTTATTGGAGATTGCCCAGTGTGTCCAGACAGGACGAGCACAGAACACGTGGGGTCTGCATAGCTCAGACCTAAGAGCAGACAAGCAGACTACACCAGAGAGAGAAAAAGCCCCAGCCTGCAGACTTACCAAGGACAAATCACAGCCATCTCCCCTTCATCTCATGAAGGGACAGGAGGGGTCATTGGAGCCAGGTAGGAGAGTTGGGCCCCCACGGGAGAGAGCTGCTTCTCCGGCTGCATTCAGCCCCCAGCCTGGAAGGTTGGAGACTGCCTGCCTGTATAATACAGGGGCTGGAACTGCAAAGTAAATTCTAGCTGCTCCCATCCTCCCATCCCTACTTCATGAAGCAGAAAACCCAAAGATAAGTCTCCCACCCAGATTGAAATCCCTAGTTAATGGAAATAGCCCCAGGCTTGAGAGTCTCTAAGAAGAGGTGTAACTGAGACAGCCAGGAGTCTGAAGAGAAGAGAGGGAGGGGTTCCAACAAGCCCCACCTCACCTCACCAACAAAAGCCTACTTATAGCCCAGGGGTATAGAGGCAGAAATCTGAAGTGGTCAGACTCACCCCCACCTACACATCTACATTCCTCACTGACCTCCCTGACTTAGCCATAAACTTGACACCCAGAGGTATTCAAAGTCAAGGATTAGGCCATAAACTCATAGCCTGAGAAACTAAGAAACAGGAAGTCACAATGGGAAAGAAAGAAGCTGAGAAGGAGAAGGGGAAGGCAAGAAAGTCTATTCTATGCAGGGCAAGAACAACAAAATACACAGGACAATATAGACTCTCTACCCACACCTGAGACCACAGAAGGAAACATGATCTGGTCTCAAGCCCAAATGGCAATCCTGGAGGAGCTTAAGAAAAAATTTAAAGACCAAATCAGTGAGGCAGTGACCAACTTGGGAAAACATCTCAGTGATTTAATTGGAGAAAATACTTCCCTAAAAAAGGAACTTCAAAAACTAACTGAAGACCATAATTCGCTAAAAATTAGAAACAATCAAACTGAAACTCAGAACTCTATGATGAAGCAAGAGTCAATCAAACAAAACAAGACAATTGAAAAATTGGAAGAAAATGTAAAATATCTCACTGGAAAAATAACTGAGCTACAGAACAGATCCAGGAGAGACAACCTAAGAATTATTGGTCTACCAGAAAGCCATGATGAAAAAAGCAGCCTAGACAACATCCTCCCTCCAAGAGATTGTCAAAGAAAACTGTCCTGAGGTCCTGGAATCAGAAGATAAAATAGCTATAGATAGAATTCACCAGACCTCTCCTGAGAGAGATCCCAAACTGAAAACTCCAAGAAATATAGTAGCCATATTCCAGAATTACAAGACTAAAGAAAAAATTCTACAAGCAGCCAGAAAGAAACAATTCAAATATCGAGGAACTACAGTTAGGATCACACAGGACCTAGCAGCTTCTACATTAAGAGAGCGGAGGGACTGGAATTTGATATTTTGTAGGGCAAGGGAGCTAGGACTACAACCAAGGATTAACTACCCGCAAAACTGAGCATAATCTTTCAGGCAAGGAGATGGACGTTTAATTAAATAAGAGATTTCCAGACTTTCCTGATGAAAAAGCTAGAGCTCAATGGAAAATTTGATTTCCAATTACAAGACTCCAGAAAGATATAAAAAGGTAAACAAGGGAAACACAGACTCACACATGCATAAGTGCACACACCCACACCCACAAACATACGCTCATTACTTGGGATGCAACAATAGCAAAATGTTCACATCTGTATATGTGGAGCTGATAACTGTCAATATTCGAAATCTTTATGATTATCATGACCTTCAAAAGGGTTATACTTAGATAGAGGGTGTGGGTATGAATGCACTAACCTGAAGTCTAAAAAAAAAAAAAAACTATAAAGGGGATCAAAGTGACTGTAATGGGAAAAAGGAAAGGATGAGATAGGAAAAGGTAAAATATGCCACCTGAAGAGGCATTAAAACACACTATAGAAGAGGGGAAAGAAAGAGGGAGAGGAACATCATTTAAACACTTCTCACTGGTTCTGGTTCAAAGAGGGATCAACTTAATCAGTGAAGTTTAATATTCTAATGTGAATAGACACATGAATTCATTAAATAGAGGAAAAGGAGGGAGGGAGAGGAGCACTGTTTGAAATTTACACTCACTGGTTTGGAATCAAACGGGGAGTAATGTACTCTGATAAGTATAAAAACTTATTGTGTCCTATAGATAGTGGAAGGGTAAGAGGGTGGGTGAAAAGGAGGAGACTAAAGGGGGGGATTAGAAGGGAGGGAAACAGTAGTAAGGGGAGAGGGTAGGTTAAGAAGGGGGATCAATGGGTGGGAACACTGAGGGAGGGGGCAGTCAAAAGGGAAAACTTCAAGGAGAGGAAGGAAAAGGAAGAAACAAAAACATAAACAGGGGAGGGAATAGGATGGAGGGGAAAAGACAGATAGTCATCATTACTGTGAATGTGAATGGGATGAACTCTCCCATAAAATAGAGGCAGATAGCAGAGTGGATTAAAAACCATAATCCTACAATATGCTGTCTCCAAGAAACACATTTGAAACAAAGGGATACCCACAGGGTAAAGGTAAAAGGTTGGAGCAAAATTTATTATGCCTCAGCTAAAGTAAAAAAAGCAGGGGTAGCAATACTTATCTCAGATAAAGCAAAAGCAAAAATAGATCTAATTAAAAGAGATAAGGAAGGAAACTATATCCTACTAAAGGCACCATCGAGAATGAAGCAATATCACTACTTAATATATATGCACCAAGTGGTATAGCATCCAAGTCCCTAGAGGAGAAGTTAAAGGAATTAGAGGAAGAAATAGATAGCAAAACTATACTAGTGGGGGATCTTAATCTCCCCCTCTCTGAACTTGATAAATCTAACCTCAAAATAAACAAGAAAGAAGTGAAGGAGGTGATTACAATCGTAGAGAGACTAGATATGATGGATCTCTGGAGAAAACAGAATGGGGATAAAAAGGAATTTACTTTCTTTTCAGCAGTGCATGGTACATACTCAAAAATAGATCATGTGCTAGGGCATAAAAACCTCACAATCCAGTACAGAAAGGCAGAAATATTAAATGCATCATTCTCAGATCATGATGCAATAAAAATCATATGCAATAAAGGGCCATGGAAAGATAGACTAAAAACTAATTGGAAATTAAACAATTTAATCCTAAAAAATTGGTGGGTCAAACAAGAAATTATAGAAACAATCAATAATTTCATTCAAGAGAATGATAATAATGAGACAACATACCAAAATTTGTGGGATGCACTAAAGGCAGTTTTCAGGGGAAGTTTTATATCCCTGAGTGTATACTTAATTAAAGCAGAGAGAAGAGAGGTCAATGAATTGGACACGCAATTGAAAAAGCTAGAAAAAGAACAAATTGAAAATCACCAATTTAGTACAAAATTAGAAATATTGAAAACCAAAAGTGATATTAATAAAATTGAAATCAAGAAAACTATTTAATTAATAAATAAAACTAAGAGCTGGTTTTATGAAAAAATCAACAAAATTGATAGGCCCTTAGTCAATATGATAAGAAAAGGAAAGTAAACTAAATTATGAGTATCAAAAATCAAAAGGGTGAATCTACCTCCAATGAAGAGGAAATAAAAAAATAACGAGGAATTATTTTCCCAAATTATATGCACATAAATATGACAATCTTAGTGAAATGGATGCATATTTACAAAATCACAAGTTGCCCAGATTAAGTGAAGAGGAAGTGAATTACCTAAATAACCCCATCTCAGAAAAAGAAATCAAACAAGCCATCAATGAACTCCCTAGGAAAAAATATCCAGGGCCAGATGGGTTTACTAGTGAGTTCTGTCAAACATTTAAAGAACAATTCATTCCAATACTCTACAAACTATTTGGGAAAATTAGTGAAGGAGTCCTACTAAACTCTTTCTATGACACAAATATGGTAGTGATTCCTAAATCAGGAAGAAATAAAACAGAGAAAGAAAATTATAGACCAATTTCCCTCATGAATTTAGACGCAAAAATTCTAAATAAAATATTAGCCAAAAGACTCCAACAACATATCACAAAAATAATACACTCTGATCAGGTAGGATACATTCCAGGAATGCAAGGATTGTTTAATATTAGGAAAACCATCAGTATAATTGAGCATATCAACAATAAAACTAGCAGAAACCCTATGATCCTCTCAATAGATACAGAAAAGGCTTTTGACAAAGTATAACATCCATTCCTATTAAAAACATTAGTAAGTATAGGAATAAATGGAGCCTTCCTTAAAATAGTTGATAGCATCTATTTAAAACCATCAGTAAGTATTATATGCAATGGGGATAAACTAGAAGCCTTTCCAATAAGATCAGGAGTGAAACAAGGGTGTCCACTATCACCCCTCTTATTCAATCTGGTACTAGAAACACTAGCAGTAGCAATTAGAGAAGAAAAAGAAATCAAAGGAATCAAATTAGGCAAAGAAGTGACCAAGCTATCACTCTTTGCAGATGATATGATGATATACTTAGAGAATCCTAGAGAATCAAGTAAAAAACTACTTGAGACAATAAATAGATTTCACAAAGTTGCAGGATATAAAATAAACCCACATAAATCCTCAGCATTCCTGAACATCTCTAATGAAACTCAACAGCAAGAGATAGAAAGAGAAATCCCATTTAAAGTCACTGTAGACATTATAAAATATTCGGGAATCTACTTGCCAAAACAAACCCAGAATCTATATGATCACAACTACAAAACACTTCTCACACAAATAAAATCAGATCTAAATAGTTGGAAAAATACCAATTGCTCATGGATGGCTCGAGCTAATATAATAAAAATGACGATTTTACCCAAACTAAACTATATATTTAGTGCCATACCAATCAATTTACCAAAAAACTACTTTCTAGAATTAGACAAAATAATAACAAAATTTATTTGGAAAAACAAACGGTCTAGAATATCAAGAGAATTAATGAAAAGAAAGGCTAGGGAAGGTGGACTAGCTATGCCAGATCTGAATCTGTATTATACAGCAGCAGTCATCAAAACTGCTTGGTACTGGCAGAGGTGTAGAGTAGTGGATCAATGGAATAGATTAGGCGCAGGAGACCCAGCAATTAATGAATATAGTAATCTATTGTTTGATAAACCCAAAGACCCCAGTTTTTGGGATAAGAATGCACTGTTTGACAAAAACTGCTGGAAAAACTGGAATACAGTATGGCAGAAACTGGGCATAGATCATTATCTAACACCATATACCAAAATCAAGTCTAAATGGGTGTATGATCTAGGTGCAAAGGATGATACTGTAAGCAATTTGGGAAAGCAAGGAATAGTTTACCTGACGGATCTGTGGAGAGGGGAAGACTTTAGGACCAAACAAGAATTAGAGAGCATTATAAAATGCAAAATGGATAATTTTGATTACATTAAATTGAAAAGCTTCTGTACAAACAAAGCCAATGTAACCAAGATCAAGAGGGAGGTGGGAAATTGGGAAAGAATTTTTACAACTTGTGTCTCTGATAAAGGACTCATTTCTAAAATTTATAGAGAATTGAGTCAAATTTATAAGACTACAAGTCATTCCCCAATTGATTGATAAATGGTCAAAGGATATGAACAGGCAGTTTTCAGAGAAAGAAATTAAAGATATCTATAAGCATATGAAGAAATGTTCTAAATCACTATTGATTAGAGAAATGCAAATCAAAACAACTCTGAGATACCACATCTCTCCAGTCAGATTGGCTAAGATGACAAAACAAGAAAGTGACAAATGCTGGAGAGGATGTGGACAAATTGGAACATTAATACATTGCTGGTGGAGTTGTGAACTTATCCAACCATTCTGGAGAGCAATCTGGAATTATGCCCAAAGGATTATAAATCATTTCATACCTTTGACCCAACAATACCTCTTCTAGGGTTATATCCCAAAGAGATCACAGAAGTGGGAGAAAGACCCATATATACAAAAATATTTTTAGCAGCCCTTTTTGTGGTTGCAAAGAATTGGAAACTAAAGGGGTGCCCATCAATTGGGGAATGGCTAAACATGTTGTGGTATATGAATGTAATGGAACATTATTGTGCTATAAGAAATGAGGAGGTGACAGATTTCATAATTACCTGGAGAGACTTATACAAACTGATGCTGAGTTAGAAGAGTAGAATCAGAAGAAATTTGTATACAATCACAGACATACCGTATCTGTGATGACCAACTATGACTGACTGGACTCTTTTCAGCAATGCAGTGATATAAGTCAATCTTGAAAGACTGAAGAAAGAGAGAAATGCGCCATCCAGAGATATAACTAGAAAGAACTGAGCCTGAATCCTGGTGGAAGCAAACTAAATGATCTTTTTCTTTTCGTTGTTTGGTTTTATTTCTTCTTTACCATATTTCATCCCACCTAGTACAATACTTTGTAATTGGAATAATGTCTAATATGAATGTATTTGCAGATCCTATACTGGACTATATGCTGTCGTGGGGGCAGCGGGGAGGGAAGAAAAGGAAATCTGAAAATCAAGGAACTATGGAATTGAATCTTGTTAACTGAAACTAAACTAATAAATTAATTAAAAAAACAGAGTGTATTTCCATCCCTGGAGGAAGCTCAGCATACTGTAATCAGCCCAAGGAAACAGAGACCTACCCACTCAGGGAAACTTCATAAGACTCATGAAAGGGAAAAAAATGCTTAAAATATTTATGAGCTCTGAGTTTATACTGTGACTACATGAGGTCACTAAAGTTGGGTCTTTTCTCTTCAAGGATTTTGTATGTACAAGTGGGGAATATGCCCTTGGTTTGGGGTGATATTTCTATAACTACTCTTACATTACTTGTGTCATTTTTGTTTGGTCATTTTCAGTTGTGTCCAATTCTTAGTGAAATCATTTGGGGTTTTCTTGGCAAAGATACTAAAGTGGTTTGGCATTTCCTTCTCCAGCTAATTTTACAGATGTGGAAACTGAGGTAAATAGGATTAAGGAACTTGTCCAGGGTCACATAACTAGTAAGTGTCTGAGGCTAGATCCAGGACCAGCACTCATGTAGTAACTGCTCCCTTTAAATATATATTTGTAGATATTTATGTGTGTAATTGTTGTTTCTCCAGCCCTGGGAGAAGCTTCTGTGGAATTCAGTCTCAGGAACTTTGGGAGAGTGGACAGTCTTTGAGGGCAATAACTAAATTTTAAAAAATATTTTTATCCTCAATGACAAGTAATAAAACTAATACTTACTTGGCACTTAATAAATGCTTACTGATTGTTTAATTGAATTTTCTATAGTTAATAAATTTCTTACCTTCTCTTTCCAAATCCAGTGGTCTCTCCATCAAACACCCTTGCCACTAACCATAGGTGTGAGCTTGTTCTATGAAATGGTGAGGTTGAATGAGATGTTTTCTAAGATATTTTCTTTTTTTTTTGTTTTTTTCTGATTTATTAAGACATTTTCCACAAGATTTCTTCAATTAGAAGTTCTTTGAAACAATACCATCATTTTTTGCCGGCAGGAGGAGAATAGAGTCATCAGATTCCCCCATTCTTCGAATTGCTCCACAGATTGCATAGGTTTTAAACTGGCCATTGAATCTGCCTGTAACCTTGTCAACCTCGGCCACATTCATCTGGATGGACACGTGTTCCTTGGCCCCAGTGATCCTGTTGGTCTTGGAGCATTTCCGAGGAAGGTACAGATCTACGAACTCGCTAGTGTCGTTCTGCATATCGGAAGCTGAGGGGCCGAGTGCAAACACAAAAGCAGAGGAAGAGAAAAAGGAGCTCTAAGATATTTTCTGGCATGAAAAAAATTGCTTTTAATACATGATCTTATATTTCTTAACCCAAAGGAAGAACTCTTGTAAGAATTTCAGAACCAATTAAACAGGGGTGTTATGTTGGAATAGATATGCCTCAGATAATATTAAATGGGTTATGGTCTATTTCTCCTACAAAAAATGTCACTCTTATCTAAAATGTTAGTGGGGATTTAAGATCTTCCACATCCAGTAACAGGCCTCAGGTGACTCCCATTAAAGGAAGCTTGCTTAGCTAGTAGGCTCGCTTTTAGGAAGGTCTTTTCACACCTTTTGCTAATTTCTAATTAGGCACTGAGTCACAAGGTTTGTGATGTCTTCTGACTCTGAGAAGTGTATATATACTCTCAGTTGATATTTTGCTTTGGAGGCTTCCTTATAAGAAGAATCTTGTGATTCCGTGTTTGAGATTCTGAGTGGCCTAATGTTCAGATTTCCCTGACTGCTCAGATATAAAGACTCTCTCAATCCTGTTATGTGTGTAAAGTATATAGTTGATTCAGGCAGTCAGAGCCCTGTCTGTTGGTTTTTATTTTTCTGCTTGTATTTTTCTCTGTATTTTCTTTGTTTGTATTTTTTCTGAAGCTTAGGGTGCTGACTTTTCCCCTGAACTAGTGAATATAATTTAAAAGGATTGTTAAAAAATAAAATAAAATAAAATAAAGGGGCAGCTAGGTGGGAGTGCTGGCCCTGGAGTCAGGAGGAACTGAGTTCAAATCTGTCCTCAGACACTTAACACTTATTAGCTGTGTGACCTTGGGCAAGTCACTTGATCTTAATTGCCCTGCTATCCCCATTCCAAAAAGCCAAAAGAAAAAAAAAAAACTGTTGACCCCTTAAGCAGCTATCTTTCCTAGTAAAGCAGATGTAAGAACCTGAGTATGCCGGTGTGCTTGCTGCTATACTATCTTATGGAATTTTATTTCCTCAGTAACTTTTTACATTAAAAAAATTTTAAAAGAAGTAAAAATTGGACACTTTGATCCATATTGAAAGAGTGGCAAAACTGTATCTTATATTTCATAATGGATCAAAGTGTCATTTTCAGAAAACTTTGTACTGAGAATAATTAACTCCTCACAGTATAATATAATTAACATACTTGAAATATCTCTTTTAATTATATATATATATATGTATATATATTAGCCAACAATACTGTAAAGCTTTAATTGTTTTTTTTTAATTAATTAAACAAATGCTTTATTAACTTCTGGTTTATATCATTCATTTCCACCAGATTATGAGTTACATTTTCCCCCATTTTTCCCTACCCACCACCCCAGAATAGCAGTCCTACTAGATATCCCCTCATCCAATCTGCTCTCTCCCATATCTTCTCCCATATCTCCTTCGACTTTGCCATTAGGGCAAGGTGAATCGCTGAGCCCCAGTGCCTGGACATCTTATGAAACATTTAGTTTTAAAACTTCGATTTTCAGATCCATTCCCTTCCTCCCTTGTCACCCACTCCCTCTAAGGAGATAAGCAATTCAGTATGTGTTGTACATGTATAGCTATACAAAACATTACCATAGTAGATATATTGTAAAAGACTGCTTATATTTCCCTTCCACCCACTGATTGCTGGATCTCCCTACAGTTCACAGACCAGGAGCTAGAGCCACTACTGATGCTGCAAAATGGCTTCTGTGCCACTGTTTCTTCAGCAGCTTTTCGCCCCCAGGGGAGGAAGCCACTCGTTCCCCAAATACTGGTCCCAAAGTCCATAGGGCACTAACCTCTTACTTTGTCCTAGGCATACCTGTGCTGATAATTCTGGAATCACCACAATTGCTGGTGTTTTGGGGTCCCTCCATCCGGCTGAAGGCCCGGACACCCTGGGGCTAAAACCGAGGACCTGGACTCGGCTCTGTGGGCTGTGCTGTCGGTTCCCAGAGAGCTGTGCTGCCTGCTCTCAGAGCGCTGTGCTGGCTGCTCCCTGCAGGGCTGCTGGGCTTTCCTCAGCAGGAGGTTAGCTTCTCTGTGCTGTTCTCTGGGTGCTGTGGCTCCAGAAGTTGTTCAGAGTCCCCTTTCACATTGTTTGAAATTTGTGTGGGGCAGAGCACATTGGAAATGCTGTTTCTACTCCGACATCTTGGCTCCTGAAATATCTTTTGTTAGTATACTGATGTAGTCAAGTGTTTTGAAACTTGTGAATTTACTTTTATTTTGCTAAGGATAGCTTTAGTGAGTTGTATTAAACTGCTTCTTTACATGAAAAAATTCAATTTTGCTGGATTTTCAAATTCTCCCAAAGATTTTTCAAAGTTGAATTTGTGTATTTGCATACACATTGCATTTTAAAAGGTTCTCTTCTTTCCATTTTAGCATAATTCCTCCCTTCCTTATGAAAATTTTGAATTTGATGTTTTAGTTTGAGTCTTTGAAGTAGGTCTCAAATATTTGTTGTTGAGCATCTTATTGGAAAAGGTAAATTATCTGCTGTATCATGATAATGCCTAAATTTTGATTTGATAATTAATTAATATTTTATTGTCTGTTACTCATGTGAGTGTGAGATCTATGACTGCTGCACTCAGTTTCTCAATGCCTTCTTATCCTGCACTTTTTTGTTTTTATATCTTCATAGAGAGGCAATATGGCATAAAGGGAAAAGAACTGCCCTTAAAATCAAAAAGGCAGTTGATACATTACGACAATCATTTCTCACTAGTTAATCTAGGTAACCCTCTAAAATTGTAAACGTTAGAGAAGATACTGATCTCTATTGGTAGAAGTAGTTTTGCTATCTTTGAGTTCTTTGTGCCATGAATATTACATTGGAGATAGTCCTAAGACATTGGAAGCCTTTTTCTTCTTTTTGTATCTCAGGACTTCCAATGTAATTTTTAGGCTGCCCCTCTGTTATTTCCTATTCTACCTCTGGGATTTACCATTTCTTTTCCCACTTATATAGGTCTTTAGCATCTTTTATGCTATTCCACTAACATGACTCATATACCACATCTACGATGTAGTAGACTATGATCAGAAAAAAAAATGTGTTTTTTAAGAGATGGATTTTTTCAGAAGCAAGGAGTTTAGGATGATAAGTGCAGAATTCAGTGCAACCTTGATTTCCTGTTAAATGATGTGCTCAGCCCCTGGAATAGTTTCCAATAGATAATGAGCCTTTTGAGAACAAGGACTGGCTTTTGTCTTTTTTGGATTACCAGTGCTTAGGACAGTACCTAGTACATAGGAGGCATTAAATGAATGCTTGTTGACTTGACTTTGACAGCTTAAGATAGGAAGGAAAGAAGGGAGGGAGGAAATAATAATGAATTAAGTTCCTACTATGTGCAAGGCACACTAAAAAATCTAAGTACTTTACAAATATTATCTTATTTGTTCCTCACAACAACCCTAGAAGGGACATGCAATTGTTATTTCTATTTTATAGCTGAAAAAACTGAGGTAGACAGAGGTTAAATGACTCATCCAGAGTCATACAGCTAGTAAGTGCTTGAGGTTGGATTTGCACTCAATCTTCTGACTTTGGGCTGAGTTTTCTAGTCCTTGTGACACCTAGTTGCCTCCAGCAGTAGTCATCCCTATAAATACTAAGGGATGTACTTGATAGGTTACGTACCTAGCTATACTTCACATTCTGTTCAATATTCTTTTTTTCATTTAGGTGGATTTTCTAATAGAAATGGTTAGAGTAGTCTCTTCATGTTGCTGGGGATTTCATTGAGGAGAATGTGGAGTAATTAGTATCTAGGGACAGGCGGTTCTATATCTTATACCAATCAATCTGCCGCTGGGATCATTCTATGAAGTATTCATGCAAAACTCCCTGTGTGTTATAGACTATATGCCTCAAGTCTCCCTTCATTTCAATTCATTCTCCAAACTGCTGTCAAAATGATTTTCTTAAAGTGTACATCTGACCTAATGAATAAGCACTAGTAGCCTCCTTTTACTTGAAGGATCAAATATAAAATCATTTCTGACATCTAAAGGACTGTATAAACTTGTCTCTTCTTACCTTTCCAATCCTATACTTTGCTCTCCTCCATGTACTTTATAATACAGTCATACTCATCTGTTTGCTATTCCTCACAATAACATTCCATCTCCTCTATGCCTGGAATGTCCTGTCTTCTCCCCTTCTATCTTAGAATCCCTATCTTCAAAACTCAATTCAAATGTCACCTTCTACAGGAGGTCTTTCATGTACTCTACATCCTTCTCTCCCCCAGCTGGAGCTTTTTCATGTAAGGTTACCTTTCCACTACTCTGTATAAATTGTATATATATATATATATATATATATAATTATTTACATGTTGTTTCCTCCACTAGAATATAAATCCTTTGTAGGCAGGGACTCTCCCCACACCCCCACCCCTCCCCCCTTTCCATCTTCTATCTGTGGCATTGAACAGAGTGCCTGACATATAAAAATTATTTAAGAAATGCTTAGTGATTGATTGACTTTTTTATCTTATCCAATCTCCTCATGAGAAATCTAAGACATGAACTGGTTAGGTCACTTGCCCAAGGTCATAGAGTTTATTAGTGGAAAAAATGAGACCAGAATCCAAATTTCCTTACTTAGAGTATAATGACCTTTCAATGACCGAGCCACTTCATGCTGGAAATTTTTCATTCATTCTTCATTTTCCACAAGTCAATTGAAATAAAAATATCAATGTGAATATATGAGGAGCAACATGGTAGAGTGGATAAAAGTCTGTTCTTAAATTTAGAAAAATGTAGGTTTGAATCCTGTATTTGACATATACCAGATATGTGTGAAAGGGCAAGACATTTAAGCTCTCAGTTTTCCTGACAACTTCTTAAAAGTATCAGTTGAAGACAAGCTGCATTGTTTCAGAAATTTTTACATTTAGAATTCCTTATACCAAGGAAATTAAAGATGCATACCACCCTTACCACCCTGTATAATGGGTACTATATTAGGGTTTATAGATTTATATTTTATTCTAGGTCTCGCAACCTAGTTCTTAAGCTGATGTAGCCATTTGATTATTATTTAGCAATATTTTATATATGTATAGATAACTATTGTTATATTTTTTCATATCACATATTAGAAGTACTGTTCATCTTCACATCATGTCATTATAACCTCATTTCTCTCTGATACATTTTAGCATTGAATAATCATTCCAGGTGATTTCAGAGCATGAATTAAATAAGAATGCACTTGAAATATTCATAAGCTATATATAAAAATGATACTTATGAGTTCAAATAATTCATGTCTTGTGTGAGACCAGATATATTTACCTGAGAAAGAGATTGAAGGAAAAGGAGGAGGAGGAAAAGTGGGAGGGAAGAGGAGAAGGAGGAGGAAGAGAAGGAAAATAAGAATGAGGAGAAAAAGAAAAGGAGCAATAGAAGTTGGAGGAGTAGGTATATAAAGGAAGAAGTAGAGATGGCAGATAAGATAAGAGTGCTTGAGGAAGGAGAGAGAGAGAGGAAGGGGAGGAGGATGAGGAAGTGTGTAGGGAGAAATGGGAAGATGAAAGTGGGAACATAGGGCAGAATGAAAAGGATAGAATAGAAAAGAGAAATAAAAAGAGTAAAAATTCATTTTATTGATCTAAACTACTCCTATTTTAAAGGTAAATAGTTTTTAGCACATCAAAAGAATTTCCTGACATGATTATTATGGAATATTTTACAATATATATTATATGATATATGTGAAATATATTTGTATATTGTTCATATTGATTAGTAAATAATAGTAAAGTTTTTTTTTAAAGAAAACAAGGTTTAGAAGCACATGTACAAGTTGTTTCTTCCAAGATTCATCATTGTCATTTATACTACTGAAGAATGGAGGGTTCTAGGTTGACCTTAATATCAAGTACCATTTTTAATTATTCTCAGCAGTACCCAAGCTCTGTGGGTTTGGTGGTAAAAAACAAACAAACAAAAACACTTTTTCAACTTCAGAAATTGATGAAAAGAGTGGGGAAATGATTACCCTAAGATACTATATACATCATTATACCACATTATCATAGAATCATTATACCCCATTATCAGTTTTTCTATAGGAATTATTGGACCTTGGAATCTGAGAGAGAAACAGTAGGGTGGCTGTAATGAAATATTTTTCATTAATATGAAAATATATGAAAGACCTATGAATTGCTGAGTTTATAGTCCACTTGACAAAGAAAATCATAACTCATCCTATGACTTAATAGATTATTCTATGGTGAGTTGAGAGTTGGAAGGGAGCATTGTGAAGATGAAGATCTGAAGCATAGAGAGGTTAGATAATGTGTAGGCTCCCAGACACTATGTAGCAGAGTCAGGAACCAAAGTTGGTTCTATTTTATCAACCAGTTTCTTATGTTGCCTCGGGAGTTGCCTTTGGGACATAGAGGATAAGTGCCTTTCCCAGGGCCACACACTGAGGATCAGAGATTGAATTTGAATCCAGTTCTTCTGGAATCCAAGTCTAGCACTCTATTAACTCTGAGTTACCCTCTGCTTTTTCTTTTCCTTGATACTCTAGGCAAAAGAAGGCATTATCAAATTAACTTACTCTGTTCTAAAAAATTTTTTTTCAGGTTCATCAAAAGAGAAAAAATTTCCTTGCTATTTTAAGTCCTTTATTCATTCAACAAATATTTGTTATTTGTATTTAACCCATTTGTCCAAAGTCAAAGTTTTTACCTATCCCTTATTATGTATAAGTTAAAATATATAGAATATATCTGAAGTGATGATTCTCATTATTTTTAAGTTTTATCAAAGTTTGTCCAATCACAAGGAATTAATAGTTTGACACAGAAAAATATTGAATAAGATTTGTCCTCAAGATCACAGATGGCAGGTATAATTTGATTTTTGATTCATGTTAAACATGGCTTTGAGTGAAGTGAAGGAAAAGAATTCCTCCTTAACCAAAAGTGACATGTTAGACAGAAAAGAAATTGATGGGGAATTGTAGAAAAATCCCCGTGGTTCCAAGGTCTGTAGGAACTTGAAGCAGAGAAGGTAAACAAATTGCCTACTATAAAAATATAATGGAAACTATACTTTTGCTTAGAAGGGGGGAAAATATAAAAACTGATAGCCCATTCCTATAGCATCAAACAAAAGCCAGATTTTCTTTTGAGTAATGGTAGGTTTTTTTTTTCTTCCAGAAAATGGTTGAACACTAATGGAATTTTTCTGCCCCTTCTGGTAAGGGTTGAAATGTAATAAAATTATGAAAAAATTGGTGATAAAATTAATGTTATTTTTGGATGCTTAACCTAGCATTTATTTTACATTTCATTGTTTTAAACAACACTGGAGGACTCAGTGCAAATAATTCTTGATATTTAAAAAAAAGTAGCATAGTTCCAAAAGTGAACACTGCATTTTCACCTCACATTTTCACTTTTGACCTTGGAAAAGCTTATGATCATCAAAGTCAGAAGGAGAAAAATTCTGAGATCATAGATTTGGACCTCCGAAGCCATCTAATTAAAATTTATTTTTTTACAAAAGATAAAACTGAAGTCAAAGGAAGTTAACCCAAGGTCACAAAGGTATTAAGTAGTGGAATTGAAACTCAAGGCTAAGTCCTTTTGATTCTATGTCTGGTGCTTTTTCTAGTATGCCATCTGAAGATGATGTGACACTGAGCAAAATGCTATACTGAGTGAATGTGTCAACTGTGATCCATATGCACTAGTGACTAGACAGGAGTGGAAAGTAACCCCAGAACTATAAGTAGAGGTTTTGATGCCACAGGCAATTTTTGCAAAATATAATCTAAAAACCAACTTTTAAAACAGGGATACAGAGTGACACAAACTAGACATACTGTACTGGAGACAAGAAGTATCATCAAGCTTCTTAGGGAAGGAATTCATTTGAATTTCAACCAGTTTATGTGTCATTAAACTTGCCAAATTTGAACTTTCAATTTTAAGTATGCTTGCTGAGTAGATGTTAAGTTTAACTGTTTCTATATCAGTTAAATGAAAGTAAATGTCAATCTATGTTTTCTAAAATTAGGTGCCCTGGGGCAAAGTCCCAGTCACCTTGCCCCAGTGAGAAAATCGCACAATACTGCCTCAAGAGAACACATAAGTGACAGAGACAGTTAAATGATAGAAATTGGATAATTGCCTAAGTAGAGCTTAACTGAATAATTTTAAATAAGGAAACATTGTATGTTTATAAGTTCTTTAAATAATGATAAAGTGCCTAGAGTTTTGTTTTCTATCAAAATTGGGATAATTCATTCTCTTACTATTAGTGCAAGTATCTGTTAAGTCACATAGGAAGTGCTTAACAAATGGTTTTTGACTGACTAATAAAGGTTTAGTGACTACAAAGAGGGTTTCTTGGAGGTGGTAGGGAACTTGCAGATTGAGTACAGATTTTTCAGAAGGAGTTTGACTTTCCTTAAGAAAAAAAAAATAGAACACAATAAAACAACAACAGGAACAATAACAATGCTCTGGGAAGTTTTTCTACCAGAGTTAATATTATTTTGTCTTAGCTGGAGTACATTTATTATCAAACACAATTATATTCATGGATCTGCTATAGATTCATCAATTTCCATCATTACAATTGGAGATTCAATTTGCAGGAATGAAAGAATTATAGTGTTAAGAAGTATATAGAATAAATATGCTAGTCGTCTATATCTCCTATAACACCTGGCTTCCTTCAAGGTACAGTTTAGCAACTGACTCCTACATGACACCTTCCCCAATCCTTCTAGTTTTGTTAGAAGCCTCTTAATCTTGAAAATAATCTATATTGTTTTGCATTCACTTCATATTTGCTGATTTTGTTGTCTTCCCCTAGTAGAAGATAACTCTTGAGATAGGGATTATATTGTCTCATTTTTGCTATTGTTGGTTTTGTCTTTGTATTCTAGTGACTAGTGGAGGATATTCCACTAGTAAAACACTTAATCAACATTTATTGAATTGAATCAGGATGCAACTGTCCACTTCTCCAGTAGGCATTTTGGAGAAGATAGACAGTAAGGATAATAATTTTGTACTGATTTTGCATAATGTTCTCCAAGGGGCAATTTGGTAGGTCCTTAATGCGTTGGACTCCATGAATTGTGGGTCATTTTTGGTTTCATTAGGCTGACTAGATTTATACCATGTCATTTTGCTGGATATGGGCCAAGGATAGTAGAATGTCATGCACTGCTATTTATTAACCTAAAATCAGTGACAAAGGAGTTACTTCCCATTTAATCATTTTCTGAAATAGTAGTGAGAGGGTTCTCTTTATACATCTACTGAGAGGCTAATTAAGCAAAAGTAGAGAAGCTAAAACTGAGATGAGGGATTTCCCAGTGGGTACTTTTATCCAGAATAAACCACTTAAATTGTTCACTCAACATTTCCTGCATTTACTCCTAGGAGAATTGTACCTTTAATTAGAATGTTGAAGAACTAAAGGTGCCCTCTCTTCTATTTCACTTTTGGTGGCATCTCTACCCACATCTAATTAACTATGATTCCACTTGGGCATTTCCTCTTTGCTGACAACAAACAATTGCTAAAAGTTTCTAGTTAAAGTCAAAATAATCAATAATGCAAGAATAATAAACTTACAAAGACAATTGACTTAAATAATGAAAGCACACCACTGGGAAACTTAGGCACCTGATCGCCTAATCACTTGAACAGATCAATGAGCCTAGCAGATGGTATTATCTTTTCTTGCCAGATATGGTAGAGGATCCTATCAGCAGTAGGCCTGTGGCCTCTGAATACAGATTTCCCATTTTTGACTATATTATTCTATCCACAGGGGAAGATGGTCCTGTCAATAGCAAACTGCTTCTCACTGTTCAGAACTGACAGGTCCTTCTACCTTTGGCCTTTAGAATTTCTGTTTTCTTATTGATTTGCACAGTTGAGCATCCCTTTTAGACCATGCCAACTTCACTTTCTGCTGCGCTTTTAAGAAAGTTTGCTGACAGCTTTATTTATCAGTGTCTTCTATTGCTCCTTTCCAACATACCACAAGCCCTGCAGGATTTTGAACTGCCCTGGCTGTTTGGAAAACTACATAAGATATGTTGTAATCTTCTAGTATCTGGTCCCATTTTCTCTCATCCCTCTTCCCAACTCTCAAAATTCCCACCAAGTTTCATTTACTTCTGATGCTGGACTTGCCAGTGAGTTGTAATTCATCAGTACTAGGTGCTCCATTGGTTTGGGCAAATTTGATTTTTTGGTACCTGTTCTAGTAGGTTATTATGCCTTTTAGAAGTTTGTTTTTGTTTCCTAAAAATAATTACCAAAGCCAATTGGAATGTGGGAACTTTCAGAGTCTCTTCTTAATAATCAAGCAAAATTTTTTTCTTTTCCAGTCTATTAGTAAAATGATTTCATCTGTTACCAGTTGCCTGCATTTCCTCTTTTTTCCACTCAACATTTCAGTGTATATCTTAGAATTCTTCTCTATATATTTTATTTGTGAACATTTTTGTCTGAAACTTTGGCCCATTGTTTCAACACTACATGTAGTTTTGACCTGGCTATTATCTCTAAAGCCTTTTAAAAACAAATATCCTTCAAATTTTAATTTAACTTTGTTTTCATTAAGCAAATGGTGTTTTATAGTGTCTTGGGTTACTGATATCCTCATTGCTTATATATCTATTTTATAATCATTGACTCCCATGAATACAGAGGGCAGAAATTTTTAGGTAGAAAGAAATTGGGAAAAAAGCTAGAGTCAATTGTGTGGGGAATTATGGTATATGTACATATAAAATATTGCCTTAACATAAGAAATGATTAATATGACATCTGGAATGCTTGCCTCTTGCATATGGGGCTCCCAAAGTACTACTTCAGAATTGGGATATTCTATAAACCTGAATATACTAAGAAAACATAGGTCACAAACATCCAGTGATGTGATTCCTCAAGGACAGGTTTTTCAAAGCTAAGACATTTAATGAGATAGCATAATAAGTATAGAAATAATAGAACATAGACCTGTAAACCTGAGGCACTCACTATTAGTGAGGTTCATAATGTGAGTGAGAGGAGTGGGCACACTTAGGGAATATTCATGGAAAGCACACATTTAAGGAACTTTATATGGTACATATGTATATGTATGATGAGATATGTCAACAATACTGGTTACAGGCCATAGGAGGAGCTCAAGAAGGACTTTGAATATCAAGTAAGAGAAGTGGAGGAAAAATTGGGAAGAGAAATGACAATGATGTAAGAAAATCACAAAAAGCAAGTCAAGAGCTTGCTAAAGGAGATGCAAAAAAAAATACTGAAGAAAATAGCATCTTAAAAAATAGACTAACTCAAATGGCAAAAGAGGCCCAAAAAGCCAGTGATGAGAAGAATTCCTTTAAAAGCTGAATTTGACAGATATAAAAGGAATTTCAAAAACTCACTGAAAAGAATAACTCCTTCAAAATTAGATTGGGGCAATTGGAAGCTAATGATTTTATGAGAAATCAAGATACTATAAATCAGATCCAAATAAATGAAAAAATAGAAGACAACGTGAAATATCTCATTGGAAAAACCACTGACATGGAAAATAAATTCAGGAGAGATAACTTAAAAAGTATTGGACTACCTGAAAGCCATGATCAAAAAAAAAAAGAGTCTAGAAGTCATCCTTCAAGAAATTCTCAAGGAAAACTGCCCTGATATTCTAGAACCAGAGGGCAAAATAGAAATTGAAAGAATTCACTGATCACCTCTTGAAAAAAGATACCAAAAAGACTCCTAGGAATATTATAGCCAAATGCCAGAGTTCCCAGGTGAAGGAGAAAATACTGAAAGCAGTCAGGAGGGAAACAATTTGAGTATTGTGGAAACACAATCAGGATAACATAAGACTTAGCAGCTTATACATTAAGGGATTGAAGGGCTTGGAAAATGATATTCCAGGTGTTAAAGGAGCTAGGAGTAAAACCACAAATCACCTGCCCAGTAAAACTGATATAATATTTCAGGGGAAAATATGGTCATTCAATGAAATAGAGGATTTTCAAGCATTCTTTTTTGTTTTTGTTTATTAATTTGTTTGTTTACTTTGAGTTTACAAGATTCAGTTCCCCAGTTCTTTGAGGTTCAAATTTTCTCCCCTTCTTCTCCTTCTCCCCCTCTCCCATGGGGGCATGCAATCAGGTATAGGGTCTGCAGATACTTTCATATTAGCCATTGGTCAGATTGAGAAGAAGGATTATAACAGATGGAATGAACAATGGGAAAGAGGAAACCAAACCAAACAAGAAAGAGAAAGAGAGCAGGTAGTTTTCTTCATCTGCATTCAAACTCTGTTCTTGCTGGTTCTTTCTCTGAATGTAAATATCTCTCTCCATCATGAGTCTTTTGGAGTTTACTTGTAGCCCTGCATTTCTGAGAAGAGTCTGGTCTACCAAATTTGGTCATCACACATACATTGTATCTGTAATGATGTACAAATTTTTCCTGGTTCTGCCCTTCTCACTCAGCATCAATTCGTATAAGTCTCTCCAGGTAGATATGAAGTCCATCTGCTTTTCGTTTCTTATGACGCAATAGTATCTCATTACATTCATATACCATAACTTTTTTAGCCATTCCCCAATTGATGGGCATCCCCTTAATTTCCAATTCTTTGCCACCACAAAACAAGCTGCTATAAATATTTTTGTACATATGGGTCTTCCTCCTCCTTCTGTGATCTCTTTGGTATACAACCCTAGAAGTGATATTGCTGGATCTAAGGGTATGAAATGACTTATAGCCCTTTGGGCATAATTCCAGATTGCTCTCCAGAATGGTTGGATAAGTACACAACTCCACCAGCATGTATTAGTGTTCCAATTTTTCCACATCTTCTCCAGCATTTATCATTTTCCTGTTTTATCATCTTAGCCAATCTGGCTGGTGAGATGTGGTAGCTCAGAGTTGTTTGATTTGCATTTCTATAATCAATAGGGCCCTGTCTCAAAATGGGTAGAAAGCAGACTGTAAAGAAAAAGACAAAGACAACTATCCTCGGAGGGAGGAACCAAATTCAGAGGGAGACAGTGTTGACTCCACACCCACAGCTGAAGCATCAACAGGGAACTGGTCTCAAACACAGAAAGCTTTCTTAGATGAGCTCAAAAGGAACTTTGAAAACTAAATGAGAGAGATAGAAGATAAAATGAATAATTCTTTTAAAATCAATATTGCAAAATTAGAAAAAAACATTACAATGAAGAAAATAGCTCCTTAAAAAGAAAAATGTGTGATATGGAAAAGGAGCTCCAAAAATTAACCCAGGGAAATAATTTGCTAAAAACTAGAATCAACCAAATTGAAGCAAATATTTCTATGAGGAACCAAGAATTAGTCAAAGGAAACATCAAGAATGAAAAATTAGAAAAAGAGGTAAACTATCTCAATGCAAAAAATATCTGACCTGGAAAATAGATCCAGGAGAGATAATCTGAGAATCATAGGCCTACCAGATAATCATGATGAAAAAATGAGGCTGGAAAACATCCTCCAAGAGCTCATCAAGATAAACTGCCCTGAGATACTAGAACATGAGGGTAAAATAGAAATCAAGAGAATCCATGAATCACCTCCTGAAAGAGATCCCAACCTGAAAAGTCCTCGAAATATTGTGGCCAAACTCCAGAACTACCAGGTAAAGGAGAAAATACTTCAAGTGGCCAGAAAGAAACAATTCAAATATCAAGGAACCACAGTGAGTATCGAACAGGATTTGGCAGCCTCTACACTGAAAAATCAGAGGAAGTGGAATTCAATTTTTCACAAGGCAAAAGAGCTTGAGTTACAACCAAGGATCACCTACCCAGAGAAACTGAACATATTCTTCCAGGCAAGGAGATGGTCATTGAATGATATAACAGATTTCCAGACCTTCCTGATGGAAAAGCCAGAGCTCAATGGAAAATTCAACCTCCAATTACTGGATGCAAGTGAGACATAGAAAGGTAATCAATGAACACACACACACACAATGTTATTTAATAAGAGCAAACTGTTTATAAACAAGTAGAGGGTATGAGTATAAATTATACAAAATGATGATAAAAAAAACCTTATTAAGGGCTACTGCGATGGAAGAAGATGAATGATAGAAATGGAAAAGGGTAAATTATGCCAGACAAAGAGGTATAAAAACAATATAGCAGAGGGAAAGAAGAGAGGGAGATGAGTATTATATAAGCTTTTCCCTCATTGGTTCTGGTGCAAGGAGGGAATAACACAGCCAGTTAAGCATAGGACTCTATGGAGAAGAGACACAAAATGTATCATAATAGAGGGAAATAGGGGAGGGAGAGGAGATTTGCATGAGATTTGTTCTTGTCACTCTTGGTGTGAAGAAGAAATAACATACTATATTAAATATACAAATATCCTACAGGCAGTAGGAGGGGGAAAGTCCTACAAAAAGGGGGGGGTGGTTAGAAGGGAGAGAAGAAGTAAGGGGGAAGGGGAGGAAAAGGGAGGGGAGCTGATAAGAAGGGAATACTTAGGGAGGCGGTGGTCAAAAGCAAAACTCTTAAGGAGGGGAAGCAAGAAGGGGAGAAAAATATAAGCATAAGCAGGGGAGGGAATAGGATAGAGGGAAAGAAACATATAGTAATCATACCTGTGAATGTGAATGGAATGAACTTTCCCATAAAATGGAGGCACATAGCAGAATGGATTAAAAACCATAATCCTATAATATGCTGTTTTCAAGCATTCTTGAAAAAACCAGAGCTGAACATCCATATATGTGTATATGGGAGGTGTATGTGTGTATAAATATATATGTGAGAGTGGGCATGTACATGTATACATAGAGGGCACGGGATGAGTTGAATATGAGGGGATGATATCTAAAAAATAAAATTAAAAAGTTAGAGAGGAATTTATTAGGAGAAGGAAAAAGGGAGAGATAGATCAGGGTGAATTGTCTTATATAAAAGAGGCAAGAGAAAACTTTTACAATGGAGGGGAAGAACAGGAAGGTGAAAGGGAATAGGACAACCTTTCATTGAATTTGGGTTAAGGAGGGAATAACAAACATACTCAATTGGGTAATTTATCCTACAGGAAAATATGGGGGGAGGGGATAAGAGGGGAGATGATAGAAGGGAGGGCAGATTGGGGAAGATGGCAGTTTGAAGTAAACACTTTTGTAAAGGGGTAGGGTCAAAGGAGAAAACAGAATAACTGGGGGCAGGATAGGATGGAGGGAAATATAGTCAGTCTTTCACAATATCACTACTATGGAAATGTTTTGCATAACTACACATGTGCAATCTATATTGAATTGCTTGTCTACCCAGTGGGGTTGGGTGAGGAGAGAAGAAGGAAAAAAAGTTTTAAAAACAAATGTTTAAAAAATGTTTTTTTTTCTTTCTTTCTTTTTTTTTTTTTTTTTTGCAGTCAACTGAGAAATAATATATACAGGCACTGGGTTATAGAAATCCATTTTGCCCTACTAGAAAGTTAGGGAGGGGGGTTGGGAAAGATATAAGAGAGAACAGCCTGGGGGAAGGGGTATTTAGTAGGCTTTCTATTTTGGAGTGGGGGTAGGGTAAAGGTGGGGAGAAAAATTCGTAACTCAAAATATGTTGGAAATAAATGTTGAAAACTAAAAATAAATAAATGAATTGGAAAAAAGGAAAAAAAGAGTAGAGAAAGGAAGAGGTGGCTTCTACAATCTCCCTTTTAGCTTAGAACTCAAAAGCTTCAACTCCAGCTCTGTTAGTGGAGAAGTGAGGTCCTTCCCATGAACCAAGAGGAAATTCTTAAATGTTTTCTCCTGAGAAATATGTCAGTTCCCAGATTTTTATCTGTATGAAGATTTGCTCTCAAGAAGGAAAGTCTTGCTTCTTTTTTGGAATACAGAACAGTCAGCCACCTAAGTACATAAACATTCAATATTTTTGAACCTTCCTGTATCTGGGACTGAATCACAGTCTTTGTCCCAGTTATTTGACTTGTGGTTAGAAAGTCACAAGCTCTTCTTTGGCTTATCATGTTAATAAATTTCAACCAAAAGAAAAATTAATCCTATGAGACAAGATCGCAAGATCATTTTCTTCCAGAGACTACTTTATTATCTGTAAGTTGACAACAATAAATCTTTCAGTCTCTGAGCTAACGAAAGAAGGAATGTAATAAAATGGGTTACAGGTTGAATGATCTTATTCAAAATAAATCAAGTAGAACCAGGAGAATATGCGTAATTATTACAATAATGTAAGTAAGGAACATTATAATTTATATGGCCAATCCCTGCCCTAGATGAAACATACCATTCTCCTTGAGGTGAAGAGTTGAATGACAATTGGGAAACATTGCATCTCATATCAGATATAATGGATCAGTTGGTTTCACTTAACTGTTTTTTTGCTATGAATGAGGGTTCTTTGGGGGAAACATTAGGAAAAAACATATAAAAACAAAAAATGAGGGGAATATACATTGTTAAGAGGGATTTGATAAAAATAGTTAACATCCTGTAATATTTTTGTTTCTGTTGTTTTAGTCATACAGTGAATATTTAATAAATGTTGAATGAATAAATGAATACTTTGGCAATTTTCAAAATGTATATTTTTGTACTATGTTCCTCCTACTCATTCAGTTCTGATATGCACTGTTGTGTGAAAGTGTATAATTATAATATATTGGGAACTGTAAGTGATATAAAAGACAAAAGGTATAGGCAATTAAAAAGATTACATATGAGTATATTCTTCAGTACCCCAAGAATATTTCATAAATAACACGAAACACTGATTAATTTGGATAATAACATTTCTGTACTTTAGTAGGTTATATTCATAAGGTGACATAGAAAAAAAAAATTGTCATCATCTGCTGCCCAGTACTTTGACAACGAACCTCTTTAAATTGAGAAAGGCTAACTCTCCAATCTCAGACAAAAGATATGTATTCTTCTACTGACCCCATACTTATAGGATCATGTATTTAGAGCTGACAGTGATCTTGAAATCTATTAAGTCTAATACCCTCATTTTACAGATGAGGAAATTGGAACACAGAAGTTAAGTGACTTGCCCAGGGTTACACATCCTTTAAATATTTGAGGTAGGGTTTGACCTCAGGTCTTCCTGATTCCAAATTCAGCATTATATCTATTATGCCAGCTAATTGAGGCCTTTCAGGGATGATAGGACCTGTAAAATAATAAATTTCACTGTCATAGTCTTTAAGAAACAAGTATATATTTTTCATATTCTTCTTCCAGTGTGATGTATTAGTAAGAACACTGTAGGGGGGCTGAGCCAAGATGGCGGAGTAGAAACAGCTCGTCCAAGCCTCTCTGCCCCCAGATTCTCCACAAACTATGTAAAAAAGGACTCTGAAAAACTTCTGGAGCCCCAGCACCCACAGAACGACACAGAGAAGCTAACCTCCCGCTGAGGACAGCCCAGCACCCTGCAGGAAGGACCAGCACAGCGGTCTGGGACCCGGCAGCGCGCAGAGCACAGAGTGCAGGAGCCGAGCCGAGGCGAGCCGAGCCCAGGTCCACGTGAGCCGAGGTTTTAGCCCCAGGGCGGCAGGGCCAGCAGCTGGCTGGAGGAACCCCAGAACACCAGGAACTGTGGAGATTCCAGAATTATCAACACAGACTTGCCTAGGACAAAGTAAGAGGTTAGTGTCCTATGGACTTTGGGACCTGTATTTGGGGAATGCGTCAGCTCCCTCCCCTGGGGGCTAGAAGCTGCTGAGGAGACGCCACTGTGTAGTTTTCAGAGGCATTTCCAGCTCCCAGCCTACAAATCGTGGGGAGATCCAGCGATCAGTCTTGGGGGGTAATCGCTCTTGCTTTAACCTCCTGGATCTGGATTGTGATCTAGGGTGGAAGTTGTGGGTGGGTTTATAGCTTGCCAGAAACGGAAGTTGCCCCCCACACGTTCGGGACGAAAATTCTTCTATCTGGCCTTAAAGCCATAGTGTGGCAACAAGCCCAAAAGTCAAGCAATTAAGTGGCAACATGCCAAGGCAAAGGAAACAGAAAAATGCAACCCTAGACTCCTATTTTGGGGGCATAGAGCGGAAAAGGACTGTGAGGTCAGAAGTCCTGCTCCAAAAGCCCCAGGGGAAAACATGAGTGGGTTGCCGGCCATAGAGGACCTTAAGAAGGACTTTAAAAATCAAATAAGAGAAGTGGAGGAAAAATTAGAAAGAGAAATGAGAAGGATGCAGGAAAAGTATGAAATGAGGGTCAACAGCCTGACTGAGGAAAAACAACACCTTAAAAAATAGACTAACTCAAATGGCAAAGGAGGCCCAAAGGGGCAATGAGGAGAAGAATGCCTTAAAAAGTCGAATTTGCCAGATGGAAAAAGAATCTCAAAAGCTCACTGAGGAGATTCATTCCTTCAGAGTTAGACTGGAGCAAATGAAGCTAGTGACTTTATGAGAAATCAAGATGCTGTTAAACAGATCCAAACAAATGAAAGAATAGAAGGCAATGTGAAATATCTCATGGGAAAAAACCACTGACCTGGAAAATAGATCCAGGAGAGATAATTTAAAAATTATTGGACTACCTGAAAGCCATGATCAAAGAAAGAACCTAGAAATCACCTTCAAGAAATTCTCAAGGAAAATTGCCCTGATGTTTTAGATCCAGAGGGCAAAATAGAGGTTGAAAGAATCCACCAATCACCTCCTGAAAAAGATCCCAAAAAGAAACTCCCAGGAATATTATAGCCAGGTTCCAGAATCCCCAGATCAAGGAGAAAATACTCCACGCAGCCAGGAAGAAACAATTTCAATATTGTGGAAACACAATCAGAATAGCCCAGGACCTGGCAGCTTCTACACTGAGGGATAGAAGGGCATGGAATATGATATTCCAGAGGGCAAAAGAACTGGGAATGAACTCAAGGGTCACCTACCCAGCAAAACTGAGTATTTTGTTTCAGGGGAAAATATGGTCATTCAGTGGAATAGAGGACTTTCAAGCATTCTTGAGGAAAAACCAGAGTTGAATAGAAAATTTGACATCCAGACACAAGAAGGAAGAGATGCCTGAGAAGGTAATCAGGGAAAAGAAATCAAAGGAACTTATCAAAGTTGAACTATTTACATTCCTATATGGAAAAGCAATAACTGTGACTGATGATATCTTTCTCACTATGAAAATAATGGAAGAAGGGGGTGTGGCCATATGAATACATATGTGAATGTGTGTGTATATGGTTACAGTTATATGGATAGAGGGCATAGGTTGAATTTGTTGGGAAGGGAGAATACTCAAGGGATGAAATTATGAGGTGAGAGAGGAAAGTGGCAAGAGGAGATGGGGAGAGACATGGTAGGGTAAACTATCTCATGTAGGGGAAGTGGGTGCAAAGGAGGGGAGAATAAGGAAGGCTAAAAAGGCAAAACCACATTCACATTGAATTTGGTTCAGGGAGAAAATGACATACATACTAAATGGGATATCTCAACCTGCAGCAGGATAGGGGAAGGGGGAGGAGAGGAGGGATGATGGATGGGAGGGCATCCTTGGGGTGAGGGGAGGTTGGAAGTACCCACTATAGAAGAGGGACAGGATCATGTAGGGAATGGACCAGGTGGGGGGTGGGATGAGTGGGAGGAATTATAAGCAGCCTTGTACAATATATCTACTATGATAATGTTTTGCATAGCTAGACATGTACAACATATACTGAATTACTTATCTCCCAAGAAGGAATGGGCGACAAGGGAGGAAGGAAATGGATCTGAAATTCGAGGTCGTAACATTAAATGTTTCAAATATATATATAAATACTAAAAAAAAAAAAAAAAAAAAGAAGAGGACACTGGTGTTTTCTAGCTCTAAAACCTACCATGTCTGAAATGGTGAATGGTGAGAGGCACATGTTAAGGAATCAGAAGAAGGCATCATTTCCTCCATAAGTCTTGTTTCTCCTGCCACTGAAACGTAAAACTCTTCCAGTTCACTGTTTCACTGTTTGCCCTAATAAAGCCTGGAATTTTGTTCAAAAAAAAAAAGAACACTGTATTTGCAGAATAGAGGGCAAGGATTTGGATCCTGGCTTAGGCACTAGTTGCCTATGTGACACTGGGCAAGCTACTATTCTGTGTCTCAGCTTCTTTATCTGTTTATATCTATCATTGCTGTTGCCCAGTCATTCAGTCAAGTCTGATTCTTTGCTGCCCCATAAACCATAGCTCACCAGGCCTTTCTGTCCTCTGCTATTTTTCAGAGATAGTCCAATTTATGTTCATTATTTCCATGATACCATTTGTCTGTCTCATCCCCTACCATCCCCTTTTGCCTTTAATCTTTCCCCAAATCAGTCTTTTTCAATATCTCTCTTCTCATTATATGACCAAAGCTTTATCTTCAACCTTTGACCTTCCAATGAATAGCCTGAATTAGTTTCTTTTTTCAATTTAAATTTATTTATTTACTTTATGTTTACAATATTCAGTTCCACAATCCCTTGAGTTCCAAATTTTCTCCCTCTCCCTCTCCTGCCCCCTCCCACCTATGGTGTCAGGTAATCAATTATATATTCTACAGATACCTTCACAATGAACATTAGTAATGTTGTAAAGGATTATGACCAATCTGGTGAACAATGAAAAAGAAGGGACAAAACAAAACAAAACACAAACAAGAAAGAGCAAATAGTTTGCTTCAATCTTCAGATTCTGTAGTTCTTTCTCTGTGCACTCATCATGAGTCCTTTGTAGTTGTCTTCTAATAATACAATAGTATTCCATTGCATTCATATACTGCAACATGTTTAGCCATTTCCCAATTGATGGGCACACCCTTGATTACCAGTTCTTTGCCACCACAAAAAGAGCTGCTATAAATATTTTTGTACATATGGGTCTTTTCCACATTTCCATGATTTCTTTGGGATATAGCCCTAGAAGTGGGATTGCTAGGTCAATAGCCCTTTGGGCATAATGGTTCCATATTGCTCTCTAGAATGGCTGGATCAGTTCACAACTCTACCAACAATGCATTAGTGTTATAATTTCTCCACATCCTCTCCAGCATTTATCATTTTCCTTTTTTTTTATCTTAACCAATCTGACCTGTGAGAAGTGGTACCTCAGAGTCGTTTTGATTTGCATTTCTCTAATCAATAATGATTTAGAACATTTTTATATGCTTATAGATATTTTTAATTTATTCCTCTGAAAACTGTCTGTTCATACCATTTGATTATTTCTCAATTGGGCAATGACTTATATTCCTACAGATTTGACTCAGTTATCTGTATATTTTGGAAATGAGGCCTTTATCAGAAACACTGGTTGTAAAAATTCTTTCCCAGTTTTACATTTCCCTCCTAATCTTGGTTACATTGACTTTATTTGTACAAAACCTTTGCAATTTAATGTAATCAAATTATCTATTTTGCATTTCATTTTGTAATGCTTTCTAACTCTTGTTTGGTCATAAAATCTTCCCTTTTCCATAAATCTGAGAGGTAAACTATTCCTTGCTCTCCCAGATGGCTTACAATATCAGCCTTTATTCCTAGATTGTGCACCCATTTGGACTTGACTTTGGTATATAGTGTAAGATATTGATCTATACCCATTTTCTTCCATACTATTTTCCAATTTTCTCAGCAGTTTTTGTCTAATATTGAGTTCTTATCCCAGAAGCTGGGGTCTTTGGTTTTATCAAACAGTATGTTACTATACTCATTGGTTGCTGTGTCTCATGTATTCCACTGATCCACCACTCTATTCCTCAGCCAGTACCAACTAGTTTTGATTACGACTGCTTTATAATACAGATTAAAATCTGCTATGGCTAGGCCACCTGAATTCATTTCTTTAAGTATTGACTGAAGATCTCTTTGCTGTCCAAGGGATTCTCAAAAGTCTTCTCTAGCAACACAATTTGAAAGCATTAATTCTGCAGTGCTCGGCTTTCTTTATATTTTGACTCTCACAATCATACATTACTAATGGAAAAAAATCATAGCTTTGACTGTATAAATAGTAGATATATGATTTTAATGTTTACATTTCAGGTTTTTACCTGCCCAACACATTCTATATTTTTATAGTAACAATAGACTGGAACCAGGCATGTGGGAAGTTAATAGATCAGCAATATGGTTGATCGATGTGGCACCTTTTGCTACCTCCAGAAAAGTGAAAGAGACTATAAATATGGGGATTCAAATGTCCATGACTGACAGACTTTGAAACGTAGCAATGTAATCACTTGAGTCCATAAAACAGGGTAATAAATACATATGATCAGCAGTGTCAGGGGGGCATTGGTAAAGAGATGTCATATTATTTGCCATTATTGAAAAGAAATGAAGTTTTAGAATAGATTTTTGTGCCCACGTACCTTTCTGTGGTTTTATATGGTAGTTTAATTCAATATGATAATATAACATGATATGAAATAAGAGAGGGACAGAAGACATTTTATATACATATTGAATCCTCCAGTTGCATGTAAGCTCCTGGAATAAATAAATTGTTTCATTTTTTTCTTTCTATCCTCAGCAACTTTCATGGTCCCTGGAACAAGAGAGTGATAAATGTTTGTTGATTGCTTGGGTGGGTGGAGGCAGTGGGTGTGCCTATTTATTTTCATTCTATCTTATTTGTGGCTATCTAAAAGGAAAATACATATGCATATATGTTATACTTATATGTATACACACAAGTGTTTTCTAAGAGTAAGTTATACATAGTGGGAGATTTGGCTTAAGGTCAACAGTGTAACTCTGACCCAGCACTCTCCGACCTAGTCCAAGCTAGGCAATTCAAATCAATTTAACATGTGTTTATTCAGTGACTTCTACTGCCAGGTACCATGTGAGTCACTATATGAACAAAGACAAAAATGAAAACAGTCCCTGTCCTCCAGGAATTTCAACTCTATTCTCCATGTCTTTGGAGTCTTTTCAACTTAGGTATCCTTTAGGCCTCCCTCTGGGTAAGATGTTACTATTTTATGATTGAACTGACCTAGTTCAGTTGCTTGGTCTGGAGGCCAAAGGAGAGATTTATTACAGTAGTTTTAGTGTCAAGTATCACATTTTGTTGAAAGGCAAAGATATGTAGACAGAGACTCACATTAAAAAATTGTATAATGTATATTCATACCTATGGACACCAAATATATACACACATAATGCACTTATATAGATACATTTTTATATCTGTCTATATATCTTATCTACATACTGGTGAGTCTCATTCAAACATATCTATGATTTTTTTGGAATTCAACAGAACAGCATAAAATACTGAAATTGCAACTTTACCTTAGAGAATCGCCTTTTTTCTTTAACTAGAGGTCTGACTTCTTTTTGACTTACCTTCGACTTTGATCAATTTGCTTTTGATTCTCTGGATGATATGCAAGTTTGATAAATCTCTACCCAGACTCTCCACAGAATTGCATTGATGACAGAAAGAAGAAAGCTCCCCATTGTTCTGACATATTGCCTATTCCTGCTGACCTAAAAGCTTTTGATATTCAAGGAAGCTGCTTCCTTACTGTACAATTTTGCCCAAAGAGAGAAGGATATTTTCCCCTCCCTCCAGGTGGTCTTTAAAAATCATGCATATTAATGTAACTTCTACTTAGCAGATTTTCTTGGAGGAAATTGTGTCTGTAGTCATGAACACAGAAAGAACCTGTTGACCTCAAATCAAATTTATCCAGGTAAGTTAGAAAGGAAAATAGTCAGGCCATATGTTCACCATCTAACATAATATTCAGTCTTGACATTATGATGAAACCTAGAGACCACTTTACATCTGTCTTTGCTTTTAACAAAATTAGATACTTGAAATTACATCTGTCCTGATGAGTCTCTCCTGTTACCTCTAGGCCTAGCCAGTGCCAGGGAATTAGGAGACTAGATCAGGTCAATCAAAGAGAGACAACTTCTAGTCCAATCTGAATCTACATCAAGTAAATTCTAGTCTAAAATCAATCCTAGAAACTTGGAAATAGATTGTTTCAGGTGTTTTTATGTCAGGGAGGTGTTATAGGATTAGATATCTAAAGCTGGAAAGGAACAGAAACTGCCTAGTTCAAGCTCCTCATTTTCCAGATGAGGCAATTGAGGTCACAGAGTTGAAATAAATTGTATAAGGTCACCCAGGTCGTAAGCGTGGTGGTAAGATCAATACTCAGGTTTTCTGACTCTAGACCTGGTGCTCTTTCTACTGTGCTATGTAGTTTCCCATGGGTGACTGATTATAATTGCAGTATAGGGTTTTAGACAAAGTTTTCACTTTCTAGAACTTCCACTTAGGCTGTGTGTGTCTGTGTATGTATGTGTGTATGTGCGCGCACACTTGTGTATACACACACATATGCACAGAAGAGTACTTACTCTCAAGGATTTACATTCCTTAGAAGTAGAACAAAACATAAAAGGAAGCTGGACCTGGAAGAAGAGGGAGGAGAAGGGTACAAAGGATAGGGAATTGGAGCACTATGGTGAGTGAGCTGAGCTGAGAGTAAGTGAGTATCATTGCTTAGCCTCCCTCAAAAAAAAAAAAATAGTTATAAGAGAGACTCACCTATCTAGCTACAGGCTGGAAACATCAGAGTAGATATGGCAGCTGGTGTGGGGCAGAACATTGCAGAGAATAAGCTGACCTGGGAGTGAAATGAGCAGTGGGAATGGAAGCTGAATCTTTATTCACTTCCTAACTGGTACAAAGCAATTTTTTGTTTGTTTATTTTGTTTTGTTGTTTATAAATACAAAACCAAGAATGTAAAGCCTTACCATAACTTCAATGTTATATTTTTGTAAACCCAATAACTTATTTAAAATTAGTTCGTAGGTTTTCAGGGTGTATTTCCCTGGGAAAACGTCCTGTATGGTGACGTTATGATTCCTTATACTGAAAACTCTCAGCTTGTATTATTTTATGAATGATTTTTACATAACTTTATTATATATTTAAAAGGAATAGCTAGTTGTACATAACAGATTTGCAGTTTCATGTGCAGTCATCTCTTTTTTAAAAATTATACTATGTTATAGAAAGGCTTTTTTTATTCCATAAATTAAAAATAAAATAAAAAGTTAATATTTAACGAGGTACAAAAATATTATCCTATATATCTGTGTCCACATTTAAACTTTATTTGCTGTGCATGTCTTTCTTTTTGTTTTTATTATTATTTCCATTAATTTATTTTTAGTTTTCAACATTCACTTTCAAAAGATTTGGAGTTGCAAATTTTCTTCCTATCTCTCCCCTCCCCCATCCCAAGGTGCATTCTGATTATCCTTTCCCCCAGTCTGCCCTTCCTTCTATCACTCTCCACCCCCTCTTATCCCTTTCCCTTCTATTTTCCTGTAGGGCAAGATAGATTTCTATACCTCATTGCCTATATATCTTATTTCCCAGTTGCATGTAAAAATAATTTCTAACATTTGTTTTTAAAGCTCCTTCCTCTCTCCCTACCCTCCCTCATTGAGAAGGCAGGCAATTCCATATAGGTTATACATATGTAGTCATGCAAAACACTTCCATAATAGTCATGTTGTGAAAGACTAACTATATTTTCCTCCATCTTATCCTGCCTCCCATTTATTCTATTCTCTTTTTTGACCCTGTCCCCCCTCAAAATGACAGAATCCTAATAAAGCTGCCCTAGTGAACAACAGGGCCACTGCACCCCCCTAACCACTCCCCGCCCCCAACCCCACACATTCAATATCCTAACTTCTTCATATATGCCTCACTGCTCACTAGAACAACAGGTGTGTCTATGAACTCATATTTCTCATAGAAAAAGCTGGCATATCCACGTGATGAGATCCCAGCCACTGCCTCTAGCTAGCCAATGCTCCCAGACCCATCCCTCATATTTACCACAGAAACAGCAGGTGTATCCCTGCGTTACAACCACAACAATATTCATCTAATCTCAGGGCCACAATACTTAGCCAATCAGAAAGCAACACCACTAGGATGACAAGGCAGGATGTGGACCCCAAACCAATAGAATGGGCTTCCACTAAGTAGACATCTGTAAAGAACTGATCTAGAGTGAACTTGTGATGCAGAGAGGCTTATTATAATATTATCATACATGCAAATCCCCCAAATGGGTTTTTCTGTATGCATTTCGAGTAATCACATGCACAGTTTCGATAAGACTGGGACCCCTCCCCTATTACCTAAGCCCTTAACAAGCACATTCGACCTTTTTAATATTCATAATTTCTGTAATGCAATTACATCTTTACACTATAAAAATCCATCTTGCTTTTTCTGAAGCTGGAGCTTGGCCTGCTTCATGCAAGGCAAGGCATTGATCTCAATAAATGCCTATACTTGGATTAGAGATGGTCTGTCTTTGAATTCTTTAAGATGGTTCCTCCACAACACATCATGAAACTGCAACAAAGGCATTTGCTTCTGATTAATCCCTCTTCCCATTTGCCCTCCATTCTGTCATCCCTCCATTCCTTACTCCATTCCCCCTTCCTTTCCTATAGTGTAAGATAGATTTTCATACCCTATTGAGTGTGTATGTTATTCCCTCCTTAAGCCAAATCTGGTAAGAGTAAGGTTCACTAATTCCTTCTCACTTCCTCCCTCTTCTACTCCATTGTAAAAGCTTTTATCTTTTCTCTTTCACATGAGATAATATACCCCATTCTACCTCTTCCTTTCTCTTTCCCTCAGTATATTCCTCTCTCACCCCTTAATTTTAATTTTTAGAGATCATCGTTTTATATTCAACTCGCCCCATCCAAATACCCTAATACTGAAAAAAGTCTAATGAATTATAAGTATCATCTTTTCATATAGGAATGTAAACAGTTCAACTTTAATAAGTCCCTTATGATTTACCTTTCCCATTTACCTTTTTATGCTTCTCTTGATTCTTGTATTTGAAAGTCAAATTTTCTATTCAGTTCTGGTCTTTTCATCAAAAATGCTCAAATCCTTTTGAACTCTTCCATGGCCTGTGATAAATTCATTTTTTTCTTGGAGGCTTTGGATGTAGGACCTTTGACTTTGTGGTAGTCTGGTTGTATGTTTTGATCTTTGTCACCAAAGTAAGATTCTGAAGTCTGATTTTTCCCCCTGCTGTTTGTTCATTTTCCCAGTCAATTGCTTGACTTTTAGCTCTTTGTTAAAGTAGGACTCTGCTTCCAGGGTAAAGGGCAAACTGTCCCAAGCTTCAGAGGTTTTGTATAGCTGTTTTCAGAGATACTACTAGGAACCTGTAAATTTTCAGCACTTCCAAAGCTGTATGATCAAAGCAGAGGTGTTTACTCTTCTTCTGGTCTGTGACCCCAAGCACTCTTTCCTGCCTTGGAATTGTGAGGAGGATTCCCTCTTCACCACTGCCACAGACTCCACTATACCAGAGCCCCTTATTACCCCAAGACCTCCACCCAGGACTGTGACCCAGATCCAAGCACAGACAAAACAAGAGAATTCTGCCTCAGCACAAGCAAAGGGATCCCTGTCATCCCCCTCTGATCAGCCACTCAATCCTTCTACTCTCTGTGGGCTGAGAACCCTGGAAAGAGCCACCACTGCTGCTGCCTCATTTGCTGCCACCCTAGGGCTGGGTCAGGACTGTTCTCCTCTCTAACCCATGTCCAACAGACCTTTCCTACTGACTTTCTGAGTTGTCTTTGGCATTTGTGAGTTGAGAAGTCAGGTAACTTTCATAACTGCCAATGATTCAGTCCCCAGAGGCCTGCTCTGGCCCTGTTTGTGTCAGTGTGGCCAGGTTGGACTGTGCTCTTCTCTTAGACTGATGTAAAAAAAAACCTTTCCTGTCTTCCTTCCAGGTTGTTTTGGGCTGGAAATTTGTTTCACTCTGTCGTTTGTGGGTTCTGCTTCTCTAGAATTTGTTCAAAGTCATTTTATACAGGTATTTGGAGGGGTTAGATGAATGACTTTTAAGAAAATCTTTGCTCAAATTGAAGGCCCTCAAGAAAGAAACAGTGTCATGTTTGATACCTTATGTAGCTCTGAAGAAAACTGTCACCATCTTCACATAAATACATAGAGTAATAACTCCCAAACAGAGTATACAAACTTGGAGGCCCAATTTATTTATAGCTATGACATCATTAATTTTTGCATGCATGTGATGTTTAATACTTTTTTTTTAATAGAAAAGTATCTTTGTTTAAGTTTTAAAAGCCTGACTCATGCAAAAGTCTTCGATTAGAGCCCTGGAACCCATAGAGATATAGATGCCAAAAATTTTTACTGCATTTATGTAAAGCTATGGATTCTTGGTGCTGTGCAATTTGAGAAGAGTAATGGTAAGTAGTCAAGCCCTGCCTTTGTGAGTTTTATGGGTGGGAGAGTGACGAGTTATGAAACCATCAGAACAACTATTTGCAGGGGACATATCTCATCTGCCTTCCATATTTTTACAATCTAGCCAGCTTCCATGTTTCTCAATAAATTTCCATCTTCCCCCTCACATGTATTAAATAAAATTCACATAAAACAAACTAGAAAATGACAATGAGAATTCACAAATATCTTTTCTGAGAACAATTAAATATATTGTTTTTTCTAGGGAGATCTCTGATTTCTGGGCTAGTGACTAATCCAATGTAATCTAATCCAGTCAGCAATTAATAAACTCCTAGGATCTGCAAAATACTGTATAAGGGAAACAAAGACAATGAAAAACTATCCTTGTCAAGAAGCTCTCATTGTATTGGGGGTCTGCAGTATATCAGCCAACAGTTGGGCTATAATGATCTCAAGGGCAGGAAAACCAGTCATTTGGTTGATGAATAACCCTAATCTACTTACAAATCTCCACTATGTGCTGTAATTGAGACCAGCTTAATGGTGTCATTTGTCTCTAGGAAAGTAACTTTTTAGGTAAAACATTTGGATCAAGTAGTGTCTTGGGGATGTTCTAACATGAAGTATTTTGGTACATTGGAAAGAACACTGGTTCAGGAGCCCAAGGATTTGGGTTCAAGTTCCACCTACAGTGTTTACTATCTATGGGTAAATCATGTAGCCTCCCTAGCCCTAAGCTTCCTCATCTGTAGGGCCCTCGGAGGTCCTTTCTAGTGCTAGATCTATGACCTTTATCTCACATATTTCAGAGACAGCAGTTGGCTGTGTGGAAGAACTGGCAGGCAACAGAGTAGAATGAATTAGATGACCCTTGGGTAGGGAAAGGACAGGAAATTAGTTCTTTGGAATCAGGATCTAGGTGCTCTGTTGGGTTGGCACAGATTGGGTTGCAAAGGCTAAGGTACCTTTAACCATATTTGAAATCATGATAGAGTACAAAGTGGTGATTTGAGGTGGTGAACTATGGTTTGTTAGAAGCATAGGGGAGCATTTACACACATACCTGTAAATGGTATAGGGACTGGAATAGTTGGGGCACATATCCCATAAATATAGGGAAGGGATAGGAATTAAGAAAACAGTGTGCATTTGAACTAAGCAATGCCAAATAGGGGTCAAGGATGGCCAGAGAATTGGGACATTTCTACAGTAGAATAGAGAAATTTGAGTGGCACTGTGGGATGAATTAATGAATTGAAAAATATTTATTGAGCATTTACCATTTCCCAAGCAGTGTGTTAAGTGTTATTTGGGATATTAGAGGAAAGAGGCTATGAATAAGCAGAAAGGAGTAGCAGTCAGGAGTGTTAAGTTGTTTGCTAATTTTTTGATTAATTATGCAGATAAAAAAAAAAGGTTTCACTTTGTAAAAGTAGGGGGCTTTTGTTTTACTTTTAAAGCTTTTCCCAATGTGGTCTGTTTCAATATTTCTGGTTGTAATGGCAAGCAAAGAAGTACTTAGTGTTTTGTTTCAGCTATTTAATTATTTAGCACCTTGTTTCAAGTTTCTTTTGAGCCTTGCCCATGATTATATCAAGTATTTGTTAAGAAACAGAACTTGTGAAACCCACAGTGGGAGGAACTTGCTGATGCAACGGGAAGGGGTGGAACAGGGAGGAGCTAATGATCATATATTAGGAGAAGTCCAAGCTGGGAAAGAGCAGTACTGAGAAGGGAACCCTTGTGGTGGCAGAGTTGAGAAGGAGAAAACTTGTGGTATCTCAGCACTCTGTTTGTCTGTTCTATCTGTGTTCATTTGTGTTTGTAATACTTTGTACAGAAGCTCTGGGAACTTACTGAAAGCCCTTAAAGAGGATTTCCTTGTTGTCTGTTTACATAAGTTCTGGAGGAGGTTTTTGGAGGTCCTATTGAAGAGATTTCAGTAGGGTTGCAGCGGGTTGTGTCTAAAGAATTACAAAGACTCAGGCTGACTCCAAGCCAGTTAGAAAGATTTGTTGTAGTTTTGAGGTTGCACACTCTGGAGGGTGATTAAGTCGATTTGGGAAAAATGGCCCCTCAGTAAGGCAAGGCACACAATTTTATAGAGAATATGCTGATTACACAATCAAGATTTACATACAATTATGGTAACATGATTGATAGGAGGGGTTTGTTGAGGGATTAGGTCATGGAGGAGGGGTACCGTCTTTAGTGTAACTGCACATGTGGTTACCCATAATGCATACAGTTAGGGGACATGTATGTATGGTAATGACATTATAATACACTCTATGTTATAGGTTCACTCCAGGTAAGCCCTTTACTATTACTACACAGGCACTAACATAGGGTGTTAGGTGGTCACGTATCCTGCTCTGCATCCTGGTGGTGCTGTTTTCTGATAGGCTAGCTATTGTGGCCTTGTCTGGTCAAGATGGATAGTTAGGTATTGTGGTCCTGTCTTGGACTAAATGGATGATGTGATTGTGATTGCACACCTGTTCTCCTGGGACAGGGTCTGGTGGGGTGGGGGAGGGGGGTGCTGCTGAGTTTCTGTCCCATGGGTGTGCCTGTTGTTTCTGTGGAAACTGAGTTCAAGGACACACTTGTTATTCTAGTGAGCAGTGAGGCATAAGTAGCACATGGGCGGGGGGTGCTAGGTAGATACAGTGGGCCTGTAGTGGAGTTTGGATATTGGGGCTGAGGACAGTTCTGTTAGGACTCCATTACTGTGGCTATATTAACAATTTGTGTTGAGTTCTCAGACTTTGTTTGAGGGTCTTTATTGATTTCACTGGTAGAAAGTAAATTGATGATGGTGCCAGCAATGTGCATTAATGTTGTTATGGTTCTGTTAAGTTTTGTCTTCCCAGAAATAGAAACTGTGAAGGACTTAAGGTAGACTGGACACTGTAAGCTTCAATATGGAATGGGAACTGGATGAAGAACTAGGTGAGGAGCTGGAAGAGGAACTAGATGAGGAGATGACAGCTGCCTACATTTGAATCTAGGTGACAGTTGGGTAAATTCAAACAAAAGCTGGGTCCATGGAAGAGGAACCATGGAATCCAAGAGCCAGCCTCGAGTCAAGATGAAAAGACCTCTTCTTGGGTACTTAGTGCTGACTGAGAAGATCATGATTTAATGTGACCAAGTGGTGGAGAACTTTGACCTTTGTATTTTGTGTCCCTTAAGGAGGCTTGCTTCTTAAGGATGATTGAGTTAAGGACTTACTGAATGATATCTTGCTTAAAACTATGTGGCCACTTTGGTGATAAGTTGCTTTGTTGTAGCATTGAGAATGATGTACTTTGGTTTCTGTGAGTGTTTTGTCTTAGGTTATTATGGAATAAATAGAGAGTTCACTATACTATGTGATCAGAACCTTAAAGCTATTCACAGCAACAGTTCTTTGAAAAGCTCCTTGTGCTTGGCTTTGCATTGGTCTTTTTATAAATCCTTCCTCCCTATGAAATGTGGCAATATCTGTTTTCTTGCTGTTCCTTGAATGCAACTTTTCCTTACTGTTCCTTTTCACTTCCCACTTCCCAGACCTGGAAATCTTTCCTTCTTTCACTTCTACCTCCTGGCTTCCTTAACTTCCTTCAATATTTAGTTCAAATTCCAACTTCTTCTTCTTCTTCTTCTTCTTCTTCTTCTTCTTCTTCTTCTTCTTCTTCTTCTTCTTCTTCTTCTTCTTCTTCCTCTTCTTCTTCTTCTTCTTCTTCTTCTTCTTCTTCTTCTTCTTCTATTTGTTATTCTTCTTTGAAGGGGGAAGGTAGGGCAAGTGACTTGTCCAAGGTCACAGAGCTAGTTTTGCAAATTCCAAATTCTTTAAGAAGCATTCCCAGTCTTCCATTTTCCTCTACCATTAGTGCCATTTTTCTGAGATTGCTTTCTATTTATATTTCTACATCTACATATCTTGGGTGTATAATTTATTTCATGTTATTTTTCCAATCAGAATACAAGCTCCTTGGGCACAGAAACAAAGAATGTTTTTTGCCTTTGTGTCCCTAGTGTGTAGCACAGTGTCTGACACAGAGCAAGTGCTTCATACCTGTTCATTGATCATCTATTGACCAGTGTGATTGAAGCCTATGTTTTTCTCTTAGGTCATATCATGACTTCATTTCTCTCAAAATATTATTTTTTCTAGTCCTATAGTGATGATAATTTGAGTAACATAAAATCCCTAGTTACCTAGCTCCTTACTAGAAAACATCAGGACTTTCTCAAGCAGGAGCTCACAGTAGAAATGACAACATGGGATAAGAATGTGGATTCAAAGTATGGAAATTAAATGTGGATTCTGACCTCTATGTTTTATTTTCTCCCTTATTTCCCCTTTGTTCTTGAGAAATACTTCAATTCTGTCATGCTAGACACAAAGATTCTAGGCAGCCACCTCAACAGGAACATTACTACAGGAGTAGCCATGAAGTGAAACTACCTGCCAGAAGTAGAAATTGTCTGAAACTAGTGTGGCAGAAGTGATACAAACTACTCCCAAGACCTCACTCTGGTACAGCTTACTATAGTGGGGCAAGACAGTTGCTGGCAGTTACTCTTGCTTGTCTAATGAGAAGACAGGGAGGCTACGGTAACTTTTTATACCCTCCCTATTTTGCCTAGCTTTCAGTTCTACCCCCAAACCAGGACTCTACTCATACAAGGTCTTTCTTTCACCTTTCCCACATCATTTGTGTAGTAGAGGATTTAATTTTAGGACTATATCTCTAACCTTCTGGAAAGAAAAACTTTCAAGGCTAATAAAATGAGGTCTGGGAATACGGTCAGCTCTTCCATGTTAGAATGATGACACCTATTGCCTTGTATTTTCACCACTTGTGTCTCCATTATCTGATTACCAACATCCTGTGTATGTGGGTACTCCATCCAATAAACAGAATGTCAATTTACTTGAGAGAGTATAGAAACAGCTTTAGGTAGTGGGTTTCATATTTTAATATTTTAAAGCAATATTTCATCTTTCTTTAAATTCTTTATGTCAGCTCTTCACAAGAGCTGGGATCAAGGGATTAGAGCACTATGCTTACTGCCTTTTCTCTTAGGAGGTACCTCTACAAACTGAATTTTGTCCTAGGGGAGTGTGACCTCTAATGAAAAGGGTAAGACTCCATTTTCTCCTACCCTTCACCTCCTTACGTTCTTCTAACCCTCAGATCCCAAGGGAAAAAAAATTGCTTAAGGCTTAGATTTGGGCTTGTGTCTTTCCAAAGGGGTATTTGGAATATAATATGAATCAGGCATGGACTTTTATTTTTTTCTTATAGACAAAAGAAATGGTAAAAATACCAAATTCATTGGTAAGACTTAAGCAAATAGTAACATAACTTTTGTTTAAATCTGCCAGAAGATTAAATCATAAACATCCAAAAATTGAGCTTAAGTAGGGCATGAATTGTAGAGTCCATTTATTCATGGCTTCTTTGTGAGATGGGTCAAGAACAGGGTGATCTGTCCTTTTCTCTACTTTTCATAGGAAATCCCCATGTTATATGATGATCCCTAGACATTTGGAGGAATGGATCACAAGGACTTGAGGTGGACTGTACACTGTGAGCTTCAATATGGAATGGGAATAGATGAGGAACTGGATGAAGAGCTGGAAGATGAACTAGATGAGGAGCCGACAGCTGTCTACATTTGAATCCAGATGACAGTTGGGTAAATTCAGGCAAAAGCTGGGACCTTTTAATAAATATTCACTTCCTCTTCCTGTTTAGTGGGCAACAAATAAGTTGTGGGTTGTTCTGTCATCTAATAGTACAAGCCCTTCACTATTGAATTATAGATGGACAAAAGCATCCAAGGGCTCAAAATGCACAATGTACTCAAGTAATGAGTTATACATGTGATCAGAGGTAAGTAGAAAGGAAAACTCTGCACATATTCTATGAGGGTGTCCCATTATAACTACTTAGTTTGAGTTCAAAACTGACAAGCATAGATATTAACATGCTTGACCATTGAGAAACTGAACGGTTGGTAGGTTTCATGGACTTACACATGTGGAAAAAAAGACTAAGATGAGATTACTGGCTTTGAACTTTACTATAATACAATCTAATAGCTCAAATGGTGGACATTTCCTCACTGAATAAGCAAAACAGTGACATGCTGTATTTCTGAAAATTTAAAGATGGTACTACATCAGCCAATATGGACTTCCAGCAAAGCAAGAGTGCCCCTAAGTTTCATAAGGGGTACCCATAAAATGCACATTCAATCTAAAAGTGTCACAAACATAAGTGATCTATTTTCATATTGAAAATACTACTTTTTGGAATCAAATAAAAATTCCATGTATCAAAATTCCTCTTTGTTTTAGGGTGATCATTGAAGAAAAAGATGATACTTTGCTTCAGAGATTAAACACTGATGGCTAACATATGGTAATCTTATACATAAGATATACTTGAATAAAAATTATATAAAAGTGTATAAGTGGATTATATACAGACATGCCACCAAAGTTATTGATAGGAGATGGTGTATCATGATCCAAATTAAATTCAATAGATATTTATTATAACTTATGTAGAAGGCTGTGATATAGGAGCTAAGAATACAAATTTATATGCATACTGACCTTATTGTTGATGTTCTTATAATCAGTTTGGAGGGACATAGATATGCAGAGATAAATATGATACATGGAGAATGTGTTAAATGTATAAGAGAAGTTCATGAAAAGTAATAGGAGAAATTTCCTTATCAATCACCACTTAATAACAGTTAAATTGAATAAAATTGAGTTATTACTTTTACACGGGGAAGTGAAATTGAAACATTTTCCTGACTTCTCTCCTTCCAAGTTTGTCAGATGGTCCATCTCAGAGATATGGAACACTGGGCAAAAGGCCTGAATGAAATATTTGACCTCTTTACTTCATTTAAGATTTAGAAACTAGCTTGAGAGAATTAATATGACAGTCATAAATTTGGGCCATAGATCAGTTAAATGGCATTTTTCTTCTTTTTTCACTACTTGATATCCTCACATATCTTGGACTTTGAGTGTGCCTTTTCCTTCATCATTTGCCTTGGTTCTTTGGGAATTTATAGTAAGAATTTCTCACCAACTATACTTCAAAGCCAAAGGATAAATTAAATTCTTACCCTCACCTTTTTCTTCTTTTTTCCTCTAACTTTTCAACTAATTATAACATTCATAAACTGTGAAGTGTAGATTTGAGAATGAAAGCAAAAGATAATACTCTGTCTCCTCACTAGTCATTGCCCTAGCAACACTTCAGAAGTTGGAAAACTCAAGTAACACACTTTAGAAATGAGATTTTTTTCTGTAAAGGAAGGCATTAGGCTAACATATGTTATTTTGTATGTGCATATGTATTATATATATATGTTATTATGTATGTTCATGTATCTCATGAACTATATTTTTGTTATATATATATATATATACATAGATAGATAGATAGATAGATAGATAGATAGATAGATAGATAGATAACATGAGATTTGATTTAGAAGTCTGGAAAAAGATACCTTCTCCTCCTAAAAGTATTGGAGCAAAAGTAAAGTTTTAATGACCTTGTCCTTAGTTAATTTTTCATCTTAGTCTGCCATTACAACATATATCCTTCAATAAACTTTTCTAGGACATATATGTTTTATATACAGTATTATTTTTCCTTTAGGGTCCTAACATATTTACAACATAAATGGTGGGAAATGGACAGCAGAGACTGTTCACCTCTTCAACCTCTAAAAAGAGTCCCCTCAGCTTTATTATATGGTTTTAAGGAGGATGATTCTGGGAAGACTTCAAGGAAAAGGTTATATTTGAACTAAGCACCAATACCTTGAATAGTGCTTTTCAGGTTCCAGTGAGTTTCCATAACTGATTTTCATTATTCACATTGTAAGACAAGGAGAGCAGGCATTATGTTCTCTATTTTTTTTTCAAGTCAGAAAATTAAGAATTAATATGTTGAAGCAACACTCAAAATCACACAGCAAATAGGTAGAAGTGAGTAACAAGTTCTAAACTCAGTCTTTTTTCTTTAATTCTAATGCTCTTTCATCTGTACCACATTGTCTCTTTTAAATTCTTCCTGACAAAAAGTCTAAATAAAATATCTTATTTGAATGTATTCCTCCCACTGGCAGTATTTTAATTCCTCCTGACTCCAAATCCTCCTTTATTGTGCCTGACTCTACTTCCTTGTCTAGTGCAATATTCTGAAGAACTAATTAGATGTTTGCTGATGACCATAAGACATGGGCAACGTTTCCAGGTATGATCTCACACACACAGACTTCCATATGTTGTGATTTTTTTTTTCCTCAGATATGTTACAGATCTATGGTAATGAATGCCAGGAGTGTACCATCAAGAACTCCCTTTTACAAAAGCAAGACAAAATACTTTTTCTCTCATTAAATAAAACACATAAAACAGTTCATTCCATTTTGGCACTACTCGTTAGAACAGTCATGAAAGACTTTATTGTTCTCTTCTTTATGTTTTTCCCCTGGTTAGTAGAAGAAGTGTGAGTGTGGGGTCTGAAGTGCTGACAGGTTATATGTTTGACTTCTACAGAACATCTGAGACATACTTCTTACCTTGTTAAATTTTTTCACCTGACAAAAGCAAATTTAGAAAAATATCTGATTTCTATGTTTTCAGACATCAAAGATAAGTCCTTCTTCTTCCTGCCTTTTGTATGTATTCACAGAAGACTGACCTAAGAAATCTCAGAAATTTTTAAAAGAAATGTTGAAAGAAGATTTTCATGGTTTCTTCTGGCTAACTTTTCATGAACATAGTCTACAGAAATATACCATATATTAATAGAAAGTAACCTTAGAGGTCATTTGGGACAAACCAGTTATTTTATAAATTAGGAAACCAAAGACCAAATAATAAGACCAGTCAACCAAGAAGAAATTATTAAATGTTTAACATGGACCAAGACTTGTGTTAAGCATTCAGTGTAAAAGGGCTTTGCCAAGGTAAAGCAGGTTTATTACACATGGGTCTAAGACTCAATTTTCCTAACTTCCAGCTCAATGGCCCTTATACATAAGGGGTAGATGTTCTTTTTTGAAAACTGCATCCCTAATGAAACTACATGAATTTCACCAAATGATCATGTTCCCCAGTATGGATTATTGGTGTGTTTGCAATATATTAAGTGAGAGACTGAGGAATAAATTTTCATGATGGGATGGGCTAACAAATGATCAGGTTTAAACCAAGGGATAAAGAAGAGAAATGGTGGAGAGAGATGTTATGCACTGTTGTGGAATGGGTAACAAACACCTTAAGCCTCTGGTTACTGAAAAACAGCTCTCTACACCAATTTAGTTGCCATGATCCCATTGATAGCCTTTGCCATCATGAGTCTTTTAGAGCTTTCTTATAAATTTCCATTGCTAGGAAGAGCCCAGTCTATCAAAGTTCGTCATCACAAATACAATGTGTCTATAATTGTGTGCAATGATCTCCTGGCTCTGCTCCCCTCATTCAGCATCAGTTTATACAAGTCTCTCCTGGTTATCATGAAGTCTGTATACTCCTCATTTCTTATACCACAATAGTATTCCATTACATTAATATACCAGGATTTGTTTAACCATTCTCCAGTTGATGGGTACCCCCTTGATTTCCGATTCTCTGCCACCACAAAAAGAGCTACTATAAATATTTTTGTTAATATGAGTCCTTTTCCCACTTGTATGATCTCTTTGGGATACAGCCCTAGATGAGGTATTGCTGAGTCAAAGGGTATGCACATCTTTATAACCCCTTGGTCATAGATCCAATTTGCTCTACAGAATGGTTGTATCAGTTCACAACTCCACCAACAATGCATTAGAGTCCAATTTTCCCACATTTTTTTAGGGCAATTGGGGTTAAGTGACTTGCCCAAGGTCACACGGCTAGTTTTTGTGTTCATTGTCTGAGGCCAGATTTGAACTCAGGTCCTCCTGACTCCAGGGCTGGTGCTCTATCCACTGTATCACCTAATCACCCCTTCCTCCATCTTTAATAGCATTTATAAAGTTCCTATTTTATCATGTTAGTCAATCTGACAGGTGAGATGTGTTATCTAAGAGTTGTTTTGCTTTACATTTCACTAATCAATGATATTTTAGAGCATTTTTATATGGTTATAGATATCTTTAATTTCTTCATCTGGAAACTGCATGTTTATACCCTTTAACCATTTCTCATTTGGCAATTGACTGGTATTCTTATAAATTTGACTCAGTTTTCTGTATACTTTAGAAATGAGGCCTTTATCAGAGACATTGTATGTAAAAATTCTTTCCCAATTTTCTGCTTCCCTCCTAATCTTGGTAGCATTGGCTTTGTTTGTCCAAAGCCTTTTTAATTTAATGTAATCAAAATTATCTATTTTGCATTTTGTAATCTTCTCTATCTCTTGTTTGCTTATAACTTCTTCCCTTCTCCATAAATCTTATGGGTAAACTATTCCTTGTCTTCTGAGATTGCATATAATATCAGCCTTTATATCTAAATTGTGAATACATTTTTGACTTTATTTTGGTATACAGTGTAAGATATTGGTCTATGCCAGTTTGTGCTATATGATTTTCAAGTTTCTCCAGCAGTTTTTGTCAAATAGACAGTTCTTATCCCAGAAACTGGAGTCTTTGGGTTTATCAAAGAGTAGATTACTATTGTCATTGACTATTGTGTCTTGTGTACCTAATCTATTTCACTGATCCAGCACCCTATTTTTTAGCCAGTAACAAGTAGTTTTGATTACTACTTCTTTATAACACAGTTTAAAATCTGGTATGACTAGGTCACCTTCCCCAGCATTTCTTTTCATTAATTCCTTTCATATTCTGGACCTTTTGTTCTTCCTGATGAAATTTGTTTTTATTTTTTCTAGTTCTAAATTTTTTTTTGGTAGTTTGATTGGTATGGCACTAAATAGGTAAATTAATTTAGGTAAAATTGTCATTTTTATGACATTAGCTCAGTCTACCCATGAGCAACTGATATTTTTCCAATTATTTATATCTGACATTGTATGAAAAGTGTTTTGTAATTGTGTTTGTATAGTTCCTGGGTTTGTTTTGGTAGGTAGACTCCCAAATATTTATATTGTCTACAGTAACTTTAAATGGAACTTCTCTTTCTTTTTCTTGCTGTTGGGCTTTATTAGAAATATATGAATGCCAAGGATTTATGTGGGTTTATTTTATAACCTGCAACTTTGCTAAAGTTATTTATTATTTCAAGTACTTTTTTTTTACTTGATTCTCTAGGATTCTCTAAGTATATCATCATATTATCTGTAAGCAGTGATAACAGTCTCTTCTTTGCCTATTTTAATTCATTCAATTTCTTTTTCTTCTTTTATTGCTACAGCTAACATTTCTAGTACCAAATTGAAAAACAGGAGTGATAGTAGAATCCTTGTTTTACCTCCAATCTTATTGGGAATGCTTCTAGCCTATCTGCATTACATATAATACTTGCTGATGGTTTTAGGTAGATGCTACTTATCATTTTAAGGAAGTCTCCATTTATTCCTATGCTTTCTAGTGCTTTTGAAAGGAATGGGTGTTTTATGTTGTCAAAAGTTTATTCTGTATATTTTGGGATAATCATATGGTTTCTACTAGTCTTATTGTTGATTTAATCAATTATTTTGATAGTTTTCCTAATAATGAACCAGCCTTGCATTCCTAGAATGATCCTACATGATCAAAGTGTATTATTCTCATGACAAGTTGCTGTAATATTTTTGCTAATATTTTATTTAAAAATTTTGCATCTATATTCATGAAGGAAATTGGTCTATAATTTTCTTTCTCTGTTTTGGCTCTTCCCAATTTAGGTATCAATACCATATTTGTATCACAAAAAAGGATTTGGTAGGACTCCTCTAATTTTTCCAAATAGTCTAAAACATATTGGAATTAATTGTTCCTTAAATGTTTAATAGAATTTGCTTGTAAATCCATCTGGCACTGAAGATTATTTTTCCCTAGGGACTTCACTGATGACTCATTCATTGTTCTTTTTCTAGCTTTTTCAATTGCATGCCCAACTCATTGATCACCTTTTTCTTTTTTTTTTATTCATGTAAGCATTCAAAGATAAACAATTTCTCCTAAGAACCACATTCACTCCATCCTACAAGTTTTGGTATGTTGTTTCATTATTGTTATTCTCTTGAATAAAGTTATTGATTGTTTCTATGATTTGTTGTTTGACCCACTCATTCTTTAGGATTAGATTATTTAGTTTCCATTTTTTTTTTTTAGTTTATCTTTCCATGGCCCTTTATTATATATAATTTTTACTGTCTCATGTTGTGAAAAAAGATGAATTTAATATTTCTGCCTTTCTTCACCAGATTGTGAGGTTTTTATGCCCTATTTTGTGGTCAATTTTTGCTTATGCACCATGTACTATGGAGAAGAAGGTATATTCCTCTTTATCCCAATTCAATTTTCTCCATAGGTCTATCATATCTACCTTCTCTAAAATTCTATTCATGTCATTCTTTCTTGTTTATTTTGAGGTTAGATTTATCAAGTTCAGAGAGGGGGAGGTTGAGTTCCCCCACTAGTTTTGCTATCTATTTCTTCCTGTAATTCCCTGAACTTCTCTAATGATTTGGATGCTATGCCACTTGGTGCATATATGTTTAGTAATGACATTACTTCATTGTCTAATCCAATAACCATTAAATTCTCTGTCCTGGATCTATTTTCCAGGTCAGTGGTTTTTCCAGTGAAATATTTCACATTGTCTACTATTTTTTCATTCTTTTGGTACTGTTTTATTATTTCTTGATTTCTCACAAAGCTTCCATTTGCTCCATTCTACTTTTGAAGGAATAATTTTCTTCAGTGAGCTTTTGGACCTCCTTTTTAAGGCATTCTTCTCCTCATTGGCTTTTTGGACTTCTCTTGCCATTTGAGTTAGTCTATTTTTAAGGTGTTATTTTCTTCAGCATTTTTGGGGGCTCCTTTTGCAGGCTGTTGACTCATTTTTCATGATTTTCTTGGCATCATTCTCATTTCTCTTCCTGATTTTCCCTCTACTTCTTTTACTTGATTTTCAAAATCCCTTTTTAGCTCTTCCATGGCCTGGGTCCAATTTATCTTTTTCTTGGAAGCTTCTGATGCAGGAGTTTTGACTTTGTTGTCTTCTTCTGGTTGTGTGTTTTTTTTCTTCTTTGTCCCCAAAGTAAGATTTTATAGTCTGACTTTTTTATGCTGTTTCTTCATCTTCCCAGCCAAATACTCGATTTTTGAACTCCCTATTAAGACAGGCTTTTGCTTCCAATGGGCATGGAGGTGCGCGTGGACCTGGCTGTGGGTATACTGTCTCAGGCTTCTGGGGTTTTGCATTAGCCCCTGGTTCCCCCAACATCTATGGGCCCAGAGCACTGGAAGCAGCCACTGCTGCTGCCACCACCAACTCTGCCACCCCAGGGCTGGGGCGGGGCCATGTATTCCTCTTTCACCCATGTCCCACACAGTTCTCCCATTGAAATTCCATTCTGTACTTGGTATTTGTGGGTTGAGATGGAAATTGCCTGAACTACCAGTGATTTAGTCCACTGAAGTCTGCTCTGGCCTTGTTATGCCTGGTGCTAGACTGTGCTCATCTCTCAGCCCAGTTTGTTATACCCTTCTGGGGGCTCTTCCAGGCTGTTGAACTGGAGACGTGTTTCACTCTGTCATTTTGTGGGTTCTGCAGCTTTAGAATTTATTGAGTAATTTTTTACAGGTATTGTGGTGGGGGGCAGGATTTGGGGACAAGCTCAAGCAAATCCCTGGTTTTACTTTTCCTCCTCTCTTGACTAGAGGGAGAAGTGGAAGGGAACAAAGATTTATTAAGCCTTGAAGCACTGTGCTAAGTCTTCATAAACATTATCACATTTGATCTTCATCACAGCCATGGGAAGTAGGTGTTAGTATTATCCCCACTTTACAACTGAAAACGCTAAGGCAAATGTTAAATGACTTACCCAGGGTCACACAACTAGGAAGTATCTAAGACTGAATTGAACTCAGATATCCCTGATTCCAGGCCAAGTACTCTACCTACTGTATTGCCTTGTTGTGTGGGAAGTAGTAGGAGGCATTGGGAAGAGGTAGTTATAGTAAATGGGTTGTGTATGTTTGCTATTTGACTTTAATTCATTATTGTTCACTTTGTATTCTATTATATCACTTTGAATCACTGAACTTCATGATTAATTTTGTGTAGTCAAGGATGTGGATAAAAAAAATCAGGGTAAAATAGGACTTCTGAGTAGTGATTTTGATTTTATTTAGAAATAAAACAAATTCTAGAGACTTGAATTTGGCAATGGGGCTCTACCACTGCCACAAATCTAATTCATGCACAAATCAAGACATCACCCTATGGTGTCATTGGTCTTCTTCAAATATAAAGGACAAGAACAACCTATGTGCTAGGGTAATGGTAGTATATTGAAGTAAGTTAGCAGGCCCATAGAGCTGGTCAGTGTCCATATGCCCTGTGTAAGACGTGTGAGGCCCTTTATTATGGGGAAGATATGACCTACAAATGTGTTACACTAGAAAACAACTTTAGAGGATTAGTATAATATGAAATCTTTCCATTTTTATCTAAGATCCTGGCTCTATATTGCCTGTCCTAATTGTTTAAAGCAATTCATCCTTCAATTACATCTCCCTTCTTTATCCCTTCATTCAATTGGTTGGACTCCAGTCTCTAGTCTGCCTTTAATTTAATGTGACTTTTGCAAGTCACTTTAACTGTGTTTTCTCATCTATAAAATGGTAATACTAGACCAGAGATGAGAAATACTTTTTCATTAGAAAAGTTAAAGAGTCCTCTTCAGAGAAGCCACCTACATAGTTTTTTTTTTCTAAAAACATATTTTAACTTAGATGTTTCCCAATTACATGTATGAAAATTTTAACACTTTTTTAAAAAAAAATGAGTTCTAAATGTTCTCCCTTCTTCCCTCCTGTACTTCCCCTCTCCTTGAGAAGGAAATCAATGTAATATTGATTATTCATGTAAAGTCATGAAAACATTATTTCCATATTAGCTAAATTGCAAAAGAAAACACATCAAATAAAACAAGTAAAATAAAATCTTTCAATCTGCATTCAGAGTTCATCGTTTCTTTCTCTGCAGGTGAATAGCATATTTCATCATAGGTCCTTTGGAAGTGTCTTGGATAAGCTCAGACAATATCTTAAAGTTCCTTTAAGTTCTGTGGCTAAATTATAAAGTGCTTCAAGCAGAGGTGTTTTATATCCAAATCCAACTGGATTCCAATTCCAGTTGATTGTTAAACTTCTGTGAGTAGTCATACCTCAGAAATCAGCAAACAATCCAAATCAGAACTTGATTTGTTGTTTGTTGATTGTCTAGACTTAAGAAACTTAGGGAGAGCCTGTTTAAACTTTTATCACCGCACTCATGGCAATTATCTAAACAGATGATTCATATAAAATCCATATATTTCACATACATAAAACCCCCACAATCCTGTAAAAATCTATTTGTGACTGGAAGAACAATGGTGTTAAAACATTTGTAATCGGGGGCGGAGCCAAGATGGCGGAGTAGAAACAGCTCGTCCAAGCCTCTCTGCCCCCAGATTCTCCACAAACTATGTAAAAAAGGACTCTGAAAATCTTCTGGAGCCCCAGCACCCACAGAACGACACAGAGAAGCTAACCTCCCGCTGAGGACAGCCCAGCACCCTGCAGGAAGGACCGGCGCAGTGGTCTGGGAGCGGCAGCACGCAGAGCGCAGGGCGAGCTGAGCCCAGGTCCACGTGAGCCGGGTTTTAGCCCCAGGGGGCGGCAGGGCCAGCAGCCGGCTGGAGGAACCCAGAACACCAGGAACTGTGGCGACCCCAGAATTATCAACATTGAGCTTGCCTAGGACAAAGTAAGAGGTTAGTGTCCTATGGACTTTGGGACCTGTATTTGGGGAATGCGTCAGCTCCTTCCCTGGGGGCTAGAAGCTGCTGAGGAGACACGCCACTGTGTAGTTTTCAGAGGCATTTCCGGCTCCCAGCCTACAAATCGTGGGGAGATCCAGCGATCAGTCTTGGGGGGTAATCGCTCTTGCTTTAACCTCCCTGGATCTGGATTGTGATCTAGGGTGGAAGTTGTGGGTGGGTTTACAGCTTGCCAGAAACGGAAGTTGCCCCCCACACGTTCGGGACGAAAATTCCTCTATCTGGCCTTAAAGCCATAGTATGGCAACAAGCCCAAAAGTCAAGCAATTAAGTGGCAACATGCCAAGGCAAAGGAAACAGAAAAATGCAACCCTAGACTCCTATTTTGGGGGCATAGAGCGGGAAAAGGACTGTGAGGTCAGAAGTCCTGCTCCAAAAGCCCCAGGGGAAAACATGAGTGGGTTGCAGGCCATAGAGGACCTTAAGAAGGACTTTAAAAATCAAATAAGAGAAGTGGAGGAAAATTGGAAAGAGAAATGAGAAGGATGCAGGAAAAGTATGAAATGAGGGTCAACAGCCTGACTGAGGAAAACAACACCTTAAAAAATAGACTAGCTCAAATGGCAAAGGAGGCCCAAAAGGGCAATGAGGAGAAGAATGCCTTAAAAAGTCGAATTTGCCAGATGGAAAAAGAATCTCAAAAGTTCACTGAGGAGATTCATTCCTTCAGAGTTAGACTGGAGCAAATGGAAGCTAATGACTTTATGAGAAATCAAGATGCTGTTAAGCAGATCCAAACAAATGAAAGATTAGAAGGCAATGTGAAATATCTCATGGGAAAAACCACTGACCTGGAGAATAGATCCAGGAGAGACAATTTAAAAATTATTGGACTACCTGAAAGCCATGATCAAGGAAAGAACCTAGAAATCACCCTTCAAGAAATTCTCAAGGAAAATTGCCCTGATGTTTTAGATTCAGAGGGCAAAATAGAGGTTGAAAGAATCCACCGATCACCTCCTGAAAAAGATCCCAAAAGAAAACTCCCAGAAATATTATAGCCAGGTTCCAGAATCCCAAGATCAAGGAGAAAATACTACAAGCGGCCAGGAAGAAACAATTTCAATATTGTGGAAACACAATCAGAATAGCCCAGGACCTGGCAGCTTCTACACTGAGGGATCGAAGGGCATGGAATATGATATTCCAGAGGGCAAAGAACTGGGAATGAACCCAAGGGTCACCTACCCAGCAAAACTGAGTATTTTGTTTCAGGGAAAATATGGTCATTCAGTGGAATAGAGGACTTTCAAGCATTCTTGAGGAAAAAACCAGAATTGAATAGAAAATTTGACATCCAGACACAAGAAGGAAGAGATGCCTGAGAAGGTAATCAGGGAAAGAAATCAAAAGGAACTTATCAAAGTTGAACTATTTACATTCCTATATGGAAAAGCAATAACTGTGACTGATGATATCTTTCTCACTATGAAAATAATGGAAGAAGGGGTGTGGTCATATGAATACATATGTGAATGTGTGTGTATATGGTTACAGTTATATATGGATAGTGGGCATAGGTTGATTTTGTTGGGAAGGGAGAGTACTCAAGGGATGAAATTATGAGGTGAGAGAGGAAAGTGGCAAGAGGAGATGGGGAGAGACATGGTAGGGTAAACTATCTCATGTAGGGAAGTGGGTGCAAAGGAGGGGGAGAATAAGGAAGGCTAAAAAGGCAAAACCACATTCACATTGAATTTAGTTCAGGGAGAAAATGACATACATACTAAATGGGATATCTCAACCTGCAGCAGGATAGGGGGAAGGGGGATGAGAGGAGAGATGATGGATGGGAGGGCATCCTTGGGGGGAGGGGAGGTTGGAGGTACCCACTATGGAAGAGGGACAGGATCACATAGGGAATGGACCAGGTGGGGGGGGGATGAGTGGGAGGGAATTATAAGCAGCCTTGTACAATATATCTACTATGATAATGTTTTGCATAGCTAGACATGTACAACATATACTGAATTACTTCTATCCCAAGAAGGAATGGGTGACAAGGGAGGAAGGAAATGGATCTGAAATTCGAGGTCGTAACATTAAATGTTTCAAATATATATAAATACTATTATTAATACTCTTTTGCTTGTAATAGGGAGATAAGATATGCAGGCATTGGGACACAAAGATTCACCTTCCTCTAATGGAAAAGTTGATGGGGGTATGGGAGAAGGTATGGGAGAGAGCAGATTGGAGGAAGAGATATCTTGTGGGACTACTATTCTGGGAGATTGGGTAGGGGAATAATGGGGGGAAAATGATTGTAACTCAAAATCTGGCAGAAATGAATGATGTAAAACAGAAGTTAATAAAGTATTTGTTTAAAAAAAAAAACATTTGTAATCATAAGTATTCAAAATCAGCATGTTCCTGTGATGAATAGAATTCTTTGGAAAGTTTTAGTCCTTAAGATGCTGGATGATCTGGTTGTGCTGTATGTTCAAAAGATGTCCACATATTGTGTTCATGTTTATGTACATACACATGCACATATAGACATAGTGCATATTTCAGGAATGGTTTTTTCAGCTTTAAAAATGTTTCATTAAATATTTCCCAATTACACATAAAATATTTTTAATATTAATTTTTATTTTTTCGTATTTAGAAACTTTGACTTTATTTTTAAAAATTTTTTGGTCTGTGTTAATTTGTTTGTTTACTTTTAGTTTATAAGATTCAGTTCCACAATTCCTTGAGTTTCAAATTTTCTCTCCCTCCATCCCCTCCTCTCACCCATGGCAGCATACAATCTAGTATAGGATCTGTAAATACTTTCACATTAGTCATTAGTAAGGTTATAAAGAAGGATTGTATCAGATGGAATGAACAATAAGGAAAGAGGAAACAAAATAAATCAAGAAAAAGGAAAAGAGCAGGTAGTTTTCTTCAATCTGGATTCAACACAGTTCTTTCTAATTCTTTTTCTGGATGTAGACATCTCTCTCCATCATGACTCGTTTGGGGTTGACTTATAACCCTACATTGCTGAGGAGAGTCCAGTCTGTAAAAGTTGGTCATCACACATATGTTGTGTCTGTGATTGTGTACAAATTTCTCCTGGTTCTACTCTTCTCATTCAGCATCAGTTTGTATAAGCCTCTCCAGGTAAATATGAAGTCCATCTGCTCCTCCTTTCTTATACCACGATAGTATTTTTAATATTAATTTTTTAAAATTTGGATTTGAAATTCTCTGCTTCTCTTCTGTTCTTCACCCACTCATTGAGAAGGCAAGCAATATTATAATGATTAAGCAATACGTATACTTTTACATGCTACATCATGTAAAATCTTGTTATTGTTGTTCAGTTGTTTCAGTTGTGTCTGACTCATTGTGATCCCATTTGGATTTTTCTTAGCAAAGATACTGGAGTGGTTTGCCATTTCCTTCTCTAGATCATTTTACAAATGAGGAACTGAGGCAAACAGGGTTAAGTAACTTGCCCAGGGACACACAGCTAGTAAATATCTGAGGCCAAATTTGAACTCAGCTCTTCCTGACTCCAAGCCAGGCACCCCATCCACTATGCCAACTAGCTTCCCCCAATACTTTTATATACTAATTCAATACGTTAATTTCAAACAAAGATAACAAAGGCAACAAAATTACCCCCATAAATCAAAGGCTTAAAAGTATCTGTAGGAAAGGCCTTGAGCACCTCTATACTGTTTTTGACTCTCATATCTTCCTATGGTTTTTAACTTCTATGGTATTGGAATTGTATCCTTCTGTGTTATATCCTATGGTCTTATTTTTGGACAGTAGAGAGGTTACCATGTTTTCTACCACTTCTTGGCCAGTACTTTTTTTTTTGCTTTTTGGAGGGCAATCGGGGTTAAGTAACTTGCCCAAGGTCACATGGCTAGGTTTTTTGTTTGTGCGTGCATTAAGTGTCTGAGGCTGGATCCAAACTCAGGTCCTTCTGACTCCAGGGCCAGCATTCTACTCACTGAGCCACCTAGCCACCCATTATTGTTTTAAGTTTGCCATCAGAGAAGGGCTCCTACAGATAATTTACAAACAAAAATTAGATATGCTAGCAAAAATTATGGAAAGACACATACCCCTTCAGACCACTATTAATAAGGTACCTCACAGGGGGTGGCTAAGTGGTGCAGTGAGTAGAGCACCAGCTCTGGAGTCAGGAGGACCTGAGTTTAAATCTGGCCTCAGACACTTAACACTTACTAGCTGTGTGACCTTGGGCAAGTCACTTAACCCCAATTGCCCCTCCAAAAAAAAAGGGTACCTCACAGAGACTTGAGTTTGATTGTGAGATGGTGAGAAGAATAACCATAAAAAGAGAATATTTCTCTAAAACTTCCTGCACTTGTATTTCTCCAAGAAAAAAACAAAGCAAAACAAGCAAGCAAAACCTAACAATAAAGTTTAGGTACATCATATATAGTATCTTCTCTAAAAAAGGGAAGAAATATATAATATGGGTATCAGGACCAGGACAGAATTTGTGTTTTCCTTATTACAGAAATTGCATAAGGACTCAGAGGACTACATTAACAAATAAAGAAAACAAAATATACAATTTTTTCAATATTTATTGTACTTCACTGTGTGGGGAATATAACTTCTGAAATGTTTCACATTCATCTCAGACTTGTACTGTCTGAGGGATTCTCCAGGTCCTAATATTCTGTCTAGCCAGGTCATGACTAGTTTTAGTCCTTAAGGTGCTGGATGATCTGGTTGTGCTGTAAATGAAATCTCCATCTGACTGGCTAATGCCCAAATCCCAAAGTCAAGAGATTTATGACCCATGATGTAGACATAAAGGCTAAAATTGTTCATTTCTCAGCATTGCTAGTTGTTAAACTGTGCTTATAAAAAGAAACTTGAAGGCACAATGCAGCCAGGGACTTCACCTCATCTATTTTCTATTCTCATGTGCTTCTGATGCCACTGTACACTGAAAGAGGGGAGACAAATAATTGCACCCCAACCTTGGTGGAGAAAAAGAGTTGTCAAAGAGGTCCACATTTCACCTCACTGTCACAAGCTACACTTTTACAGAAAGATTGCTTCTTCCCCAATAGTCTTCTGAGTTTCAGTTGCCAATTATCTTTAGCTTCCTTCTCCTAGTATCTTCTGTCACCTCTGTGTCATGTGAAAAAATAACTTTTCTCTCTGCCACGGCAAATCCCTTTACATGCACAAGTGATCCCATTCTATCTTGTCTTTTCTGGTGTTTTGGCCTCTCTATCATGCCCGCTATTTCACTTTTCTTCAATCTCTACCTGTTTCCTACTTGCTTTCTAGTTAGCTATAGAAACACCTGTCTCCCAGTCCTCAAAAGTACTCCTAACTTTTTCTATTCATCCATACTAGTTATCATCCTATGTCTTTCTCCCCTTTCATGGCTGAACTCCTAAAATCAGTGTCTACAATTACTTCCTTCTCAAACGCCTCTCTATTCAGTCTGACTTCCAACTTCATCATTCAATCTAAGCTGCTCTCACAAGAGTCACTAATGATTTCTTAATTGCTAAATCTAATGACCTTTCCTCAATCCCCATCATTCTTGACCTTTATTCAGCTATTAATACTGTCAGCCACTCTTTTCTTTGAAAACTCTTCTCTCTAATTTTCTTTTTTTTTTTTAATAACTCTACTCATTCTCCTCTTATCTGTCTGACTATTCCTTAGTATCATTTCCTGTATCTTCATCCAACTTGTACCTACTAACCATGTCTACCAAGGCTTTTTCCTAGGCCATCTACTTTCTCCCACCTATAGTATTCTCTATATGGATCTGATTGACCGCCATGGATTCAATCATTGTCTCTATGCAGATGATAAATTTATCTAGACCTGATATCTCTATTGATGACCAATTTCACATCTTCAACCACCTCTCAGACATTCCAAACTATTGGCCTCATTAGAATGTGAGCTCCCTGAGGGCAGGGACTATTTATGCTTTTCCATTTTTTTTCTATTTTATTTCTATTCTGTTTTCCTTTTTTTTCTGTATAATTTTTAAAATTCATTTATTTATTTATTTTTAGTTTTCATTATTAATTTCTACAAGATTTCAAGTTATAAGTTTCTCCCTGTCTTTCTCCTACCTCCACCTGAAGATAGCAAGCCTGCTGAATGCCCCTTCCCCCAATCTGTTCTCTTTTATATCCTCCCTGATCCCCCAAACTTTCTAGTAGAGCAGGATGGATTTCTATACCCCAGTGCCTATATATTTTATTTCCCAGTTGCATGTAAAAAATTAATATTTGTTTTTAAAACTTTGATTTCCAGATTCTTTCCCTTCTTCCATTCTCACCCACCCCCCACTGGGCAGATAAGCAATTCAATATAGGCTGTGCATGTGTAGTTACACAAAGCATTTCCATAGTGGTTATATTGAAAGATTAATTATATTTTCCTCCATCCTATCCTGCCCCCACTTATTCTATTTTCTACTTTGACCCTGTCCCTTATCAAAAACATTTGCTTCTAACTACCATCTACCCCAATCTGCCCTCCCTTCTATCATCACACTTTTATCCTCTTCCCCCCTATTTTCTTGTAGGGTAAGATACCCAATTTAGTGTGTATGTGTTGTTTCCTCCTTAAGCCAAATTCAATGAAAGTAAGATTATCACATTCCGTTTCACCTTCCTGCTCTTCCACTCCATTGTAACAGTTTTCTTTTGCCTCTTTTATATGAGATAATTTACCCTATTCTATCTCTCCTTTTCTCATTCTCCCAATATATTCCTCTCTCACCTCTTAATTTATTTTTAGATATCATCCCTTCCTATTTAATTCATCCTGTGCCCTCTGTCTATGTATACATGTATATACATACACACACTCACATGTATATTTATACACACATATATCCTCCTATACATACATACACATATATGTATGTATATGTACAGACACATGTGTATGTATATATACATATATACACACACATATATATTCCCTTCAACTATCCTCACACTGAGAAAAATCTCATGAGTTTACCTTTTCATGCTTCTCTTGCTTCTAATATTTGAAAGTCAAATATTCTATTCAGCTCTGGTTTTTCCATCAACAATGCTTAAAATCCTCTATTTCATTGAATGCCTATATTTTCCCCTGAAGCATTATACTCAGTTTTGCTGGGTAGGGGAATCTTGGTTTTAATTCTAGCTCCTCTGACCTTTGGAATATCATATTCCAAGCCCTTCAATCCCTTAATGTAGAAGCTTCTAGATCTTGTGCTATCCTAATTGTGTTTCCATAATACTTAAATCCTTTCTTCCTGACTGCCTATAATATTTTCTCCTTGACCTGGGAACTCTGGAATCTGGCTATAATATTCCTAGGAATTTTCTTTTTGGTTTCTTTTTCAAGAGGTGATTGGTGAATTCTTTCAATTTCTATTTTGCCCTCTGCTTCTAGAATATCTAGAAATTGATAATTTCTTAAAGGATGACTTCTAGGCTCTTTTGTATCATGATTTTCAGTTAGTTCAATAATTTTTAAATTATCTCCCCTGGAAGTATTTTCCAGGTCAGTGGTTTACCCAATGAAATATTTCACATTGCCTTGATTTCTCATAAAGTCATTAGCTTCCATTTGCTCCAATCTGATTTGGAAGGAATTATTTTCTTCAGTAAGCTTTTGAAATTCCTTTTGCATCTGGGCAATTTGACTTTTTAAGGCATTCTTCTCCTCATTGGCTTTTTGAACCTCTTTTGCCATTTGAGTTAGTCTATTTTTTAGGTATTATTTTCTTCAGTCAGGCTGTTTTTCATTATTTTCTTGAGTCATTCTCATTTCTCTTCCCAATTTTTCCTCCACTTCTCTTACTTGATTTTTCAAAATCCTTCTTGAGCTCCTCCATGGCCTGTGACCCATTCATATTTTTTCTTGGAAGCTTTTGATGCAAGAGTTTTGACATTGTTGTCTTCTTCTGGTTCCAAGTTTTGATCCTCTTTGTCCTCAAAAAAGGATTTTATAGTCTGATTATGCTTCCTCTGTTTGCTCATCTTGCCAGCCAATTACTTGACTTTTGAGTTCTTTGCTATGGTAGAACTCTGCTTCCAGAGTGGAGAGAACTGTGTCCCACATTGCTGGGGTTTTTGCAGTCATTGACAGGGCTGTTGTCAGAGCTATGAGGTCAGTGCCCTCACTATAGCCACTACAAGCTCTGCACAGTAGCATTCCTCACCTCAGGACCACCACCCAAGACTGCAACACAGATCCACGCAAGTCCCCAAACAGACAAGAACTCCAAAATAGGAAAAAAAGACTAAAGATAATTGGCAGTATGAATTTTTTCCCTACCACTTCTAGGAAAAAAATATATTTTATTTTAGGTCTCTAGATAAAATCACATACCACATAGCATCATTGTCCCTAGATCAGAGCATTAGATATGTCACCTTGGGGTCAGGTATAGAATTTGCATAAAATTTCCTCTTTGACAAAGGGAATGATTACTCACTGAGTTGTGTCTGTGTTAAGGGCAGAGTTTCAGACTTTCTTCACGAAGTGACTCCTGGAAAGATAGAAAGAATTTAGGAAGAATTGAAATGTAATGGATACAGTATTTCAAGCATGCCTCTAGTTCCAATTTTCCACTCTGGTGATTTTAGGGAATTTTCTCTTGGGTGAGATTGGATCCCCCCTTTCCCCACCTTTTTTTTGGCAGAGCTAATATATCTCTCTTCCAGTGGAAGAGTCATTCTCTTTGTGGATTATCTGGTATATTCTAATCCATATAACTTCTCTGATTTTTGTATGCTATCTTGTTTAATGTTTTCTTTTTCACTGTTCAGTATTTGAGATGGTTTTTGTGTAACTAGTATTTTTCAGGGAGGCTGTCAAGACTTTGGATATAGCTTGGGGAAGGTGTTCCTTGTTAAGGAAAAATGACAATAAGAATGCCTTGAACCTTAAAATAACTTCTCCTAAACTAAAAATATGTGGAAGAACAGATAGATATGATTCCGGTACCTCTCCTTCTTTGAAGTCTCCTTTCCCAAGGTCTCACCAATGTCTTCCCTCAAACAAGCACAGACTAGGAAGTAGTTATTCTCTGCCTAACAGAGAATAAAGGTACCTAGCAGATGCAGTGGATAGAGTGCTATGCCTAGAGTCAGGAAGACCTGAGTTCAAATGTAAGTTTAGACATTTATTAGCTGTGTGACCCTGGACAATTCACTTAACCTCTGACTTGCCTAAGTTTCCTGAACTGTAAAATGGGTATAATAAGATCACCTACTATCCAGGATTGTTCTGAGAATTGAATGAAATAATATTATGAAGACATTAGCACAGTGCCTTATACACAGTAAGAGCTTAATACCTTCCCCTTTATTCTGCTCCCAACTTTACCAAAGAAGAGAGACTTTTATATAAATATCTAATCTTGAATCCTGACTCATGTTGACAACAGTACAAAGAAAATAACTTTGCTTTATTGCTATTTATAGGAAAGGTCTCATCTCTCGAACATATGAATGGTGATTTACCAGGATTCCTTACTTCCCAGAGATACTAAGGCAATTGACTGGAGGGGAGACAAGGTGGTATCTGTTGCCTCTATTCAAAAATATATGCTTGGAGACCATTGATCATTTTAATTAGTTAAGAGAAGGTAAATAAATAGAAAATGAGGTATGTGTGTGTGTATGTGTGTGTGTGTTTGTGTGTGTGTTGACTTTGAAATTTTATTTGGTCTGCTTTCATGTCTTGGTTGGTTTCTGGGAACATTTCTAATCTATAAATTAGGTAAAGACAGGGAAATCACTGAAGCAGCATTGTGACTCCATGGATAGAGTGCTTGGTCTGGAGTCAGGAAGACCTGAGTTTAAATCTGTCTTCAGATACTTACTAGCTGTGTGACCCTGGGCAAGTCACTTCACCTTGCTAGCCTTAATCTACTGGAGAAGGTAATGAAAAACCACTTTAGTATCTTTCCAAGAAAACCCCATGGAAAGTATTGGTGTGCTATGGTACACGGGGTCACAAAGATTTAGACGCAACTGAACAAAATAAACAACAAAATAAAAGTGCCATTAAGTTTATTCATGGATTGATTTCTATCTTAATGTAATAGTCTCCAAACTTTAAAACATGGTATGTAGACACATTCGACAAGTTCATACTTAGGGCTTTTGCTCAAGTATTTCTTGTATGAAGATGCCTTGAATCCATGAGATGAATCCACAGGCAAATACAGAGAGATTGGAAAATGCTTCCACTATACTCTCACAAAAACTTCTTGGACCTCACTTTTTTCTTAAACTTTACAAATATAGTTCATACAAAGAAGGCCAAGTTTTGTTCATTTATTTCCCAGTCTATAATTGTACAAGTCATTCTTGTCCTTTCTCTTTCCTGTCTAGCTATGGGGACTTTGTGTCAGAAATATTCATCACGTGCAAGTCAGGGTACACCTTGGTCCTAATCTCTCATTTTTTCTTACTTCTGGCACCTCTCCCTGAGGAAACCTCAGAAATTACACTCATGGAAACTGACTAGAAGATGGAAATTTTGTAGGAGGAAATTTTCTTAAAGCAATTTTAAAACAAAATAGAAGTTCAAGACTCTGCCTTGAATTCTTTTTTTTCCTTTCTTTTTTTTTGTCTTTATTAATTTCTTTACTTTTAGTTTACAAGATTCAATTCCATAATTCCTTGAGTTTCAAAATTTCTTTCCTTCCCCCCCATGATGGCATACAATCCAGTATAGGATCTGCAAATACTTTCACATTAGACATTAGTCAGGTTACAAAGGTGGATTGTACTAGATGGAATGAAAAATGGTAAAGAGGAAATAAAACCAAACAAGAAAAGGAAAAGGATCAAGTAATATGCTTCAATCAAGATTCAAACCCAATTCTTTCTGGTTCTTTCTCTGGATGTAGACATCTCTCTCCATCATGAGTCTTTTGGGATTGACTTATATCACTGAATTGCTGAGAAGGGTCCAGTCTATCACAGTTGGTCATCACACATATGTCGTGTCTGTGATTATATACAAATTTCTCCTGGTTCTGCTCTTCTCATTCAGCATCAGTTTGTATTAGCCTCTCCAGGTAAATATGAAGTCCATCTGCTCCTCATTTCTTATAGCACAATAGTATTCCATTACATTCATATACCGCAACTTGTTCATCCATTCCCCAATTGATGGGCACCCCCTTAATTTCCAATACTTTGCAACCACAAAAAGAGCTGCTATAAATATTTTTGTACATATGGGTCTTCCTTCCACTTCTCTGATCTCTTTGGGATCTAACCCTAGAAGTGGTATTTCTGGGTTAATGGGTATGAAATTATTTATAGCCCTTTGGGCATAATTCCAGATTGCTCTCCAGAATGGCTGGATCAGTTCACAACTCCACCAGCAATGCATTAAATTTCCAATTTGCCCACATCCTCTCCAGCATTTGTCATTTTCCTGCTTTGTCATCTTAGCCAATATGACTGGTAACATGTGGTACCCCAGAGTTGTTTTGATTTGCATTTGACTAATCAATAGTGATTTAGAGCATTTCTTCATATGCTTGTAGAGATCTTTAATTTCTTTCTCTGAAAACTGCCTGTTCATATCCTTTGACCATTTTTCAGCTGGGGAATGACTTGTATTCTCATAGATTTGACTCAATTCACTATGTATTTTAGAAAAGAGACCTTTTGGGGTGGCTAGGTGGTGCAGTGAGTAGAGCGCCGGCCCTGGATTCAGAAGGACCTGAGTTCGGATCCGGCCTCAGACACTTAACCCACACAAACAAAAACCTAGCCTTGTGACCTTGGGCAAGTTACTTAACCCCAATTGCCCTAAAAGGGGCAGCTAGGTGGCACAGTGAGTAAGAGCGCTGGCCTCGGAGTTGGGATGACCCGAGATCAAATCCGGCCTCAGAAAATGAGCACCCACACATAAGTAATGACTAGCCGTGTAACCTTGAGCAAGTTACTCAACCCCAATAGCTTAAAAAAAAAGAGAGACCTTTGTCAGAGACATAGGGTGTAAAAATTCTTTTCCAGTTTCCTACCTCCCTCTTAATATTGGTTACATTGGATTTGTTTGTAAAGAAGCTTTTCAATTTAATGTAATCAAAATTATACATTTTGCATTTTATAATGTTCTCTAATTCTTGTTTGGTCATAAAGTCTTTCCCTTTCCACAAATCTGACGGGTAAACTATTCCTTTTTCTCCCAGATTGCTTACAATATCATCCTTTATGCCTAGATCATGTACCCATTTAGACTTGATTTTCATATATGGTGTTAGATAATGGTCTATGACCAGTTTCTGCCATACTATATTCCAGTTTTCCCAGCAGTTTTTGTCAAAGAGTGCATTCTTATCCCCAAAACTGGGGTCTTTGGGTTTATCAAACAATAGATTACTATACTCATTGATTGCTGAATCTTGTGCCCAATCCCTTGCATTGATCCACTACTCTGTTCCTCACCCAGTACCAAGTAGTTTTGATGATTCCTGCTTTATAATACAGATTAAAATCTGGTATAGCTAGTCCACCTTCCCTAGCATTTCTTTTCATTAATCCCCTTGATATTCTGGACCATTTGTTCTTCCAAATAAATTTTGTTACTATTTTTTCTAGCTCTATAAAGTAGTTTTTTGGTAAATTGATTGATATGGCACTAAATATATAATTTAGTTTGGGTAAAATTGTCATTGAATTCTCTTTTATAGATTCTCTCAGTGATCATATTAGCCCTCTTGGTTCAGCTATTAGACATACGCAGATAGCTCCTACATCTATATATTTAAGCCCCACTTCTCCTGAACTCTAGTCCAATATTACCAATCACTTAATGTGTATCTCTAAATGGATACCCCATAGATATTTCAAATATGATACAAACTACAAATAAATAATCATTAAAAGAATAACAACAGCAAAACATTCTAAGCAGCTAGGTGGCCCGATGGATAAAGCACTAAGTTTGAAACAAGACTCATTTTCATGAGTTCAAATGTCCTCTTCATCATTTACTAGCTATGTGACCCTGGACACATCATTTAACCCTGTTTGCTTCAGTTTCCTCATCTGTAAATTGAGCTGGAGAAGGAAATGACAAACCATTCCTATATCTCTGACAAGAAAACCTTAGGTGAGGTAACTGCGAGTCAGCCATGACTGAAAAAAAAAAAAAGACTTAACAACCTAATATTTTTTGAGGGCACCACCATCCTCATCATTCAGGTTCACAACTTCAGAGTCATCATTGACTTTTTCATCTCCTCCCTGATTCACATCCAATCTTTTGTCAAGTTTTTTTTTTTAATTCTACCTCACATCTCTCCCCTTCTCTCCACATCCATTGCTCCCACTTAGCTCAGGCCTTCGTGACTACCACTTGCTTCAACGATTGCAATTGTCTTTGAAGTGGTAGGTATTTCTGCCTCCAGACTCTTTCCTCTCTCTAATCCATCTTCAAAACAGCTGCCTAAGTAATATTCCTAAACCACAGATCTGACCATGTAATTCTTCTGATCAAAAAAGCCCCCTGTAGGGTGAGGAATAGAGTGGTGGTTCAGTGGAATAGATTAAGTACACAAGAGACAGCAGTCAGTGAGTATTACTGTTTGACAAACCCAAAGACCCTAGCTTCTGGGATAACAATTCACTATTTGACAAAACTGCTGGGAAAACTGGAAAATAATATGGCAGAAACTGGGCATAGACCAATATATTATGCTGTATACCAAAATAAAATCTAAATGGTTGCATGATCTAGATATAAAGGCTGAGACTGTAAGCAATCTGGGAGAGCAAGGAATATTTACCTGTCAGATTTATGGAGAAGGGAGGAATTTATGACCAAGCAAGAGAGAGAGAGAGCATTACAAAATGCAAAATGAATAATGTTGATTACATTAAATTGAAAAGTTTTTGTACAAATAAAGTTATTGTAACCAAGATTAGGAGGGAAGTGGAAAATTAAGAAAGAGTTAATACAACCAGTGTCTCTCATAAAGGCCTTGTTTCTAAAATACACAGAGAATTGGGTCAAATTTATAAGAATATAAGTCATTCTCCAATTGACAAATGGTCAAATGATATGAAAAGATAGTTTTCAGAGGAAAAAAGTAAAGATATCTATAAACATATGAAAAAATGCTCTAAATTACTATTGATTAGAGAAATGCAAGTCAAAACAACTCTGAGGTACCACACCTCACCAGTCAGATTGGCAAAGATGACAAAACAGGAAAATGATAAATGCTGGAGAGGACGTGGAAAAATTGGAACACTAATGCCTTGTTGGTGGAGTTGTGAAATGATCCAAGCATTCTGGAAAGCAATTTGGAATTATGTCCAAAGGGCTATAAAAAAGTGCATACCCTTTGACCCAGCAATAACACTTCTGGGGCTGTATCCTAAAGAGATCATATAAGTGGGATGAAGACCCATTTACACAAAAATATTTATGGTAGTTCTTTTTATGGTGGCAAAGAATTGGAAATCAAGGGAATTCCCATCAACTGGGGAATGGCTAAACAAGCTGTGGTATATGAATGCAATGAAATACTATTGTGCTATAAGAAATGAGGAGAAGATGGACTTCATATTTACTTGGAGAGACTTATATAAATTGATGCTAAGTGAGGAGAGCAAAACCAGGGGAACTTTGTACAAAATTACAGACACATCATATGTATGATGACTAACTTGATAGACTCAGTTCCTCTCAGCAATGCAAGGTCATAAGACAACTCCAAAAGGCTCATGATGGAAAGGATATCTATATCCAAAAAAAAAAAAAAAAAGAACTATGGAGTTTGAATGCAGACTGAAGCACTGCTCTCTCTTTTGTGTTTAATTTTGTTCTGTTCCTTCTTCCTCATTGTTCACTTCATTGGTTATATTTCCCTTTTACAAACTGACTAATGCTTAATTTGTAGAGCCTATATGGGATTACATGCTGCCATGGTTGGGGGGGGGTGGAGTGTGAGGGAGGAGGAGAGGAAGGGGGAGAAAATTTGGAACTCACGGGATTGGGGACCTGAATGTTGTAAACTAAAAGTAGATAAACAAATTTAATAAAATATAATTGGAAAAAAAGGCAATGCAAAAGAAAAAAACAAAAACAAACAACCAACCAAACTCCAGTATATCCCTGATATTTTTTGTGATTAACTATACCCTCCTTTGTTTTTCTTTTAAAGCCCTTCACAAACTGACTCTAGCCAACCTTTCCAGGATTATTGCACATGACTCTCCTAACCTAGTTTATATTCCATCCAAAGTGACCTTTTTGCCATTTCCCATATATCACCTTTCATTAGCTTGACTTAATAATCCTCCCCAGGTTATTTTCTATGGCCAGAATGCCTTCCCACTCTATCTCTCCAATGGAGAATCCCTGGCTTTCTTCAAAATTCAAGTTAAATGTTATATCTTAAAGGAAACTTATCCTGAATATCCCCACCCCTTAAGCATTAGTGCCCTCATCCTGAAAATTACTTTATATATTATATATTTAATTTGCTTACATACATGTAATTTCCCCCGAGTAGGCTACAAGTTTGTTCAGGTACCCAGTTTCATCCTTGTATTCCCAGTGCCTGGCACAAAGTAGATACTTAATAAATAGTTACTTGTTGGTTGAAAAGATAAATGACATTCAAACATCACAGTTGTGCATTTGAAAAATAAATCTCAGCACATCATGTCATATGGTATTTACATATTCAAATCAGGGGAAAAATGATAAAAATTATTCATCTCTTTCTTTGAAGATAAATGTCTAACAGGAAAGTAAATAGTATTGGATACTTAGGTTCACATATTAATTGTTTCTTCTCAGACGACAAGGAACATGCTCATCTATTAAAGAATTAAGTAGGGGTGGCTAGGTGGCACAGTGAGTAGAGCGCCGGCCCTGGAGTCAGAAGGACCTGAGTTCGGATCCGGCCTCAGACACTTAACCCACACAAACAAAAACCTAGCCGTGTGACCTTGGGCAAGTTAATTAACCCCAATTGCCCTAAAAGGGGCGGCTAGGTGGCACAGTGAGTAAGAGCGCAGGCCTCAGAGTTGGGATGACCCAAGATCAAATCTGGCCTCAGAAAATGAGCACCCACACATAAGTAATGACTAGCCCGTGTAACCTTGAGCAAGTTTCTTAACCACAATTGCTTTAAAAAAAAAAAAAGAATTAAGTCCACAACAGATCAACCTTTTGGCTGCTGCCAGGGTGATGGCCACATCTTGGTTTGGGTTCTGTATATAAGTCCTAAATCATGTTAATAAACTATGTAATATTTGCTATTTAAAAATAGCTATAAAATCACCATGATGATATGTGATTTCCTCTATTTAATTTACCAAATTAACCTGTTATCCTCATTTTAAACTTCCTTTCTGAAAGTATAATCAAGTTATTTTTGTTAATAGTATGCATCTTTTGAAACTAATATTTCAGACTAGCTGTTATAGGAAAAATAATGGTGACAGAAAAGAGAATAAAAAATGAACAGCAGGAGGAATACGTTATATAATTTCTGAAAATATAATTATAGGAATACTGATGATTTTTGAAGGGTTTCCATATATCCCAGCCTGACTATGTTCGAAACAAAATAAAGGCAGGGAAGCAGAAGTGTAGGATGGAAAAAAGGCAAGGTATTTTGTAAAATAAAATTCAGTAAAGATAAGGACTAAGAAAACTGAAACATAAATTTAGAATTGCAAAGGATCTTAGAGGAGGTCATTGAATCTACTCGATATCATCCACTTAAAAGATGTGGAAACTGAGACTTAGAGAAGCGATTACACATTGTACATTAATTTTCTGTTGAAATCTATGATGACTTTGGTGATTTATAAAACAGTGGTCAAACATTAAAGCTAAAAGAAAACCATTTCACTTGTATTTTGTTTCCTAGTTTAAATGAGTTTCTTTTCTGTATGAAAACTAACGAAAGACCCCAGATATTACAAATTAGATTGGGATTTCAGTTTGCATTTGTGGCAAAGAACTAAGCATTGGAGTATGGAATTTACAGCCCCCAAACACAGTCTCCCAACCTTAGAAGTAGTCAAACTCTTCTCCAAAAATCACAAGCCAGCCTTCCACAGCAGGCTTGGTACTCTAAATTTTGAAATGGAAAGTGAGAAGAAGCTTCTGTTCCTATGTAGCCAAATCTGTTTCCTATATGGGAACAAAATAGAAAAAAAAACCATACCAATAGCACAGGCAAATGCTGTGGTGTGTAACATATATGTAACATATGTGTAACATATATATATGTATGTTACCAACAAAACAGCTCTGAAATATTAAAAAATATACTAGAGTTTCTTTGCACAGAAAGAACAAAGACTAATATGGAAAATATAATCTGGTACAAACCCTCGAGTGCTTCTCATGGGAGTAGAAAGAACCCTGGAAATGACCTTCATTTCCAATTCCATTTCTGTTGTTTATTCCTTGTGTAAATTTGGTCAGTGACCACCTCCTTAGGCCTGTTTCCTCATCTGTAAATTGAAGGTGATGTTAGATCAGTGATTTCAAGTGTTTTTCCTAGTTCTAAATTCTATAATCCTACAATCTTTCTTATGCATTTCTGGTAAATTTACAACTGCTGTTTGCACGTGGTGAGAGGGATTAAGAGTCAAAGTGTTCTGTAGCCCACAGAACAGCAGGCAAATGGATGTTTCTTGTACTGGAAATAAAGTAGATGCCTGTCAATTGGGGAGTGGCGATGCAAATTGTGGTACATGAATGGAGTATCATTGAACTGAAGAGATGAAGAATACTAAGAAGATAGGAAGGTGTGAGAAGACACATGAACTGAGGTAACATCAATTAAGCAGAATCAGGAAAATGATGGACATGTGACCTTCCTTTAGCTGCACCCAAAGGGCACAGGGAGAGGCCCAAGGGGGGATTGATCTTCTGCAGAGTTAGTTTGCCCAGATTCACAAATTCTGGGCTCTATTTGATTTTGATTTTGAAATAGTTTATAGGAAGAAGAAAGAAGTCATTACAAGAATGATGGGAGGAGGCCATTGCTGGTGAGACAGGAGTGTCTGTGTTGCATTGGAGAAGACATGAGAGCAGACAAGTTTACAATTGTTCACAAAGTGGTGAGAATTATCATAAAAGAAGTGTGACAGACCTATGTGTTGCTGACCCACATCTAGTTGGAAGAAGAGTCACTGAAAATCTCTCCTTCTCATTCTCTCCCCATCCTTTTCTTCATTCAAGTAAAAAAAAAAAACAACTTTCCCTAGCACTTGTCAGAACCTTCATTTCATATTATAGCTTTCTTGGCTTTCAAGTCAAGTCAGCCAGGAGAATAGGGCAGCTAGGGCCTTGAGAACTTTGATCATTTTCCGAAAGTTCATGATCACTGCTAAGCCTTTAAAATATGGTAAAACTTTGTGACAAATAAAACCCAAGCTGTTTATTGTGTTTTAATTAATGCAAAGAGATTCAGTCAAGAGAGACTAAAATGGGAGTCCCTTTTTCAGAGAAGAGTGATATTTCCTGGATAGGAAAAGTTATACTGAGGCCAGGATTTATACAGAACCATAGAAGCAGAGCGAGGCCAATATTATAGTCTACATGAGCCAAAGCAGAAGTACTAGAAACAAAAGATAGATACTATGGGCCTAATTTTTTGTTTGTTTGCTTTTTGTCTGAATGAAATCACAAAATGAGAAAGTCTGCAGTCTGGGAAAGACTTTTAGTCTGAGTGATTTTAGGTTATTTGTCCCCTTTGTCAGTGTCTTCTGTGTAGTTTAAAGCAAATTTAACCATAGAGAATTAGTGACAATGGTTACACAAAAGGAGTACTGTAGCAGAAAGTTTTAAAATGAGTGTTTGCATTTGGCAAAATGATGCCACCAGAATAACCCAGTGATGCCACTGGTGTTTATAAATGTTCTCACAAGCTTCCCTGGTGGTTCAAAACACAATATAAATGGAGGACTACCACCAGCAGCAGCAACAAAAAACAACCAACATTGAATCTGAATGTCAAGTAATTAAAATGAAACTCTGTCCCAGAGAAATGAGAAAGTTCTTCCCTTCTTTCTTTTCCAAGGTGAGGGATATGAGTGAATACTTCTATAACTGGATGCAATGGATGTATTATTTTGTAGAACTTTTTTTCTGTTCTTTTTGTATTCTTTGTTATAAGGGATGACTTTCTGACTGGGGGACAAAAAAGATATATATTAGCATATAAAATGGTGTTAACCACAAAATATATCTATAAAAAGATAAATAAAATAAGAATACATGATTGGGAGGTGGGAGGAGGAGACTGGGTGCTCCCCCAGGAGGGCAACTGGGGAAAGATTGATTCTTAAAAGCATTAAACCAGGTTTTTTTTTTTTTTCAAATGCTTTATTAACTTCTGTTTTACTTCATGTCTGCCAGATTTTGTGTTCCAAATTTTCTCCCCATTTTTCCCCTACATACCTCCCCAATACAGCAGTCCCCCAGGATATCCCCTCCTCTTATTTCCCAATTACATGTAAAATAGTATTAATAATACTATATATGTATACACACACATATATGTATATATATATATGTATGTGTATATATATATATACATATATATATTTAATCATTTGGTTTTAAAACTTTGAATTCCAAATTCATTCTCTTCCTCCCTTGTCACCCACCCTTACTGGGAAGATAAGCAGTTCAATATAGGTTGTACATGTATAGCTAATGCATAACATTACCATAGTAGCTTTATTGTATAAGACTGATTATATTTCCCTCCCTCCTATCCTACCTCGAACTTGTTCTATCCTCTACTTTGGTCCTGTCCCTTTTCAAAAGTGTGTGCTTCCAACTTACCTCCCCCCCTAGCCTGCCCTCCCTTCCATCATCCTCCCTATGATCCCCTTCCCCCTCCTCTCAAAACCAGGGGTTCTTAATCTTGTGTGTGTGTGTGTGTGTGTGTGTGTGTGTGTGTGTGTGTGTGTAATGGACCATTTTTTCAGTCTGATAAAGAACCTTTCTCAAAATTATATTTTAGAATGTTTTAAACATATAGAATTACAAAGGAAATGGATTATTTTAAAATGCAGTTATTGAAATATAGCTATATTTATAAATGCACATACACACATATATATTTGAATCTATGTCTAGATATCTGAGCATATATATTCATAGATACAGATAGAGTATTTAATGTATCCCAGATTAAGAACCCTGCTTTAAATAAAGGCCTAAATCTTGTTCCTTTCAAGGAAATGACCCTTTTGCTTCTTCATTAAAGATCTTAACTAACTTAAAGGTACTGGAAATGCCTTGATCTCTTGATCTTACTTTGCCATTTAAATAGTTAACTTTTGTAAAGAAAATGGCAGTTTTTTGTACTGAGACTCATAATAATCAGATATCCTGGCTCCTAGATATTCTTTTAAATCTCCCAGATTTTATGACAATAACTTTCAAACATCACAATTTCCATTAACACAAAAGAGACAATGTAGTGTAATGGAAAAAGCCTTGTTTGAAATCAGATTTCATTACATCTACCACTTACAAGCTATATGACCCTGAGCATGTCATTTTATCTCATCTTTCCTATAATAAAATTGGCCTAGAGAATGGGAAATAACTTGTCAACAGTCATATTGGTCATATGGAGCTTGGGAGTTCAACCCAGATCTATTGATTCCAAACCTAGTACTCTTTCCAGTGGGCTGTGCTATTCACATTGCCCTAGCTATTCTTGCAAAGCAAACTGAGGGAGCACTCCTGCCAACTCCATTCCCAGCAAGGCACATATTAGGTAAACTTAATCTCTTGGCCACAATTAGACCACCAAAAACTGACTTAGCCTTTGAGAATTTTGGGCCCCCTAATGACATTAAAGACTTAACTTCAAAGCAGGGTTTTAAAAATATGTATTGTATACATGTTTCTTGTTTTTAGATGATAATTTTTAAAAGTTCAGTACAGTCAATGCTCCTTGACATAAAGGACTTTGTCATTTTTTTTGGTCTTTGTTTCTCTAGTGCCTCTAGCTAGATTTCAGTCAACCCTTGCTACCCACATCTAGGAGTTTGAATAACAACAACCAACTGCAACAATAACAATATGCGTTCAGACAGGGTGTCCAAAAAGTCTGAGTGTAGTTTTAAGCTATTAAAGTTGAAAATTGAAAAAAAAAACCCAAAAGAATAAAAACAAACAAAAAACAACCAAAAACCAACCAAACCAAACAAAACCAAAAACCTTTTGGGACACCCTGAATAATGCTTTAAGGTTTGAAATGCACTTTGCATTATCACATTTAATCATCACAACAACCCTGTGCCATAGGTGCAATTGCTACCCTCCTTTTAGACATGAGAAAACTGAGTTTGAGAGAGGTTAAGTTAATTTTCTAGGGTCACACAAATAAGTGTCTGAGGCTGGATTAGAACTCTGGTGGTTGCTTTCCTTTCTTCTTATATTTCCTGTTATAACTCTTGTGACACAATATGGGCAGATAGCATGTGTGGATTTCCCAACTGCCTCATTTAATCTCTCCTCAACACCAAACATATCCCATCAGTACTTCCTTGCTACTGAAGTATAATCTTTTTGATTACAGGGACTATGACTAGAATGGCAGTTAGGTGGCACAGTGGATAGCTGGATCTAGGCTCAGAAGGATTCATCTTCCTGATTTCAAATCTGGTCTCAAATAATTACCACCTATGTGACCCTGTGTAAGTCATATAACTCTGCCTTCCTCAGCTTCCTCATCTATAAAATGAGGTGGAGAAGGAAATGGCAAACCACTCCAGTATTTTTGCCAAGAAAACTCCAAGTGGGGTCACATAGAATTGGACTGAATGAAATAAATGAACAATAATAAAAAATGCTGACACAGGTAAAGCTGGTCTTCCTTCCCCTCTGCTCCTTACAGAAACCTTGCCCTCTCCCTCAAATACTCTTGGTCTTTATTCCATACCATTTAATCCTTTTTGCCTTATCTCCTCATCTGTAAAATTAAGTGAAGGAGAAAATGGCAAGTGTCTCTAGTATCTTTGCCAAGAAAACCAATGGGTTCATGAAGAATCAGACATGACTGAAATGACTGAATGACAAAAATGTAATGGACTTCATGACTTAAAACCTTGAGTAGACTTTATTACTTATAATATTTATTGCCTTTTTTTTAATGTGGATACCCCATTAGCATAAATTTCCATAATAACAACAATAACAATTTATATAGAATTTATTATGTAGCAGACATTTGCTAAGTGCTTTATAGTTATTATCTCATTTTTAGGTGCCATTACAGATTTCCATTTGACAGCTGAGGAAATTGGGATCAACAGAGATTAAGTAACTTGCCCAGAGTCACACACCTAGTAAGTGTATGAGGAATCTGAATTCAGATCTTCTTGTTTTCAGACTCAGTGCTCTATCCACTGCACCACTTTGCCCCCAACCCCTCTAAAACTTAGCATATGGTTTTTGAGAATAGGTTCAGCTTTAAGAAACAAAACCAAAACAAAACAAATATTCCAACATTATCATATGATGAATCCAGTGGCATATCTCTTCATACTTAACTAAGTAAACCCCAGTAAAACAGGCATTTATTCTAATGCTTAACAAATGTTTGCTGAATTGAACTGCATTAGACATTGCCTACATTTAATGAGCTCTGGGATCCATAGCATCCTTTTCTGAAACCCTGTAAAGCCAAACATAAACAGCTTTCCAGAGGACTGCTGCTGTGAACAGCTTTCAAGGTTCTGATTATGCAGTATAATGAACTTTATATTCACTAACAAATCAGAGCAAAATATTCATAGAATATCCAAATACAGCATTCATGATGATACAACTTATAACAGAAAATCAAAATACAGCATTCACCATGTCACAACTCAACAACTTATCACTAAAATGTTCACATAGTTTTCACCAAAGTGGTCACATAGTTCTAAACAAAGTGCATTCATTTAGTCAATCACAAAATCCTTAATTCAATTACAAAGTACAAAAGTCAAAGTTCTCCACCCCTAGTCACAGTAAATCATAATCTTTTCAGTCAGTACACAGTATCCAAGTAAAGTCTTCTTTCAGTTTGACTCAAGGCTGGCTCTCAGCTTCCATGGTTCCTCTTCCATGGACCCATGTCCTACTGTCCCCTGGGTTCAAAGGCAGGCAGCTTCCAGTTCCTTCTCCAGCTCCTTGTCCAGTTTTTGTCCAGTTCCCATTCCATATTGAACTTCACAGTGTCCAGTCCACCTCAAGTCCTTCACAGTTCCTGTTTCTAGGAAGACAAAGTTTAAAATTGTCACAGTAATATTCATACACATTGCCAGCACCATCATTAATTCACTATCTGCCTGTGAAATCAACTCAGACCCACCAACAAGGTCTGAGAACTCAATACAAATCATCAACATAGAATTCAACACAGACCCACAAACAAGGTCCAAGAGGTCAGCACAAATTATCAGTAAAGTCCCAGGACCTCTATAACCCTCCTCCAGGACTTCTATAAACATACAACCAGAAAATCCTTTTTCAAGTCTCCCAGTAAGGTCCCAAGGCTTCTGTACAAAGTATCACAAACAAACATCAACACAGACAGAGCACACAAACAGAGTGCTGGGATACCACAAGTTTTCTCCTTGACTCTGCCACCACAAGAGTCCTCTTCTCACTTCTGCTGTCTCTAGCCTGGGCCTCTCCTTATATAAGGTCATTAGCCCCTCCCCTTCCTGTCGCAGGAGTCCAAGAACTAGGGTTCACAAGTTGTGGGATTCACAAATTCTATTTCTTAGCAGACTTGATACATGTTACAAGGCTCAAAGAAACTGGAACTAGAACAAGGTGCAAACCACTTCTGTACTTGCCATTACAAACCCACATCAATTTTCATTTAGATGATCTTTTGGATGCTAACCTAGATGCCTGTGTAATTGGACTTTGTTACCTGGCATGCTCTCACAGTAACAGAGCAAATATATACAAAACTCTCTAGAGTGATTGATTTCTTGAGAATAGCCCTTCATACACACACACACACACACACACACACACACACACATATATATTATATATATATATATATATATATATGTATGTATTCCCTTAAAAAGGGATGGTATCCACTAAATCAGGACAATTGATTTTCCAAAATGTCCCTTCCTGACTGGTATTGTTTTATAGCAACATACAACCTGGCATAGTCCAGATGATTTTTTCCCCAAAAAATGCAAAGATGAAAAGATGCAAGCACACAGCTACTTTGGCATATAGAGCCTTCAAACATCATGTTCCAGGTTCTCAAAACCTGGAATGGATCTTAAGTGCTCATATTAAGAACATTCTTAGGAGGAAGTCTTTTATTTTTGCCAAAAGGAGATAGACTTTGAGAGAGAATAGCAATTTTCCAGTTCCCTAAAGCTTTCTGCACTGTATGTCTGAGTATAATTCTTCTCAGATACAGATAGAATTAATTAATTTCATGTAATCAGAAGGCATCCTTGAATGTGGTAAGACTCATAATATCCAATTCACTTTCAGATTGTTTAAAAACACATCTGAGGGTCTATTAAGACTTGAGTGTCACCTTGTGACCCATACTGTTGTCACCTATAGTAACTTATCACTCAAGAGGTCCAAATGTAGGATTGCAGTCTTGGAGGATCTAAGCCCAATTGAGATCAAAGGCTGCTTTAATAACTTTTTTCCAAAATGCCCTGTGGAGTAGCTGTCATCCTACTTAAACCAATGTTATTCTGAGAAGATGCTTTCAACAGTTTACACCAATGCTGGACACACCACTATAGAAAATCTCCCCCACCCCGTGCCTGGGATGTATACCCTCTTTCCCACTACCTCCTAGAATCTTTGTTTTCCTTCATAGATAAAGTGCTTCTTTCTCCTTGAAATTTCCTGATTCCCTTAGTTCCTAATGTCTTCCCCTCCCCTTATCACCAAATTATCTTACATTTGTTTGTATATACTTATACAGGCTGTTCCTAAAGTCTTAGTAACATTTTAAGCTTTTAGACCTTAAAATGGCACTGAGATACTCTGTATGTATGCATGCTATCTTTGTTAAGTGATGTCAGATCAGTGAAGGCAAGAATTGTCTCATTTTTGTCTTTATATACCTAATTCCCTGGCACATAGTAAGAACTTAATAAATGTTTGCTGATGGACTGATTGATTGAAAGAAAGAGAGAGGCACTCTTCTGGTAGATGATATGTAACAATGACCTACCTCAACCCTTCACCCTATGACTATGTCTTTTCATCTGTTAGTTCTCCTAGTAATTTCTTTTGTCTTGTTAAGACTGACAACCTCTCCTCTCCACCCCCTTTCCCACTTGTCAGTAGTACCCGATGTCCTTATGTTCATGTACAAGAAAATAATGGCTTGACAAGTCATGGTTAATCCATTGAGAGCAAGCCCTCATGAATGCATTCCTAATGCCAAAGTTATTGTGCTGAAGAATTTATTCTAATCCAGGGGTCCCTTAACCAGTTCATCTTAAAACTGACCTGGTATACCTCCATCAAGCTCCAGATGAACCTATTGAATTTAAGGCACTGGATGGTCACTCAGTAGCAAAATATGTGAAACAGTTGAAAATGTGGAAATAGAACTCAATGTAGACACTGGAGATTTGGATAGATTGTGAATTATCTCCTTAAAGGCAATAATATGACTGGCAGTAAAAATGGTTACTAAGAGAGAGAATATAAAAAGTAAAAATGACCAATGGCAGAGACATGGAAACAGCCAACAGGTAAGGAGTAGAAAGAATAAGAGGAAGTGTAAGATACCTAAAGAAAGAGGAGTCAGAAAGATAGAGAAGCAAGAAAAAGCAGTATCTCTCAAGACAAGGGAAGTGAGACTATACAAAAGGAGGAGATACACCATAAAGAATGGTGTGAAAAATGGAGCAGATGGATCAAGATGGATGTAAGGTGAGAAAAGGCTGTTAGATATAGAAGTTTTGAAATTATGGTAGGCAAATGAAAAGGTGGTGAGGAAGTAGACACAACAAAGGTAGTTTACAATTTTAAGAATTATGCTAGTATGGATGAAAAGAAAAAATGGGATGTCAGCATAACAGTGTAACTAGATCAAGAAGAAGATATTTTTTTCTTCTGTTTTTAACTATTGTAGGAATTTGAAGACAGCAATGTTTGAGGGCAGACGGGAAGGAACAAATAGAAAGAAAAATTGAAGATCAAACAGTGTAAGATCAATGGAGAAGGGAGATGGGAGGGTAATGGGATCTAGGGGACTAGTAGTGGGGTTGATTTTGCAAGGAGGGAATTCCTTAGGTGCTGTATGGAAGAAGAAAATTGTGAAATTATATATATATTTAACTTTATATATAACATGTATCATTATATATGATATAATTATATATAATACATAATATAATTATGTATGTAACATATATTTAACTTATATAATATATATTTAACTATTATATATTTAATCATCATGATGAGGCTGTCAAAAGTCTTTTAATGCTAAAGACCTTTTTTGGGGGGGAGAGAAGGCATTATAAGCTTTCTACACTGCTTTTCTACTTCATATATATTTTGACACAAAATTGTTGGAGGAAAGAGTAAGGAAGGACAAGAGCTTTGGCTGCTTATCACATCTTTTGAAGCCATTTGTCCCTTGGCCCATAGACCCGATTTGGACACAGAAATGTGTAGGTTATAACATCACCCCTATCCACGGAAAGATTAGCTGACATCATGGTGGTGAGACATAATATCCATGAAGTTCTTTAGCACTAGATACAAAGAAGGTCTATATATCTAGTTTGCTTTGACAGACAACTAAATACTTATAATATAATTCTTGGTTACAATCTTAGCCGGTTGCTTCTTTCCAGAGGCAGAATGATAACAGTGGAAAGAATGCTGCTGCCCCTGGAATCAGAGCTGTGTTCAAATCCTACCTCTGAAGCTTACTACCTGTATGACTATGTAGAAGTCATATAATTTGCGTGGCCCTCAGGTTCCTTATCTGCAACAGGGCTATGTCATAGGCCAGAGCTGACCAGACTGATTGGATATCTTAGGTTCAGAATTAAAATGAAATGAGAGACTTTTGGGAGTTAAGTGGTAGAGTAAGTAGTAAATTACTGTAACTCTCCCATACTCATCTTCAAAAAACATAAAATAGCACCCCAAAAGAAATCCTGTAAGAGGAGAACCATCAAAAAGTCAGAGTTAAATAATCCTTTAGCCCAAGAAACTTGAGAGATTAGCAAGAAAGGTCTGTGTCACTAAGGTAAAAGGGGAGGACATTCCAGGACAGGAAGTGTCTCAGAAAATTAGTGGGAGATTCTGAACCCCAGTGTGGTGGAGTAGGCAGATACAAACACCAGAACCTTCCCTCCCCCACATGTCTTAGTATGGCCAAGGGAACTAGCAGACTCCAGCTCCAAGAACTACTATGTGCTTCAGCACAGTCTAGGACATCCTCCATCAGCCAGACCTTGAATGCTTCAGTGTAGCCCCAGGCAAAAAGGCACACTTCAACATGATGAGAAAGTAGGCCATACCACTGAGTCCTTCAATGTAGCCCTGAGGAAATGCAAAAATACCCCACTGGGCCTCAGCACATATCAGACACTACCATTAGGAAACCAGTTCAGCACAGAGTAAGTTGACAGGCACCTACAACCTCCATGAAAATCCCTGGGACTTCAGGGCAACATTAGTGCAACACCAAGTAAACAATAACGGTCTATGTCCACTGGCACAAAAAGTTAGAGACAGTGTTGTTTCCACCCTGGGTGCAGAGCTCAAATTTAAAAGAAAAAAAAAGGAAGAGAGAAAGAGAAAGAGAGAGAGAGAGAGAGAGAGAGAGAGAGAGAGAGAGAGAGAGAGAGAGAGAGAGATAAAGAGAGAGAGAGAGAGAACAAAACAACAACAACAACAAAGAATCTGACCATGGAAAGTTGTTGTGGTGACAGGGAAGACAAGACACAAACTCAGAAGAGGACAACAATGTCAAAACATCCATGGGAAAAACCACAAAGAAAAATTGGAAGTGGTCTCAAGTCCAGAAAGAACTAGAACTCATGGATGAGCTCAAAAAGGAGCTTAAAAGTCATATGAGTGAGGCAGAAGAAAAAATGGGAAAATAAATGAGAATGATGCAAGAAAATTATGAAAAAAAAAATCAACAGCTTCGAAAACTGCTTAAAAATAGAATTGGTCAAATAGAAAAAGAGATACAAAAATGCACTGAAGAATACAACTCCTTACAAAGTAGAGTTGGCCAAATAGAAAAGAAAGTATGAAAGCTAATTGAGGAAAACAACATCTTAAAAGTTAGAATTGGGCAAGTGAAAGCTAATGACTCCATGAGACATCAAGAATCAATCAAACAAAATTAAAAGAATGAAAAAAAATGATGAAAATGTAAAATACCTCATGGAAAAAACAACTGACATGGAAAAAAATCTAGGAGAGACAAAATCAGAATCTTAGACTAATTGAAATCCACAATCAAAAGGAGGACCTGGATATCATCTTTCAAGAAAATATCATGAAAAAGTGCCCCTGATTTCCTGGATCCAGAGGACAAAAATGCATTGAAAGAATCCACTGATCATCTCAGGGCAGAGATTTACCAAAAAAAAAAAAAAAAACAACCAAAAAAACAACAACAAAAAAAAACTTCAAGTAACATTATAGCCAAATTTCAGAACTATCAGGTCAAGGAAAATGGACTACAAGTGACCAGAAAGCAACAATTGAAGTATTGGGACAGGGGAGATGGGTGTCAAATCAGGATTACAAAGGACTTGGTAGCTGCAGCATTAAAGGATCAGTGGTCATGGAATATGATATTCCAGAAGGCAAGAATTTAGGACTACAATAAAGAATAACTTGCTTGGCAAAATTAAGTATAATACATCAAGGGGGAAAATGGTAATTCAATAAAATAGGATTTCAAGCTTTCATAAGGCGAAGACAAGAACTAAACCAAAAATTTGCCCCCCTATATTAAGACACAAGAGAAGCATAAACAAGTAGAAAAGGAAAACATAAGATATTTAATATAGATAAACTATTTACATCCATTCATGGTAATAATGATACTTGAAATTCTTAAAAAATTATATCACTAATAGTACAGATAGATGGAATATATACAAATATATGTATGTATGTATATACACATATATGTATATATGCATATACATGTGTGTATGTATGTATATACATGCACACACATATATACACACACATATATACATATATACATACACACATATACATATACATATACACACACACACACACACACACACACACACATATATATAAACAGAGGGCATGGGTATAAACTGATTTTGAGGGAATGACATAAAAACAAAGTCAAGGCATGAGAATGAGAAGTATAATGGATGTAGAAGGAAGGGAGGAGAATGGTGTAAATTATTTCCCTTGAAGAAGCATAAAAGACCTATTACACTGTAAAGGAAGATAGAAGGGTGGTCAATAAGCATTGCTTAAATCTTACTCTTACCAGTACTGGTTCAAAGAGGGAAATGTATACACAATAAGTTGAATATAGAAATCTATCTAACCTTATAGGGAAGTAGGAGGGGAGGAGATCAAGTAAAGAGGGGGTGGGAGTAAATTATAGGAGATCTATTAAGAGAGAAGATCAGGGAAGGTTGTAGACAGAAGAAAAACACTGGCAAGGGTGGAAATGGTGAAAGGAGAGAGAGGACAGACAGGAGGAGGGGAAATACACAGATAGTAATCATAATTGTAATGGGAATGGGGTGAACTCTCTCATCAAAATGGAAATATGGATCAAAAACCAGAATCCTACAGTATGTTGTTTACAAGAAACATAATTAAGCAAAGACACACACACACACACACACACACACACACACGTAGACACACACAGAGTAAAGATAAGAGGCCAGAGGGCAGAGCAGAATTTATTCTATGTGAGCTGGAGAAAGAAAAGAAAAGCAGGGGTAGTGATCTCAATCTCACACAAAGTAAAAACAAAAATAGATTTAATTAAAGGAGATAAGGGAGGAAACTACATCATGCTAAAAGGTACCATACACAATGAAGCAATATCAATACTAAAAATATTTGCACCAAGTAATATAGCATCTACTTCCTTAAAAGAGAAGTTAAGTGAGTCACAGGAAGAAATAGAAAAACTATGCTAATGGGGGACCTCATCTGTCCCCTGTCAAAACTCAATAAATCCAACCAAAAAATAAACAAGAAAGAAACTAAGGAAAATAGAATATTAGAAAATTTAGATATGAAAGGCCTTTGCATGATATAGATGTACCATAAAGGGAGAGGAAGAATTCAAGATCAAATAAGAGATAAAGACCATTACAAAATGTAAGACAGATAATTTTGATGATATTAAATTTTTAAAAATCCTTTTGTGCAACAAAACCAATGCAACCAAGATTAGAAGGAAAATAGAAATATGGGAAACAATCTTTTTTTTCTTTTTTTTTAAAGCAATTGGGGTTAAGTAACTTGCTCAAGGTTACATGGCTAGTCCTTATTTATGTGTGGGTGCTCATTTTCTGAGGCCGGTTTCAATCTCGGGTCATCCCAACTCCTAGGCTGACGCTCTTACTCACTGCGCCACCTAGCTGCCCCTGGAAACAATCTTTACATTAAGTATCTCTCATAAAGGCCCCATTCCTCAAATATATAGAGAACTGAGTCAAATTTACAAGAATACAAGACATACCTCAATTGATAAATGGTCAAAGGATATTAACAGGCAGTTTTCAGATGAAGAAATTAGAGTTATCTATAGTTACATGAAAAAGTGCTTTAAATCACTACTGATTGAGAAATGCAAATTAAAACAACTCTAAGGTATCACCTTACACCTATCAGATTGGCTAATATAATAGAAAAGGAAAATGGTAAATATAGGAGGAGGTGTGGAACACTGATGGATTGGATCACTGATCCATTATTGGTGGAGTTGTAAACTGATCCAACCATTCTAATGAGCAATTTTGAACTATGCCCAAAGGACAACCAAACTGTATATTCATGGATCCAGCAATACCACTACTAGGTCTGTATCTCAAAGTAGCCCCTTTTCTGGTGGCAAAATATTGGAAATTGAGGGGGTGGGCATCAATTGGGGAATGGCTGAACAAATTATGGTATATGTATGCAATGGAATATTATTGTGGAATAAGAAATGATGAATAGATATTTCAGAAAAAACCTTGAAAAATTTGTACAAATTGATGCAAAGTGAAATGAGCAGAACCAGGAAAACTGTACACAATATCAGCCACATTGTGTGATGATCAACTATGAAAGACTCAGCTTTTCTCAGCAACACAGTGATCTAAGACAACTACAAAGGAGTCATGAAGGGAAATGCTGGCTGTATCCAGATAAAGAATTCATGAATTCTCAAGGCATCCAGGTGGCACAGTGGATAGAGCACCAGCTCTGGAGTCAGGAGGATCTGAGTTCAAATTCGACCTCAGATATTTAACACAAAAACTAGCCATGTGACCTTGGTCAAGTGACTTAATCCCAACTGCCCTAAAAAAAACGGCAAAAAATATTTAAAAAATTAAAAGCTAAAGAATTCATGAAGTCTGAATACGGATTGAAACATATTTTTCATTTTATTTTTTTTCTCATGGTTTTCCCCCTTGATCTGTTTTTTTTCTTCTATAATATGGAAATATTTTATATGATAGCACAGGTTTAAACTATATCAAAGTGCTTAATATTTTCTAAAGAGGGGAGGGGAGGAAGAGAGAAAAATAAATTTGGACTTCAAAATCTTATACAAAGGAATGTTAAAAATTTTCTTGCCCTGAAACTGGGGAAAATAAAATACTATTAAAAATAAAATTAAATGAGATACTTGTCTCATTTATCAGCTAAGGAAAATAAATTTACTTAACTATAGTCAAGGAAACTATAGCCAAATCTCAACAAAGTCTAGATGTACATTAGAAAAGCTAACTCAGTTGAATATCCTGGGCAAATATTCATTATCCCATTCTTCTGTCAGTCATACAAACTGACAGAAGAATGCCAGCTCTTTGTGTCTTACTTGTTTTTATACTCTAAACCTACTAAATTTCAAAGTTTCAATGCCTTTATAAAAAACAAACAAACAAACAAACAAACAAACAAAAAAAACCTAGTCTTTTGTAGCTGAAATGGAGCCATTAGGTATTGTTCCCATTACAATCTTTGAGGTTCTTTCTATTTCTTTTTCTTAAACAAATGTTTTATTAACTTCTGTTTTACATCATTCATTTCTGCCAGATTTTGAGTTACAATTAATTTCCCCCCTGTTTTTCCCCTACCCACCCTCCCAAAATAGCAGTCCCACAAGATATCGCTTCCTCCAATTTGCTCTCTTCCATATTTTCTCCCATATCACCTTCGACTTTTCGATTAGAAGAAGGTGAATCTTTGTGTCCCAATGGGACACATTTTATCTCCCAATTACAAGCAAAAGAGTATTAATAATAGTATATATATATATATATATATATATATATATATATATATATATATACATTTACTTGAAACATTTAATGTTAAGACCTCGAATTTCAGATCCATTTCCTTCCTAACTTATCACCCATTCCCTCTGGGAAGATAAGTAATTCAGTATATGTTGTGCATGTCTAGCTATGCAAAACATTACCATAATAGATATGTTGTAAAAGGATGCTTATAATTACCTCCAACTCATCCCACCCCACACCTGGTTCATTCCCTACATGATCCTGTTCCTCTTCTATAGTGGGTACTTCCAACCTCCCCTCCCCCCAAGGATGCCCTCCCATCCATCATCCCTCCTCTCATCCCCCTTCCCCCTATTCTGCTGCAGGTTGAGATATCCCATTTAGTATGTATGTCATTCTCTCCCTGAACCAAATTCAATGAGAATGTGGTTTTGCCTTTTTTGCCTTCCTATTCTCCTCCTCCCTTGCAACCACTTCCCCTTGCTTCTTCTACATGAGATAGTTTACCCTACCCTGTCTCTCCCCATCTCCTCTTGCCACTTTCCTCTCTCACCTCATAATTTCACCCCTTAAGTATCCTTCCTTCCCAACAAATTCAACCTATGCCCTCTATCCATGTATAACTGTAAAGATATATAAACACATTCACATATGTATTCATATGACCATACACCCTTCTTCCATTATTTTCATACTGAGAAAGATTTCATCAGTCATAGTTATTGATTTTCCATATATGAATGTAAATAGTTCAACTTTGATAAGTTCCTTTTGATTTCTTTTCCCTGATTACCTTCTCAGGCATCTCTTCCTTCTTGTGTCTGGATGTCAAATTTTCTATTCAATTCTGGTTTTTTCCTCAAGAATGCTTGAAAGTCCTCTATTCCACTGAATGACCATATTTTCCCCTGAAACAAAATACTCAGTTTTGCTGGGTAGGTGACTGTTGGGTTCATTCCCAGTTCTTTTGCCCTCTGGAATATCATATTCCATGCCCTTCGATCCCTCAGTGTAGAAACTGCCAGGTCCTGGGCTATTCTGATTGTGTTTCCACAATATTGAAATTGCTTCTTCCTGGCTGCTTGTAGTATTTTCTCCTTGATCTGGGGATTCTGGAACCTGGCTATAATATTCCTGGGAGTTTTCTTTTTGGGATCTTTATCAGGAGGTGATCTAAAACATCAGGGCAATTTTCCTTGAGAATTTCTTGAAGGGTGATTTCTAGGTTCTTTCTTTGATCATGGCTTTCGGGTAGTCCAATAATTTTTAAATTGTCTCTCCTGGATCTATTTTCCAGGTCAGTGGTTTTTCCCATGAGATATTTCACATTGCCTTCTAATCTTTCATTTGTTTGGATCTGCTTAAGAGTATCTTGATTTCTCATAAAGTCATTAGCTTCCATTTGCTCCAGTCTAACTCTGAAGGAATGAATCTCCTCATTGAGCTTTTGAGATTCTTTTTCCATCTGGCAAATTCGACTTTTTAAGGCATTCTTCTCCTCATTGCCCTTTTGGGCCTCCTTTGCCATTTGAGTTAGGCTGTTTTCTAAGGTGTTGTTTTCCTCAGTCAGGCTGTTGACCCTCATTTCATACTTTTCCTGCATCCTTCTCATTTCTCTTCCCAATTTTTCCTCCACTTCTCTTATTTGATTTTTAAAGTCACTCTTAAGGTCCTCTATGGCCTGCAACCTGCTCATCTTTTCCCCTGGGGCTTTTGGAGCAGAACTTCTGATCTCACAGTCCTCTTCCCACTCTAAGCTTCTATCTTCTTTGCCCCCACAGTAGGAGTCAAAGGTTGCATTTTTCTGTCTAATTTGTTTCATTTGCCTTGGCATGTTGCCACTTAATTACTTGACTTTTGGGCTTGTTGCCACACTATGGCTCTGAGAACAGATAGGGGAATTTTTGTCCTGAACGTGTCAGAGGGCAACATCCATTTCTGGCACGCTGGAAACTCACCCACGACCTCCACCCCAGATCACAATCCATATCCAGGGAGGTTAAAAAAAGAGCGATTACCCCCCAAGACTGATCGCTGGATCTTCCTACAGTTCACAGGCCAGGAGCTGGAGTTGCCTCTGAAAACTACAAAATGGTGTATCACCTCAGCAGCTTCTAGCCACCAGAGGAGGAAGCTGGTGCATTCCCCAAATACTGGTCCCAAAGTCCATAGGGCACTAACCACTCACTTTGTCCTGGGCATATCTATGTTGATAATTCTGGAATCGCCACAGCTGCTGGTGTTCTGGGGTCCCTCCAGCCAGCTGCTGGCCTGGCTGCCCTCGGGCTAAAACTGCAACTCAGGCTGAGCTGTGCTCGGCTCCCCACGCTCTGTGCACTGCTCTGCTGTCTCTCAGACCACTGCGCTGTTTCCTTCCTGCAGGGCTGCTGGGCTGTCCTCAGCAGGAGGTTAGCTTCTCTGTGTCATTCTGTGGGTGCTGGTGCTCCAGAAGTTGTTCAGCGTCCCCTTTTACATAGTTTGGAGCTGATCTGTAGGGAGAGTGGCTTGTATGAGCTGTTTCTACTCCGCCATCTTGGCTGCACCCCCTGGTTCTTTCTATTTCTAGGTCTGTGATTCCTAACAAGGGACTTAATGTTGCTCACTCATCATCTAGATATTATTCCTCTTTGAAAAATTTCTAGTGTTGTGGAAGTGAAAGTGACAGAACCAGAGAGGACACAGATTTTAGGAACAGCTATTATCCTAGGTATTGGGGACCTAAGAGCTCTGAGCTATGCAGAGATAATAACTTTGATTTGTCTTCCAGAGAAAAGGGAGACATAACTGGGGATATCTTTTGTGAAGATCTACTAAGTTAGAAATTAGAGATATGAGCTTAACTCCCTAGTGTGTGATTTATTTCAATTATAGGCAGTTTTATAACTGATATCTCAAGCTCAGTGAATGTGAGTATCTTAAAAAGTAAGAAAAGTTTACATGAATACAAGTCAAAAGTAGAGACAATTAAACCTCTTGGCTGGAATCTTTCACTATCAACAAGAGCTATTACAGACGCATAATGTTATACATTTAAATTTTTCTTCAAGAATTGGGTGTTATATACCAAATTATTCTCTCTAAAATCAGGAGAATAGCTTGGTTTAAAAAAAATTTGAAAGAGTAATTGTCAGCATCAGTAAACATACAAATTTCAATATAGAAAAAAGAAGAAACAAGAAGAATAAGAATAAGAAAAAAAGATTACATATGAACCTGTGAACTTGTTATATTCAGTTTAAGTATATACATGTAAATAAGCTTATCTACATATATTCACATTTCCAATCTACCTATCTACACATATGTGAGTATATATTAATATATCACATTGTATATAATATATATGCAATAGAAGGTAGTAACAAGACCTTGTTGTTTTCTTCTGTGAATTTAAAACATGTTTTATTGATGCTATTCCCCCCCACCCCCACACACACACAAATCTGTATACTCGCTAACTCACCACTTCTTTTTCCTGAATAGAAATCATCCTTTGTAACAAATAGATATGATCTAGCAAAACAAATCAACATATTGGCTTTGAACATGTCTATCTCTGTATGTTCCTCTATTATATTATTTCTCTGTTCAGAGGTAGAATGTATGTTTCATTATTGGTCTTTTAAAGTGTCCATGGCTTACTGCTTTAACAAGAATTTTTATATCTTGCAAGATTATTTTCCTTCACATTATTGCTGTTGTCATTTCATAAACTGTTTTTCTGATTCCACCTATTCAGTCAAGGGAAAAGCATCTTAAGCACGTACTTGATTGACAACTTAAATAATTTCACCCAGACAGGGTTAGTAGACCATTTGCTCCTTAGTCATGGGGAGCATTAAAAACTGGCAATGACTTTAGGTAGGAACATGAGTCATCTGGGCTTTCCTTCCTGAAGCCAGGGATTGTAGAGAAAGAAATTCTTTTGACATCAGTTGACATGTAGTCACATCATAAAAACCACTAACTCTAGTGACAATACATTTAAAGTGGGGAGGTAAAGATTTTCTTCCCTATATTTGATGTTTTCCCTTTGTTTCTATTTTTCTTCAGATAGCATGATGGGAGAAGAAGCGATTAAAGGAATAATGTGACTACACCAGGAGATTTCCATGGTCTAAACATAAAATCACTGAAGAGTAACTAAACACTTGTACCTTATTGTTAGTGAAGATGTCACAGATGGTGCGGGGGGTGGGGTGGGGTGGGGTGGATTATTTGTTGATGATTGTGAATTTAGAGATGAAAGTGAAACCCACTTATTGGATATATGAGTAAACTGAGAGCCAGGAAGTCAGACAGATTAGGAGGTATGCAGTAGATGAGCTCTGGGCCTAGAGTCAAGAAGACTTGAGTTCAAATCTAGCCTCAGACACATACTAGCTATAGAATCTTGGGCAATTAACTCAATCTTCATTCACCTTATTTTCCTCATCTGAAAAATGGGGATAATTATAGTTCCTACCTCCCAGGGTTGTTATGAGGATCATAATATAATTATAATAATAATTATTATTATGAAGTACTTAGCCCAATGCCTGGCACACAGTAAGTGCTGTATAAATATTAGCTTTTATTGTTATACCTTGACCAAAATAACACAGGTAATTAAGTGACAGAACCAAGATTTCAATCCCCAAATCAGTCTTTTTAAAAAATTGTAGGGCAGAGGGAACTTCCCGGGCGTGGCCAATGAAGGGAGGCGGGGGAAGAGGATTCTGGTGTGAGAGCCCAAGAGATCTCGCACTGGAGCTGGGGATAGAAGCTTTAGACAGGAGTCTTGAAGACCTACTAACTAGAGTTGATGAATTTGTTGGGATGCTAGATATGATTCGAAGTGACTCCTCACGGGTAGTCAATGAAAGTGTACCTCATATTTACACCAAAGCTACTGAAATGAATGATATATATAGAAAGATTGACAAATTGGAGGCCTTTGTTAAAATGATTGGAAATTGTGTGACTAGAATGGAGGAGCAGGTAACAAAAGCAGAAACCGAGCTTGGGACATTCCCCAACACACTAAAGAAATTTTTGCACACAATTAATGTGCCATCCTTCCTTAATAAGTCATATTCTACAAAGCAACAACAAACTGTCTATGAGCCTCCTATCCTTTTCAGGACAGAAGACTATTTTCCTTGTTGCAAAGAAGGACCTCAGGCATGATATTGCACAATACAATTACTTAGGAAAAGACATATCAAATATTCTTATCTTGAAGAGATTATTATAGTACATATCTACTATTTAATATATTTAAGGTTTTGTGTATATTCAGCAAGCTGCATTTTAAAACAATATTTTTCATTTTGTGCAGAATGCATAACTTCTCATGTCTTCCAATTCTAAACTAAAATCTGTTTAAACGGGGGAATAAAATGAGTAAACATTTCCTTATAATTATCAAAATTGCTACTTTTATATTTTTACCATCCTTATGTGTCAACAGTATTACTTTTTTTAAGACTTACCTTCACAAGGTCTTAAAGAAAAAACTACTGAAATGTTAAAAAGCATTATTTATTGGCATTCTTTTTTTTTTTTTAAAGCAATTGGGGTTAAGTAACTTGCTCAAGGTTACACGGCTAGTCATTTGATTTATTCGTGGGTGCTCATTTTCTGAGGCCGGATCTGATCTCGGGTCATCCAAACTCCGAGGCCTGCGCTCTTACTCACTGCGCCACCTAGCCACCCCTTTAGGGCAACTGGGGTTAAGTAACTTGCCCAAGGTTACACGGCTAGGTTTTTGTTTGGGTGGATTAAGTGTCGGAGGCCAGCTCCGAACTCAGGTCCTTCTGATTCCAGGGCCGGCGCTCTATTCACTGCGCCACCTAGCCGCCCCATATTTATTGGCATTCTTAATGGTTGACAGTCTTCCTATAGTTTATTTTTTTTAATGAACTGTAAATTAAGGAGTTAAGCTTTATACATTTTAAATTGTAAACTATGCAAGACTATTGACTTGTAATTAATTTTGAAAATTACATTGAGACAGCTATAGCTATAATTTTTAGTTTGTAAATAACTGGATACAGTTTGATAAAATTCAATGAAAATTGAAGACTTATCCGCATAGATTTTCTCTTGAAGTGCTGAATACAGCAAGAACATAGAAAATTTTTTATAGAAGTTTGTTTTATCTTGGATACAGATTTCCTTTTCCTCAATGGATAACAATAAAATTTAAGAACTTCCATAAAAGGTTTATGTGAAAAAAAATTCCACAGTTGAACTCTTAGCTAATATTTTAGCAAAATCATACAATTCTTTCAAGTCAAAGGATCATAGAAACATTAGACGATTAGAAAGGACCATGGAGGTCTGGTCCCCAAATCTCGGATGAAGAAACAATTGCACTGGGCTTCAAAGTAACTAAAGTCACAAAACCAGTTAGTGGAAGATTTTTATATGAGCAAAAGAGAAAAAAAATTGTACCTTCCACCCTAAAGAGTAGGCTTTGCATTCTTAAAGTAAGATTGAGAGGATTCTGGGAAGATGGTGAAGTCAGAAAATTCCAAGCTCTCAAGATTTTCCTCCACAAGAGTTAAAATAGCACACCTTAGGGCTAACAAAGTGTGGGTGGAGATAAATAAGAACAGGGGCCTCACAGTTTGAGAAGATCAGAAGGAAAATCCCCAGATGAGATTTTGTCCTGGGAACACCTCCAGGGTAGGTTCCCTCTAACCACTGGGAAGTCCTGGGGTTGCTTGGTTTGAGAGGCTGCCTCAGCCAACAGAACTTTTACCCCCCACACCTCCTTATAGTGAGGAGAGTTGGGTGTTTTAGCCTGGGAAGATTGAGGGAACCTCTGCTGATAAGGGACAAGGAACCAGCACATGCTGGTGTGAGTGCAGCAGTAGGGCAGAAAGCCCTTGGTTGTGGGCACTTACAGGAGGCTGGAAGTTTACCTTTGATTCCAGAGTAGAGGGGAGAATTGAAGATCTGGGGCAAGAGGCACCATTTCCTATACCCCAGGGCTAGGGGTGATTACAAAAATTAAACTATTACCACAAAAAATAGAGGAGAAAGAATCTACCCATGGAAAGCTATTATGGGAATAGAAATGACCAGGGTTGATTTTCAGAGGAGGATATTGAAGTAAACAAACCCCCAAAGAGTAACTTAAAATGGACACCTACCCAAAAAGAATTCATATAAGATCTTTAAAAAGACTTTAAAAATCAAATGACAGAGATGGAGGAAAACAAACAAAATAATAACAATATAAAAACAAGGCCATAAAAGCAAAGTCCAGAATCTTAAGAAAATGACACCTTGAAAATTGGAATTGGGCAAAATGAAGCCAGTGAAATTATAAGAGAGCAAGAAATGATTAAACAAAATATGAGTAGTAAAAAAAATAGAAGAGAAAGTGAAACAAAAACAGATTTGGAGAATAGATCATTAAGAGAAAAAAATAATTCGACTTAACTGAAAGTTAAAATTTTAAAAATCTTGATACAATAATGCAAGAAATAAAAGAAAATTGACTTGAAGCATTAGAATAAGGGGGGAAAGTAGAAATAGAAAAGATCCATCTATCACCACTTAAAAGAGACCCTATGAGGAAAACTCATAGGAATATCATAGTCAAATTCTGAAACCCCCAACTCAAGGAAAAAATTTAAAAGCATCAAGATTAAAACAATTTAAATGTGATTGTGCCACAATTTGAATTACACAAAATAAGATTGAAGAGTTGGAAAAGACTAACTCCCTTATAAATGAGGCACAGAAATGTTTTGACTTGCCAAAGGCCTTACCGGTAGTAAGCCCCATATTCTAACTCCAAATCCAGTGATATGCTATATCTTACCTTTTCAATTTACTATCCTGTGATAATAAGGTGGAGTTCCTTTACAGCAGCTAAGAGATGCAGTCCTTTCTGTATAATAGATTTCAACTTCCATTGCAGAGCTTGCTCTTTTTTCAGTGAAGTGGACAAATAGGTGCCTGAGTCCCTTCTAGTAATTGTAAGTAATTGTAAATAATACTAGTGCAAAAAGAACTAGGATAAGTTATTAGGACTTTATACTTTTCTAAGCATTTGTTACTGTTTGATACTATGTCTGCATTTGTTCTCCATAAATCTTTTTGGCAGTTCTTTATTAAAGGCCTGTAATAAATTAAAAAAAAAATTGTACCAGGCTCCCAATAAAGGTACAAATATGGTAGCAGAGATATGAGGTCTACTATATTTTCCTGCACCAGGATTTTGAGTGAATCAGTTCTCCAAAAGTCTGTTTTAGATAATAGGGAGAGAAGGAAGGAGAAGGGAGGATAGGATGTAGAAACCAAGTTAAAAATCTCAGCCCTTATCCTTTCCCTGGATTATTTTATCTCTTTAAAAATAATTCATTCTTTTTTGTTTCATTTGTTTTTTAATAAATTCTTTTCTTTTTATATCACCTGTGTTTCTTTTTTCTTTCTTTTGCTTTTGGAGAGCAGTTGGGGTTAAATAACTTGCCCAAGGTCACAGGACTAGGTTTTTGTTTTGTGTGTGCCTTAAGTGTCTGAGGTCGGATCTGAACTCAGGTTCTTCTGACTCCAGGGCCAACTCTCTACTCACTGCGCCAGCTAGCCACCCTCACCTGTGTTTCTTAATAATAAATTTCTTCATCCTTCCCTACCTCAATAGCTATCTTTGTAACAAAAAGGAGAAAGACAAAAAGAGTTTAGCAAAACTAAACCGTGTATCATCTAAGTCTAGCAGTATAAGTAATATTGTATACCCATATCCTATTCTTCCTCAAAGAAATGAGTGATTGTTATCTTTACATAGAGTTTAGGTTTTTCTTTTTTGTTCTTTCCAATTACATTGTTGTAGTCACTATGTAAGTTGTCTCTCTGGCTCTGCATACTTCACTTTGTATAATTTTGTAGAAATGCTAATATCAGTCAATTAATAATAACAGTAAATGATAATGAGTTGATTGATAATCTTTAAAAATCTTTTTGTTCTTTTTAAAGTTAAATACAAAATGAGAAAAAAGAAAAAGCATTACCATGCACACAGATGAACATAAAAGAGAAGATTCAATATAAAGCAATAAATTTCCATTTCAAACTATTCATTTTGAAAACCTATATAATAAATAATACACATTGTTTTCAAAGCTCAGCTTTCCTTTGCTTCTGTCCAAGTTTTCTTTTATTTTCTGTTGTACATTTAAAATTTTTTTCTACCCAGCTCCCCATTCTACCATAGAGGAGGACACAATTAAACAAAAACATATACATATATCAATTGACAATCTTGATGTCAATCTTTGATCTAGGACTGGAAGGCACATCAGAAGCCACATATTCAATTCCTTTATTTTACAGATGAGGAAACCTGGGTCCATGTAACCAAGAAGACTCATCTAAGGTTACACAGGCAATAAACAACAGAGGACGGATTTGAATCTTTCCCCTGATTCTCTATTTTCTTCAAATTCAGTATATACTTTTAACAGTTCACAAACACACATACACACACACACAACAATTCAGAATACATATATTCTTCAAATTCAGCAATACAGTATACTCATTCACCACAGCTTATTCACTCTCCATTTGATGAATATTTTTGAATATATTTGCTATATAAAATGTGCTGCTATAAATAGTTGGCATACTGGGGGTAGGGATCCTGCATCTTCAAGGCCTCATGGGGCGTTCTGAGTCTCCAAGTGTGGCCCTTTGAGACTGAATCCAAACTTCACAGAACAGATTCCTTTAATAAAATATTATGTTCTATGAAACTTGGACACAGTGAAAAGCCATACTCAAGGATGTAGAAGGACACATGTGACCACGAGTTCTATCCTTGATTTCCTTGAGATCTCTTAAGGGATTTCCACAATACCACAACGCTATACTCAAAGAGCAAGGAAAGCCAGAGGGTTAGTTTTCCAGATGCTTTGTGTTCTTCCCTGCTGAATTTATTGGAGACAATCTATTAAATGCTTCATGGACTGTATGTGATTGCATCCTGTCTTCATTGTTTCCTTACAGGTTGATAATTCTGCTTGCTTTTATTTTTCTCTAAAGGACTCCTAAGGAAGGTTAGAAGGAGGAAGGAGGGAATAAAATAGATTTAATGAAGTCTAAGAGATTACCTCAGTGGTTGAGAAATGACAAATCTGAGATAGCCATCGTCTACAGAAGAGTAGTTTAAAAAGAACAAGGAGATTATTTATGTCCCACACATACATGTATATATGCATAAATATACGTGTGTGCATATAAGCTCTCTATTTAAAGGAGACAACAAGGGAGGGATATCCTCATACCTTCCATTATATCTTGTCTTCTTTCGGAAGGAAGATAAGATTTGTGAACTTCTTGTTTTTGAAAATGTTACTCTGCAGGGGATATTTTCTTCAACTTGCTTCATTAAAGGGATTAGAGCTAGGGGAAAACTCAGATGTACCCTCTCAATACATGGCATTTAGCTATTTATCTCCTGTCTGTTAGGTACCATCAGCCTGAAGGACATTCTCAGCAACATACTTCCAATGCTTGGAAGCTCAAGGATCCCACCCATGGGGCATGATAGTAATTCTAGGGAACTGACACTCAAGTTATATGAAGGGAAGGAGATATGAACTGTTAATCCCCTGCTTTGCAATATTTTTGCTCTCCAAAGAAAAGAGCATTTTTCCAAGGTGAAGTTGAAACTAATTTTTCTTTTCAATGACATAAGCAATTTCACACTCACAGACAACATTTTCTAGTCTTTCCTTGAAGTATATCCATGCATCACCAGACATACTTCTGAAAGATATCTCTCCCAAGATACAAGTTCCCTCTTCTGCTAAAAGAAAATCTATTGAAAAAAAGTTTTCCAAAAATGATTTAAGGCATTCAAGTATATCACAGCAAAGTGCTAAGTAAAATTAAACAAAACCTACCATCAAAATTTACTTTAGAACATATAATCACAAAACAAAGTATCCAAAGATGAAGCTTCTTTCCTGTTACATCAAGGGACAGAACTGATCATTCTGAGGACAAAGTATTCAAAGGTAAATGGCCAATAAACCTATAATCATGCTGAAAATTGTCAACCAGCTAGTGTTTAAACTTGTTTTTAAGAACATAACAATCATAGGCATTCATCATCTTTTTGTGATTGATAAAAAAAAGAAACCAAACCAAAGCTTGCTTGTAAACCTACAAAGTTCTTGTCTTGGTGTGTGTGTCTGTGGGAAAGCTAGCATTCTCTCACTATTGACTGAGAAGCCAAATTGTGACAGAGAATCTTGCCTTACCTGCTATTTATTGCTTAATACATTTATACTTACATAATAGGAAAAAAGTGTTTCAGTAATTTTCCTCTAAGGCTACATAATCATCTTTAATGGGATTAAGCTCAATACTTCCCTGAGGGCTGATCTCTTGAATTTCCTCTCAACTTTGTATTTCTCTTAACTGTCTCATCTGACTTTTCCCTATTCCCATATTAATGGTTCTAACCCAAGATGTGTATATGTGTGTGTATAGTGTATGTATGTTTATATATATACTTATATATACATATATGTATATATACATATACTACATGTGTGTATGTATACTGTCCAGCTTATCAATTCCTTTCCCAAAATTTGATGATCAGTACAGATATACTGTGTATATAGATGCACAGTACTACATTGGATTATCATTTTTGCAGTTCAGAATCTTAAGGAAGGTTAAATCATGTTAACTCTTTTGATTGCCCTATTTCACTAGTAACTGGTATTAAATTTTTAGTCTGTTAAGGGTGGCTAGGTGGTGCAGTGAGTAGAGCGTCAGCCCTGGAGTCAGAAGAACCTGAGTTTGGATCCGACCTCAGACAACGCACACACAAACAAAACCTAGCTGTGTAACCTTGGGCAAGTTACTAAGTTACTTAACCCCAATTGCCCTCCAAAAAGCAAAAAAAAAATTAGTCTATTAAAACACTCCAAAAGTATTAAGATGAATGTCTCTCCCACCATGCCCCTCCCATCTTTTACTTGTAAAGGTAATTTTTGAACCCAAATTTAAGATTTTACATTTATTAACTTTTATATTTAGCCAAAAGTCAGAGCTCATTAAGGTATTTTGAAGCTTACTTTGTCATCAATTTTTTTTAGCTATTCCTTCAAGATTTTAGCATTTGTAAATTTATAAAGGTGCCATTTACAGCTTTATTCAAGTCATTAATAAAACTTTTTTTTTTAAGCATGGGGGCAAGCACAGATCTTTGGGGCAATTTCCTAGCTAGAATCATAGTTTTAAGAGTTTAAATTCAAAAAACAACAAATTGTGTCAAATATGTATAAGACATTATGAAAGAATCTGGGGAAATATAGGCATATCAATGCATATATTTATATATCTATATATACAGATATAGGAATGCATGTGTATATACACATACATAAATATGTATATATGTGTGTATAAAAGTATGTGTATGTGTGCACACACATTTGTCTATATCTATATCTCCTCCCCTTCTATTACCTCATTAGAGTTTAGACCAGCATTTTTTCAACCCCCCTCTCCTGCCCCCCACCAATGGCACAGTGTTCTTTGCTTGGAAGAATTATACAGCACACGGAATGTTTTGGTTGCCAGCACTGTGGGAGATAGACAAGAGAAATGAACATACAATTTATCTTTGGTAAACATAAGTGTTTTATTGCCTTTTTTTTTGCAGTGGTTTACTTGGATTGAAGTTAGTACATTTGTATAATTTGCAAGTTTTGTTTCCTTTGAAAATACTTATTTACCATAGTAAATAAGCAGACTAATTAAATTTTATATCAGAAGCAAAAGTACTTACCATTTTTTTCTGTAATAACATAGCACCCAAAATTTTGCGGCATATATTGTTAAACATACCAGTATACCCATTTTACAAATCACTTCATTAGACTTATTTCACATAGAGCAAGAAGGCAGAATTGGAAAAAATGAATAGAAATTGCAAAAAGAAAGATTTCTACTTACTTTAAGAAAGAACATCCTAATAATTGGACCTATGTGAAAATTGAAAGGGTTTTTCAAGGCTGCTTGAGGATACAGCATGATACAGTTCTAGGGCACTAGACTTAGATTTAGTAACACCTGGATTCAAATTTTACTTCAAGTATCTAATTGCTATATGATCATTGGCAAATAATTTAACCTCTCTGTTTTTTCTTTTAAAAAATGTGTTCCTGCTTGATGGGCCTCAATATTCCCTTCAATCTTTTTTTTGTAGTTTATTTCTTTTATTTTTTAGTTTATATCATTCATTTCCAAAAGATTTTGAGTTACAAATTTTCTCCTTATTTTCCCCCTGCCCACCACTCCAAAAGAGTGATCTCACTGAATATCCCCTCCCCCAATCTGTTCTCTCCTATATCTTCCCCCATCCCCCTTCCAAATTTTCCAGTAGGGCATGGTGTTTCTCTATGCCCCAGTGCCTATATATCTTATTTCCCAGTTACATGTAAAATAATAATAATAATAATAATAATAATAATAACAACAACAATAATAATAATGTATGGTTTTTAAACATTTGATTTTTAAAACATTGAATTCCAAATTCTTTCCCTACCTCCCTCATCACCCACCCTTACTGGGAAGATAAACAATTCAATATAGGTTTTACATGTGTAGCTATGCAAAACATTTCCATAGTAGATATATTGTGAAAGACTGACTTTATTTCCCTCCATCCCATTTCACCCCCCAACTTGTTCTGTTCTCTACTTTGAACCTGTCCGTTTTCAAAAGTGGGTGCTTCCAACTTCCCTTCCCCCCAACCTGCCCTCCTTTCCATCATCCCCCCTCTCATCCCTTCCCCCCTACTCAACTGTAGGGTGAGATACTCTATTTAGTGTGTATGTCATTCTCTCCCTAAGCCAAATTCATTGAGAATAAGGTTGACTCATTCCCTTTTGCTTTCCTGTTCTTCCCCTCCATTGTAACAATTTTCACTTGCCTCTTCTATATGAGATAATTTACCCCATTTTATCTCTCCTCATCTCCTCTCATTTTTCTTTTTGCTTTTCGGAGGGCAATTGGGGCTAAGTGACTTGCTCAAGGTCACACGGCTATTTTTTGTGTTAAGTGTCTGAGGCCAGATCCGAACCCAGGTCCTCCTGACTCCAGGGCCGGTGCTCTATTCACTGTGCCTCTTTTGAGCCTCTTTTGCCATTTGAGTTAGTCTATTTTTAAGGTGTTATTTTCTTCAGTCAGGTAGTTGACTCTCACTTTATAATTTTCTTGCATCATTCTCATTTCTCTTCCCAATTTTTCCTCCATTTAATTTATTTGGTTTTCAAAATTGTTCTTAAGCTCCTCTGTGGCTTGTAAGCAGCTTATTCTTTTCTTGGAAGCTTCTGGTGCAGGAGTTCTGACTTCACTGTCTTCTTCCTGTTCCATGCACCAATCCTTTTTGACCCCAAATTAGGAGTCCAAAGTCAGATTACTGTGTTTGCCTTGCTTCCCTTGTTTGCCCATGTTGCCACTAAATTACTTAACTTTTGAGGTTTTGGCCACAGTAGAACTCTGCTACCAGAGGGAGTATCTTTGTCCCAATTGCTGGGGTTTTCTCAACTGCTGTAGCTATTAGTTGGGTGCCTTCTCTGAAGCCTCCATATGCTCTGGCAAACTGGTCACACACCCCAGTACCTCACCCTAAACAGCAATCCAAATACAAGCAAGTTAAAGCAAGAGTGATTACCCCTCATACTGGTTGCTTGATCTCCCTGCAATCTGCAGGCCAGGAGCTCTGAAGCAGCCTTGTGGTGCTGGCTGCATGGTTGCTGTGCCTCAGCCTCTTCTCCCACCTGGGGGCAAAGGCCCACCATACTCCCGAATTCCAAGGTCCCAAAATCTACACTGCACTGACCTCTCACTTTTCCTTAGCATCTATAGGTTGATAATTCTGGAAACTCCCACAGCTGCTGGAGATCTGAAGTCCCTCCACCCTGAGGCTTGTTGTGGCCACCCTGAGGCTAAAAGCTCTGGCTCACAGGAGGCTGGGCTTGGCTCCCAGAGCACTGGGCTGGTCATTTCCTGTTAGCCTGCTGGACTGTCTTCAGCTGGAGGTTAGCTTCTCTCTGTCATTTTGTGGGTTCTGTAGCTCGAAAGTTTGTTCAGAGTCACATTTTATATGAATTGGAGGAGGTGGAAATGGGAGCCCTGTGGAAATAATATTTCTACTGCTCCATCTTGACCCTGCCTCCCCCCATCCCCTTCTATCTTGAAATCTATAATGCTATTATTTTCACAGAAGGTCTTCAGAAAAAAAAAACAAAAAACTGGATGTTTACTTATCCAGGATTGGGAGAGGGTATTCTTTTCAATTTTATTGAACAAATTGTCATGAAACATTTTCTAGGTGCAAGTTGATATCTTAGTCACTGATGCCACAAATATATTAATCAGAGAGTTCTTACCTTTGAGGAGCTTTTATTCCATCAAATAAATAGCAATTCTGAGATATCTTTTAAATCTGAGGTTTTGTGATTCTGGGAATCTAGTAGGGGAAAAGACATACAAATTACTATAATACAAACTAAGATATCATAAGTACACAATTAAATAATAAATATATAAAAATAAATATAATTATATAATCCAAATGAATATCTTAAGAACCTAAGTACATAATTCTTTGAATTAAAAGAAAATGAGATTTGAGAAAGTAGAGACCTCTTTTGTATTTTCTTGAAGTTCACCTTTGTCTAATTTCATCATTTTATAGATGAAGAAATAGGGGCTCAAAGAAGTTAAAGGCCAAGTACCTTTATTTACTTAGCAGCAGAATCAAGAAAACATGTTTGTAACACTTGGTACTCTTCAGATCATGTTGCCATAAATTATCTCATATGGTCTCTTAATAGCCTCATGCCATACATTGAGAAGTTTTCTTATCTGAAGTCACATGCAAGTTGGATGAAAGAATTATATAGGGAGGTTCCCTACTTTTTATTCTAATGTGCTTTCCATTACACCCTTCACTAATGGACTCCAAGCTATATTTCTAGGCTTATTATATAATGCTCTCCCCTTTTGTTCTCCATTGTCTAGCCCAATGGGTTTCCTTGCTCTTTGTAGCGGCAAGCACCCCAATATCCCCAGGGTGACTGCCAACACAGGTTCTTAGATCTGCTTTTCAAAAGGAAAGCTACTCAAAATGGGTCAACAAGCCTACTTTAATCAAACAAACACACATTACCTAGTTCAGGGGAAAAAGTCAGCACCCCAAACTTCAGAGTTACAGAACTTACAGATCAAACAGACAGGCTTCCAAACTGTCCCAACATTACATACATCAATACCAAATCACAGTTACCAGAGAGGGAAGCATCAACATCTGGGTTTTCAAAGCCAGGGGGCTCTCAACAATGGCTTCCCAGAGTCTCATCTGGTCAAATCACACAACACTTCTCAAAATGAGCCCCAAAGCAAAGCCTCTCCTCAGGGCTTATATAGCCTTCTCTTGGCTCAGAGAATGTAACAACCTTCTGGACCCACTGCCCAATCACAAAGTATCAAGGTGTGGGCTTCCCTGAAAAACAAGCCTTCCACCACAGGCTCCAGGTGCACTTAAGCTAGGGGCAGGGAAGATCTTTAAATTTGCATTTCCATTACACTCTTCTTCAATCAGTGTGTTCTATCTTCAGTGTGTTCTATCTGCCTCACAGGGTTGTTGTAAGGATCAAATGAGATAACCATATGTAAAATGTTTTCATATCTGAAAATGTCATAAAGTATTTGCTATTTTTCTTCCTCTTCCCCCCACCCATAGGCTGTCCCCAAATCCTGGAATGCACTCTTTCCTCATCTCTACCTCTTATAATTCTAATTTCCTTCAAAAGCCAGCTCAAACGACATCTCCATAAGGCTTTATTTTTCCTCCCCGCCCCCCCCAAATACTAGTGCTTCCCTTACTCATGAAATTACCTTGCATTGTGTGTATATGTATTTATATGTTGAATGTGTCTATGTTGTATAAGGGTAGATGGACAAGCATGCTCAGCACTACCTAGGTTAAGCAAGTTTTACAAACAAATGGAATATCAGGTCAGATATAGTATCTATCTATGACACATTAAATGTCTTTATCCTAGGTGTATGAATTTAATTTCAGAAGGAAAGATGCTTCCCTAATTCCTCTTAAGGAAGAGGGTAGCCCTTAGCTAAAACTAGCCAACTTATATTTTTCCCAATAATTGCTAGTTACAAGAAATGCCATCATAAATATATGATAAATCTCTTTATAAATGTAATCATCAAACAAAAATTGGAGATTGTGATGATAAGAATATACAATTGAATATATAATAGAAAACAATCTCTACATTTGGGAGGTAGAAGATTTCTCAGCTCAAACCAGGAAAAGGAATGATTTCACCAAAGGAGAGTCCACTCACAGAAGCCTCTGGGGCTTCAGGAACTAGAAGTCAAGGGGACATTATGAGTGAGAACTGTAACTCCTACCTCTCTGAGGTGCTATGGTTCTCTTGCTCTCTCTGTCTCTCTGTCCTGATAGGACTTAAATTTCTTCTTCTTCTTCTTCTTCTTCTTCTTCTTCTTCTTCTTCTTCTTCTTCTTCTTCTTCTTCTTCTTCTTCTTCTTCTTCTTCTTCTTCTTCTTCTTTTTTGGAAGGGGGAAGGCAGGGCAATTGGGTTAAGTGACTTGCCCAAGGTCACATAGCTAGTAAGTGTTAAGTATATGAGTCTGGATTTGAAGTCAGGTCTTCCTGACTCCAGGTTTGGTGCTCTATTCACTGTGTTACCTAGCTGCCCCAATTTAAACTTCTTAAAGAAAGGAATTCTTTGTATCCCCAGCCTATTGTCTGGCAAATATTAAATACTGAATAAATTAATTTTTGAGTGATTAAGGTCAACAAAACATTAAAATCTCAAACATCTGCAAAAGATTATTTTTTTCTTAAGCTCTGACATGTGATTTCTTCTGTGTAGGAGCAAAACTTCCCACTGAACATACAGATCAACAAATTCTCCTTAATCTATAGTCTTAGAGCTAGTTCCCTTAGATCAATGAAAGGATAAGGGACTTGCTCATGATCACATAACTAATATATATTGGAAGCAGGACTTGAACCAGTTCCTTCCATGCTCAAAAGCCTGCCTTTTATGCACAATATCACATTACATCTCATCCATTTCATAATTGCAAAAAGTTGTGGGAATAAAATTTTAGTGTGGTAATTATATGATTCAACTATGGCAGATGGTTGGGAGAATAGTAACAAATCTTAGTCCTAGTTTATGAAGAGAGGTAATACTTTCAAAGAGGGTCATATGTTTGTGCACCAGATTCAATATCTTCTCAAGGATCAACAAAATCCAGATCATGCAAATTTTAGAGTCTCTCTTTTGTAGTTAGTTTTGTTTCACTTGCCATTCAATTTCCAGCTACTTCCAGTGCCTTTCATGATATCTCACTCTTTTACCCCACAGCTATCATCCTATTACTTTGTATTCATTACAGTATTTTAACAGCTACAATGTTTTATTATATCCCCACCATCTAACAATATTTCCCATCTTGACTTCAAATTTCCATGTATTATTTATTTGCTTTACTATACTCAGCAATTTCATCAGTGTATTTTGGAAGACACAAAAATGTATATGAAAACCTCAAGGAGATTGTATTTTTCTTTAAAATTTGCAATTCTGCCAAATTTGAGTTATTGGATAAAACTCTGAAACTTGCTGTAACATATAAATAAGATGAATTCAAATATTTCCTTACTCCAAATTATTATAGAATAGCTAAAAAGATGCATGATAAAGAAAAATTACATTTACATTTTCAGCTATGATTTAGATGATATAAATTTGTGAGACATTTTTACATATAAAATAAAATAAATAAAGACAACATCTTGATAATATTTTATTGATTTAAATGATGAAAAGATCTTCAACTTAGATCTCATTAAATGCTTTACTGTTCCATGTCCTATCGATACTGTCCACTTTTGAGAAGATTCACAGCCATTTTTCATAATGCCAATCATTTATTTATATAATATTTTAAGGAAGACCAGTTAGGAAATTCTAGAGTTGATGAGGGCCTGAACTAGTGTGGTGACGATATGAGTGGAGGGAAGGGAATGGATATTACAGATATTGTGATAGTAATATCTACAATGCTTATCATATAATTATATATATATATATATATATAAAATTAGGGAGGGAGAGTGAGAATTCAATAGTTACTCTGAATTCCCAAAACTTGATGAGTAGAAGAATGATATTGCACTCTATAGAAACAGGAAGTTTAGAAGAGGAGTGGATTTTGTGAGAAAGTAAATGAGTTTTGTTTTGGACATGTTGAGTTTGAGATGGCAACAAGATATTGGGTCAGTGAGTCAGCAAGCATTTATTAAGCACTAATTACATGCCAGGCACGTAAATGCATCTAAATGTTGGGGACATAAATGAAAGCAATAAAGGTAACTCTTACTCCTAAAGAGTGTACATTCTTGTGGGGGAAGATAAAACATAGAAGAGATTTCAAAGGCAAGGATAGGAGGGGGGAAAAGGAAGGATGATGGGGCAAGATGGCACAGTTTGGAGTCAGAATTAAAGCTAGAGAGGAATGAAGGGTGACTGACTTGGGCCCTGCTTCAAAGTGAAAGTTCTGGGAAAAATTCATCAACAGAAGAAAGGGGCAAAAGGGATGGAAAAATGTTTCAGGGTGAGAAGATCACAGATGTTGAGGGAAGTTCAGGGTTAGTAGCAACTGAGAATGGTGGAGAAATCTGGAGATTCAGAAGTAGAGGTAGGATAAGAACATTCAATTTGAAAAGTCCAGTAGGCATGTATTGCATGCATATCACTAAAATGTTGATGTGAGACTGGAGTTATCGAGTCTTACTTGGGGTGAATATATAGATCTTGTAGTTATTTGAATAGAATTCATCATTTGAATCCCTGGAAGTTCCTCACTAAAAATTCTCTAGAGTGATGAAATCAAAGGTTTGGTCACAAACAAACAAAAATCCTCCAAAATAGCATGTACTTGTCTTCCCCAATAGAATATAAGCTCTTGAGGGCAGAGGGTATTTCATTATTTACATTCATATTCTCAGTACCTAGAACATGATAGACCTTTAATAAATGCTTATTGATTTTCTGAAATTGTCAAAATATGTTGGTGATATACTGTTTTAAAGAACTAAGGGTCAGCAAGCAAGCTGTGTCTTTAGCTTGGTATAACAAAATTCCTTTGTGCTCAGGATGATAATCATCCTCTGGCAAAGTGCATTGCTTGGACCAGCAATCAGTTTTCACTGAAGGATTTAGCTCCCCTTATTTCCCAAGGCCATTCATCACATATTCAAAATCCCTGTTACTTGTCACTGACAGGCACTGCACTCTGGTTCCTATTACAGAACTCTGGTACAGTGCTCCACAGGTAAGCACAACTCCAAGACGAGACAATATTGTTCCTACAGGGTCCAGTAACTCAAGACCTAAAAGTGATTATATCATGGGCCAGCCCAGGATGTATATAAAACTTGCCTTTGGTCCAACACATTAAGCTCTCCTTCTTAGAAGGGGGCTTCTATATGCATACATCATTTTCTTCACTCTGAAATTAATTAAACTTCTGTTTTGTGTCCTGACTCCCCTGTTTCTAAGCCTGCTCTGCTTGCTTGGCTCTGACCACCCACAGGTTAGAGGCCAGTTCTGGTTCAGTTGACACAATTAAGAGGTTAAGTGACTTAGCTAGCATCCCAAATAGGTAATGCTAGTGCTGGAAAGGGCATTAGGATAATCTAATCTGAACTCCTCTTATTTAATTAAAAAAGTATTTTCTTAAAACAAATTATTTTAATCATTTATTTATTCATTTTAAGTGTGATTTTCCTGACATAGATTTGAATCTGCATTCTATCACTTATCAGAAGAATGTTCTTGGCCAAGTTACACTCTCTTGAAACTTCAATTTTCTTATCTATAAAATGAACAATATGCAACTGACTTAGGAGGGTTTATTATGAGCACTGCGTTTTGTAAACCTAAAAGGGTTATATAAATGTCAACTATTTGATAAATCCTTGTTGAGTGATTGATTCTGCCAACTCAATCTCCTATCCAAAAAGCTCTTGGAGTTAGAACAACATATATGATTTATTCATGCTTTTTGATTTAACAGACTGGCAAATTCAGGTATGACAATCAAACTGGTGGTAAATATAAATATAGTTTAAGTATTCCTATAGTAAGTCATCATTGATTTCTTTTGAATGATGACAAAGAAAATGGATTTTATATAAAAATGCATGTAATGGAAGAAAATCTGAAATTCTTAAGCTCTATGAAGAGAAAGATTCTCACCCATGTAAAAAAAAAAAAAGCACTTATTAATTCACTAATTCTCCATGCCACAACGATAGACAATATGAACAAGTCATTGACCTTAATCCCTGCCTTATATGAGTTTACATTATAAAATAAGCCTAGTATAAAAACTGATTTAAGGCTATGCATCTTCCACAGCTGCATCTAACAACTATGATAATAAGGCAAATAGTCCTCACATAAAGCTTTGTTATTTATGATGCAAAAATGATAAATGAAGCAATTAAGACATTCCCTAGGGTAAGAGAGAAAATCTGGGAACAACTACTCTATAATGTGGAGATATATAAGTATACAGTAGAGTGGGTGGTGAAGAGGGGGCAGAGTGAGGTCCCAAGATGGAAATATACAGTAAGATACTGCTTCTCATTAGGGGAGATACCAGGGCACTTCATACTAAATGCAGGAGAGGCTGCTGTCCAAGGGGAAAGTAGGGTGGACCTGCCAATGGGAAGGCTCATTTTATGTCTCATTTCCCAACCAAATTCATACCTCTGGAGTTCTGCATCCTGTCTCCAGAAGCTCTTTATCTTGCAAGATCACTTTAGCCCTAGAATTCATACCTCATCAGAACCCTCTGCCACATGGGTCTTTCTCTCTGTATGGACAGCAGAGAAGAGAGTTCCTCCCAGAGCCTCCATTTAAGAAGGATATCAAGGACCACCATCTCTTCATTTCACTATGCTACCCTCTTATGGACTGGCCCATCATGTCTCTGTGCACTAAGTACCTCTCTGGACAATAGCACTCCTCCCCTCCCACCCCTTTCAGTTTCCTTTTATTATATTTCACCACCCATTAGATTATAAGCTATTAGAGGGAAAGGACCTTCCTTCCTTCCTTCCTCTCTTCCTCCCTGTCTTCCTTCCTTCCTTCCTTCTTTCCTTCCTTCCTTCCTTCCTTCCTTCCTTCCTTCCTTCCTTCCTTCCTTCTTCCCTCCCTCCCTCTCTCTCTCCTCCCTCCCTCCCTCCCTTCCTCCCTTTCTCTCTCTCTTTCTTTCTTTCTTTCTTTCTTTCTTTCTTTCTTTCTTTCTTTCTTTTATAAAGAAAGGCTAATAGAGAGGTTAAGCAACTTTTTCATGGTCACAATTCTAACAAATATCAGATATAGGATTTGAACCCTGATCTCCCTGACTTGAAGTTAGGCACTCTGTCCACCAACACCATGCTGCCTATGTCAGCTGTTTCATAATCATCTTCCTGAGTTCAAATATGAGGTCAGACACTTACTATCTATCTGTGTGCCCCTGGGCAAGTCACTTAACTCTGCTTGCTTATCTGTAAAATGAGGTAGAGAAAGAAATGAAAAACCACTTCAGTATCTTTGTCAAGAAAACCCCAAATGGGGTCATGAAGAATTGGACAAGACTGAAAGCACTGAACAGAGCAAAGCAAAGCCTTATTGTGTTGATATTAGAATAATTCTACTCTAATTTTAGTGGCAAAAGATAACCAAAGGAATAAGATGTCTTGGTAGTATACCAACAACAGCTTTCTAGCAAATCTCTGCTGATAAGCTAACTTCACAATCTAATTTAATCATATTAGAAATCTATTTTCAAACACTGTACTAAAACTTGAAAGTGGCAAAAAGCTTAGGAGGAAATAATGGGAAAGATAATGCTTTTATGGAGCTTTTGTAACCCTGGCTGCTTCTATGTAGAAACTGATCATTTAAACTACCTGTTTATTATTCTGTAGACAAGTTCTTTAAACTGTTGAGTTATATTGATTGGAAAATCATCTAATCTTCAGTAAAAAGAAGGAACGGGACCAACCCCAAATCAACTGATTGCAATGACATTCCCATCCCTTCAAGGTATGTTGTTTGTATAGTAAGGTATCTTGATATAGAACTATTGAAGTGTGTACTTTAATGGTTAAAATGAAGACTTCTGAAATTCTGCTGATGGACAAATGTTATCCAACTGAGTTTAGTGAAGAAATCCACATCCAGTGAAAGAGCACAGAGGGCTTTGTTTTATAGATAAATGTTCAACAGGATCAATAAAGGTTATAATTGAATCCAACTGTAAGCAACATTCAGGTTAAAAATTCAGCTACTACATTTACCTTATAAATGATTTATTTAGAAAATTAATTTCCTCTTCTCAACAATTATAAACAATGTAATTAATAGATTAAGGGTCAGGAATACTTTAAGTAATATTAATAAATAACAATACATACATCTAGAGAAGAATGTAACAGTCAAAGTGTTTGGAGTTTCCTATTCTTCAGTTTGACCAGTCTGTACTGGGATAGTTGAAAGTGAGCCAATAATCAGGCAATATTTGGGTTCAGATACCTCCTGACAATTACTTTTTAAATTATTTCTCCTGGATCTATTTTCCAGGTCAGTGGTTTTCCCAATGAGAAATTTCACATTCCCTTCTATTTTTTCATTTGTTTGGATCTGTTTAATACTATCTTGATTTCTCATATAGTCACTAGCTTCCATTTGCTCCAATCTAATTCTGAAGGAGTGATTCTCTTCAGTGAGCTTTTGAGATTCTTTTTTCCATCTGGTAAATTTGGGTTTTTAAGGCATTCTTCTCCTCATTGCCTTTTTGAGCCTCTTCTGCCATTTGAGTTAGTCTATTTTTAAGGTGTTATTTTCTTCACTCAGGTTGTTGACTCTCATTTCATAATTTTCTCTTATCCTTCTCATTTCTCTTCCCAATTTTTCCTCCACTTCTCTTACTTTCAAAATCCTTTGAAAGCTCCTCTATGGCCTGTAACCAACTCATATTTTTCTTGAAAGCATTTGGTGCAGGAGTTCTGACTTCACTGTATTCCTCCTGTTCCATGTTTTGATCCTTTTAGCCAGAGGCTAAAACCTCTGGCTTGTGAGGCTGGGGTCTGCACCCAGAGCTCTGGGCTGGCTGCTCCCTCCCAGCCTGCCATGATATCCTCAGCAGAAGGTTAGCTTCTCTGTGTCATTTTGTGGGTTCTGTAGCTCCAAAGTTTGTTCAGAGTCACCTTTTACATTAATTGGAGGTGGTGGGAGCCAGAGCTCAACAGAAGTCCTCTTTCTACTCCACCATCTTGACTCTGCACCCCCTGACAATTACTAATGATCTGACAATGGACAAAAAGCTATAACTTCTTTGACCCTCTGTTTTCTCATCTGTAAAATAGTGATATCGATACATGGAGAGAGAGAGAGAGAGAGAGAGAGAGAGAGAGAGAGAGAGAGAGAGAGAGAGAGAGAGAACACTTCATAGGATGATTGCACTAATCAAATGAGAATGTAGTGGAAGCTCTTTATAACTCAAAGCACTTTCTAAATACCAGTTACTCTTCTTTGGGGAAGTATTCTTATGAATTTTTAGACTGTTCTCATTATGCATACAGAATAGTTATGGTAAATATATAGTATTAAGTTCTAGAAGAAGGTTATTATTTTTTTTTCTTTTTGGAGGGTAGAAGGCAAGGCAGTTGGGGTTAAATGACTTGCCCAAGGTCATAGGGCTAATGTTAAGTGTCTGAAGTCAGATGTGAACTCAGGTCTTCCTGATTCCTGGGCTAGTGGTTTATTTGCTGTGCCACCCAGCCACCCCTAGTCATGTCACTTTTAGAATATGTATCTTATTGAACTTCTCTATACATATTAGTGTGGCCTGAAGATGTCTTCTAGGTATGATTTCAAGGGTTTTCAAGAGTTTCAAACAACCTGACAAGCCTACATGCTTCTATTTATTCTAGGAATTAAAGCCTGGCTTAAAAAGTTTGATCTGTTGGAAAGTAGAGATTTGACAAAACTCCAGTGGATATGTATTTTCATAATTGTGAGCACTCCCTCCAAAGAAGCAGATCATAACCTATTCATGCCAACCTAACCTGGGTGGATTCTTGTCTATGTCCTTATATTTATTTTGTAATAGACCCCTTTGGCAGCCTATGGATCTCTTCTGTGAATAGTATTTTAAAATGCATAAAATAAAACAAGCAAGATTATAAAGATCAATCAATAAGCATTTATTAAGCACCTACTATGTACCTGACATTTTGCCCTATAAGCACTAGGGATACAAAAAGATACAATAGATATCCCCTGCCCTCAAAGAGCTTACAAGCTAGTGAAGAAGAAAACATGCAAACAAATCTATCTATCTATCTATCTATCTATCATCTATTCACAAAGCAAGCTTTATACAGGATAAATAGGAAAAAATAGAGAAAAGCACTAGAATTAAGAGGAGTTAGGGAATGTTTCCAGTAAAAGAAAGGGTTTTAGTTGGGACTTTAAAAATTAAAAAAAGTTAGTGGGAAAAAGTAGGGGGAGACCATTAATTTAAAAACAATGCTGGAATACAGTTGAAAAATAAATATGAGTTCATGGACTCCAGTCTAAGAAGCCCTACTTTAGATTACTTGGCATTACATGAATATCGCTAGACCATACATACTATCCCTTCTTCTTTTTTGTTCTTACTGTATGACTCTTTACATTTATTGTCCTAAAAAGACCTTTTTCCCCTCTTTAAGAGTCAAGTTTATTCATTCCCTGTTCTGTGAAAATTACTCACCATCCTTTTTTTTTTTTAAATCTCACCATCCTTCTTTTCTTCTTCAACTCTTGTACTCTCAGGAATCTCCTAATATTTCTGTTGTTTCTACTTGCACAACCTCACAGCATCCTTCTCCCTACTTTTCTATTTTTTTCTCCTCACCTTCTATAATATATAATGTTGTTTTCCTCTCAGGAATATTTTAAGAATAAAATTAAATTAGATAATAAGACTAATCTCCTTGTTTCATGCTAAATCACTCCCCACAGAACAAAGAAGAGATATTATGAAAGTACTTTGAAAAGGTAAAAAAAATACTATCGTAATGGAGGGTATTATTTAAATAAACTCATTACAGTTGTTAAAATTGTATGGTATATAAATATATCTCGAACATTGTTCTGAAGAAATCCTTATCAACAAACTGAGTAAATACCAGAACTGAATACCTCTCAATAGTCTAGAATGCTATAAAGAAAAATAACAAAAGGGTTAGACTAGGGGTCAGGAAGCTGTGTCACTTTACTGCTATGTGCCTTAGTTTCCTCATCAGTAAATTCAATCAAATGACCTTCAGGATGGCAATATGGAAATATGATGTCCTCATTTCCCTTTCTCTGTTGATGACAAAACCATTCTGACTTCCAGTATTATGTCACTGATACTTACCATTCCCTTGATGTCTTCCATACACCTCAAGCTCAAAGCATCTAAAACAATACCTCTAGAACATTTATATCTTTTGTTTTCTCTCTTTCTGTTGAGGATGCCATCATTTTCCTTGTCAACCAGTTTCATATCTTGGCAATCATCTTTGACTCTATTTTCTCCCTTGTTCTCTACATCTAATCCTTTGCCAATATCTGTTTTTACTTTTCTGTCTCATTCCTATATTTTCTATGTCATTCCTCTAGTTCAGGTTAGTATTGGCTTTTGTCTGTATGTTTGTAATAATCTCTAAGATAACTCATTAGATTAAATTTAGATAGAGCTTAATCTCTCCCACCTTGAATCTATTTTTCACATAGTGGGTCCAAATAATCTTAATGTATCAAATCACTCAAAAATTCCCTGAAATATGAAACACAAACTAGAGATACTGATATTTGAAGCACTTTACAATCCGTCTTAATCTTTATAAACCTATACTTTTCTCCACACAATCATACATAACAAATTAATCATTTCTTTAATATTAATGTGTTCTTCCTTTCCTTTGTATATTTGTGCAGACCTGGTACAAACTTGTTCCACATTTCAAACTGCTGAAATATCTCTTATTTTAATCAATAAATTTGCCAGCGGAAGGGAGAAATTTGAAAGCTGTCCAGCCTAGTAACTGAGAAACAAGTTTTAAATGCTGAAGGTGAATTCTGAAACGATGCATTTCCAGATATTGTTCATCACCACACTTTTTCTGGAATTGTGATACACAGTCTAAGGGGCAAGGCAGCCAGCCCGTACAGCTGTAGCCAAAGACAATCATAAGGAGCAACTGTCCTCTAAACCCAGAAATTGCCACCAAGTGTAAGGGAAGATGAGAAAAATGAGGAAGGCAAAACCTTTAAAATTGGATTTCCATCTGCTTTTCAGTTCTCAGGTCCTGTTGTTGTTGTTGTTTGTCCTTCATTCTCCAAAAAGACCATGACATTAGGGAGTTGATATCACGATATGCTAATGAATTAGATTTAAGTGATAGAGGACTATACAAAGTCAACAACCTCACTTTCTTTTCCAGAGTCATCAAGCACAAGTGGTAAGATGTAGCTCAGGATGATTAGAGATGTCTCTGGAGTGGGAGATCTGGGCCTTTTTTAAATTAAGGTCTTTTAACAGGTTTCTGCTTGACTGAGGCAAAGTCCATTCAGAGATTAAAGGCAGATGAGAAATAAGAAAGAAAATGGTCTCTTTACCTAGTTAAAAAAAAAAAAAAAACATGTCTGGGAGAGGAAGACCCTCAGGGTTTCTACCTAAAAGAGAAACAATTGTTATTTACATTCACTTTAAGTCAATTGGAACCAAAACAATGGAGACAGAATAGAGAACCAAGCCAGTCAACCTCTAGAATTTTATCTGGGAATGTCTATAGGGAGCAGCTGTCTTGCCAGCCTAGAAACATAATGTAAGGAAAGATCTGAGTTAATGAAAAAAAGCTAAGCTCTTAGACCCACATATTTAGATAACATTTGTTCCTCTAGTTCCTTTGGAATTGTGGAGACTCAGAAAGGAGCCATGAAGATATGCCCCTAGAATTGTACCAAGAGGGCCCAGAGGGAGATGTTGGCTATTTTATTTTTGGATCTTTGTGGAGGCTGAGCACCAGAATCTTGAGCACAACCAAGGTAACCAGGGCTTGGTGTGTAAGTAACTACAGTACTTTGGAAATATTCAAACAAATAGTTAAGGTACTGAGGCATCATAGTGACTTCAGTTGCCTGTGGAAATGTTACAGTTTTTTTCCCCAAATGCTTTATTAACTTGTGGTATACATCATTGAGTTACAATTTTTCCCCATTTTCCCCACACACACCACCCCAGAATAGCAGTCCCACAGGATATCCCCTCATTCAATCTGCTCCCAACCATATCTTCTCCCATACTCCCTTTTGGAACATGGCTATAATATTCCTAGGAGTTTTCTTTTTGGGATCTTTTTCAGGAGGTGATCTGTGGATTCTTTCTTTCTTTCTTTTTTTTTTTTTTTACACTTTTTGTGTTTGTCCTTCATTCTTTTTTTTTTAATAACACAAATGCTTTATTAAATTCTGTTTTACAGCATTCATTTCCGCCAGATTTTGAGTTACAATCATTTTCCCCCCGTTATTCCCCTACCCAACCTCCCAGAATAGCAGTCCCACAAGATATCGCTTCCTCCAATCTGCTCTCTCCCATAACTTCTCCCATACCCCAATCGACTTTTCCATTAGAGGAAGGTGAATCTTTATGTCCCAATGCCTGGACATCTTATCTCCCAGTTAAAAGCCAAAGAGTATTAATAATAGTATTTATATATATATATTTGAAACATTTAATGTTAAGACCTTGAATTTCAGATCCGTTTCCTTCCTCCCTTGTCACCCATTCCCTCTTGGCAGATAAGTAATTCAGTATATGTTGCACATGTCTAGCTATGCAAAACATTATCATAGCAGATATATTACACAAGGGTGCTTATGATTGCCTCCCACTCATCCCACCCCCCACCTGGTCCATTCCCTACATGATCCTGTCCCTCTTCTATAGTGGGTACTTCCAACCTCCCCTCACCCCAAGGATGCCCTCCCATCCATCATCCCTCCTCTCATCCCCCTTCCCCCTATCCTGCTGCAGGTTGAGATATCCCATTTAGTATGTATGTCATTCTCTCCCTGAACCAAATTCAATGTGAATGTGGTTTTGCCTTTTTAGCCTTCCTATTCTCCCCCTCCCTTGCAACCATTTCCCCTTGCTTCTTCTACATGAGATAGTTTACCCTACCCTGTCTCTCCCCATCTCCTCTTGCCATTTTCCTCTCTCACCTCATAATTTCATCCCTTGGGTATTCTCCCTTCCCAACAAATTCAACCTATGCCCTCTATCCATATATAACTGTAACCATATACACACACATTCACATATGTATTCGTATGGCCACACCCCCTTCTTCCATTATTTTCATAGTGAGAAAGATATTATCAGTCACCGTTATTGCTTTTCCATACAGAAATGTAAATAGTTCAACTTTGATAAGTTCCTTTTGATTTCTTTTCCCTGATTACCTTCTCAGGCATCTCTTGCTTCTTGTGTCTGGATGTCAAATTTTCTGTTCAATTCTGGTTTTTCCTCAAGAATGCTTGAAAGTCCTCTATTCCACTGAATGACCATATTTTCCCCTGAAACAAAATACTCAGTTTTGCTGGGTAGTTGACCCTTGGGTTCATTCCCAGTTCTTTTGCCCTCTGGAATATCGTATTCCTTGCCCCTCAATCCCTCAGTGTAGAAGCTGCCGGGTCCTGGGCTATTCTGATTGTGTTTCCACAATACTGAAATTGTTTCTTCCTGGCTGCTTGGAGTACTTTCTCCTTGATCTGGGGATTCTGGAACCTGGCTATAATATTCCTGGGAGTTTTCTTTTTGGGATCTTTTTCAGGAGGTGATCGGTGGATTCTTTCAACCTCTATTTTGCCCTCTGGATCTAAAACATCAGGGCAGTTTTCCTTGAGAATTTCTTGAAGGGTGATTTCTAGGTTCTTTCTTTGATCATGGCTTTCAGGTAGTCCAATAATTTTTAAATTGTCTCTCCTGGATCCATTTTCCAGGTCAGTGGTTTTTCCCATGAGATATTTCACATTGCCTTCTAATCTTTCATTTGTTTGGATCTGCTTAACAGCATCTTGATTTCTCATAAAGTCATTAGCTTCCATTTGCTCCAGTATAACTCTGAAGGAATGAATCTCCTCAGTGAACTTTTGAGATTCTTTTTCCATCTGGTAAATTCGACTTTTTAAGGCATTCTTCTCCTCATTTTCCTTTTGGGCGTCCTTTGCCATTTGAGTTAGTCTATTTTTTAAGGTGTTGTTTTCCTTAGTCAGGCTGTTGACCCTCATTTCATACTTTTCCTGCATCCTTCTCATTTCTCTTTCCAATTTTTCCTCCATTTCTCTTATTTGATTTTTAAAGTCCTTCTTAAGGTCCTTTATGGCCTGCACCCCTCTCATGTTTTCCCCTGGGGCTTTTGGAGCAGGACTTCTGACCTCACAGTCCTTTTCCCGCTCTATGCCCCCAAAATAGGAGTCTAGGGTTGCATTTTTCTGTTTCCTTTGCTTTGGCATGTTGCCACTTAATTACTTGACTTTTGGGCTTCTTGCCACACTATGGCTTTAAGGCCAGATAGAGGAATTTTTGTCCTGAACATGTGAGGGGCAACTTCCATTTCTGTCAAGCAGTAAACCCATCCACGACTTCCACCCTGGATAACAATCCAGATCCAGGGAGGTTAAAGGAAGAGAGATTACCCCCCAACACTGATCGCTGGATCTCCCTACATTTTCCAGGCCAGGAGCTGGAGCTGCATCTGAAAACTACCAAATGGTGTGTCTCCTCAGTGGCTTCTAGCCACCAGGGGAGGGAGCCGACACATTCCCCAAATACTGGTCCCAAAGTCCATAGGACACTAACCTCTTACTTTGTCCTAGGCATGTCTATGTTGATAATTCTGGAGTCACCACAGCTGCTGGTTTTCTGGGATCTCTCCAGCCACCTACTGGCCCTGCCACCCTGGGGCTAAAACCTCGGCTCATGTGGACCTGGGCTCTGCTCGGCTCAGCTCCCCGCACTCTGCACACTGTGTGCTGCTGGCTCCCAGAGCGCTGCACTGGTCCTTCCTGCAGCGCTGCCCTCAGCGGGAGTTTAACTTCTCTGTGTCGTTCTGTGGGTGCTGGGGCTCCAGAAGTTGTTCAGAGTCCCCTTTTACATAGTTTGGGGGGAATCTGGGGGCAGAGTGGCTTGGATGAGCTGTTTCTACTCCGCCATCTTGGCTCCTGAATGTCCTTCAATCTTGAAGAGGACCATGACATTAGTGAAATGATGACATGACTTGCTGTATTGACTTTGATGTGAGGTAGGGACGGTTGTGCAAGGTCACCAGCCTTACTTTCTCTTCCCTGTGGATTCTTTCAACGTTTATTTTGCCCTCTGGGTCTAAAACATCAGGGAAATCTCCCCTGAGAATTTCTTGAAGGATGATTTCTAAGTTCTTTCTTTGATCATGGCTTTCAGGTAGTCCAATAATTTTTAAATTCTCTCTCCTGGTTCTGTTTTCCAGGTCAGTGGTCTTTCACATGAGATATTTCACATTTCCTTCTATTCTTTCTATTGCTTGGTTCTGTTTAATAGCATCTAGATTTCTCATAAAGTCAGTAGCTTTCATTTGCTTCAGTCTAATTTTGAAGGAATGAATCTCCTCATGAGCTTTTGAGATACTTTTTCCATCTGGCAAATTTGGCTTTTTAAGGCATTCTTCTCATTGCCTTTTTGAGCCTCTTTTGCCATTTGAGTTAGTCTATTTTTTAAGGTATTATTTTCCTCAGTCAGGCTGTTGACTCTCATTTCTTACTTTTCCTGCATCCTTCTCATTTCTCATCCCAATTTTTCCTCCACTTCTGTTATTTGGTTTTTAAAATCCTTCTAAAAGTCCTCTATGGCCTGTAACCCACTCATATTTTCATTTGGGGCTTTTGGAGAAGGAGTTCTGACCTCACAGTCCTCCTCCTGTTCCATGCTTTGATCCTCTTTGCCCCCCAAATAGGAGTCTAATGTTGCATTTTTCTTTTTATTTTGTTTCCTTTGCCTAGGCATGTTGCCACTTAATTACTTGACTTTTGAGCTTGTTGCCACAGTAGGACTCTGCCACCAGCCAGGGGAGCTTCCATCCCAAACTTTGGGGTCTTCTCAACTTCTGGAGGTATTAGTTGGGTGCTCTCTCTGAAGCCCCCATACACTCTGGCAAGCTGGTCACACACCCCAATTCCTGCACCCCAGACTACAATCCAGATCCAAGAAGTTTAAAGCAAGAGTGATTACTCCCAAGACAGATCACTGGATCCCCCTACACTCTGCAAGCCAAGAGCTGAAGCTGCAACTGAAGCTACAAAATGGCAGCTGTGCCAAAGCTCTCAGTGGCTTCATGCCCCCAGGGGAAGAAGCTGATGCTCTCCCAAATACTGGTCCCAAAGTCCATAGGGCATTAACCTCTCACTTTGTCCTAGGCATCTATGTGTTGGTAATTCTGGAAATGCCACTGCTGCTGGTATTCTGGGGTCCCTCCAGATGGCTTCTGGTCCGGCCACCCTGGTGCTAAAACCTTTTACTCACGTGGTCCTGGGCTTGGCTCCCAGAGCACTGTGCTGATCGCCCCCTGTCGGGTTGCCAGGCTGTCCTCAGTGGGAGGTTAGCTTCTATGTGTCGTTCTGTGGGTTCTGGAACTGCAAGGTTGTTCAGAGTCCCCATTAACATAATTTTGAAGTGGTGTGGGCTGGAGTGGCTTGGAAGTGCTGTTTCTACTCTGCCATCTTGGCTCCGCCCCCCCAAGACTACAATTCTTATCCTCTTAAGTTTTCCTGGGCCCATCCTTCTAGGAACATAAGAACATGAAGTGAAATGATTATAAAAATTTATTAAATAGATTGTTCTGAAAAGAAGGAAATGAAGTAGTTAAAACAGTTGTCTGGAAAAAAAGTTAGTTACACAGGCTGCTAGTTCAGCCATTGCTGACTAGTGTAAGGGAGATCTACAAAAAAATAAGAAAGGCCAAGCCTTTAAAGATATATATTTAATTCTCCTATTCTGTTGAAATTGTGTAGACTCAAAACTGGACCGAAGATGTCAGCCAGTAGGAATGTAGCTGACTTACTGGATGTTGGAAGAGGTTGGTTGGGCTATTATTTCATTATGCCTGTGGGCAGGGAGGGCAGTTACATCAGGAATACAGTCCAAGATGACTTATAGCCCTGGAATTGTAAAGTCTTAAAATTAGGGGAGAAAAGGAAGGATACAAGATAGCAGAGTAAAAGCAGGAACTTGCTTGATCTTGTGCTTCAACCACCTTAAATACCTGTAAAAAATGAACAAACAAATTTTAGAACTACAGAACCCACAAAGTGACAGAGAGAAACAAATTTCCCACTGAAGGCAGCTTGTCAGGCCAACAGGAAGGGTCTATTGCATGGGGCTGGGAGCCAAGTACAATCCCACGTGAGCTATGGGAGCTCAGGTCTGGGGCACCCTAACCAGTGGCACAGACCAGTGGGAGCAGTCTTCAGGAGAGTGAATCTCCAGTAGCTGTGTCACTTTCCAGGTTTCTCAACCCATAAATCCCAAAGAGAAAGTAAAAGGTCATTAGAGAACTCTGTTGGAACTGGGGAACAGAAGAGTGGGGATCTGGACCCTGCCTCCTGAGCAACAGAGGTGGTAGAGGTGTGGCAGTTGCAATTGCTGTCACATGGATCCTCCAGAGCCTTCAGATTATAGGGGGACCTAGTGACCATTCAGAGGGTAATCGCTCTTGCTTTGACCTGCTTGAATTTGGGTCATAGGCTTGAATGGTGGTCCTGGGGTGAGGAACACCAGTGTGCCAAAGTTTGTGGCAGCTATAGAGAGGGCACCCTCCTCAGACCTTGGACAATAGCTCTGACAATTGTGAAAACCCAGGCAATTTGGAACAGAACTCTCCACTCGGGAAGCAAAGTTCTACCATGGCAATGAGCTCAAAAGGCAAGTCATTGGATGGCAAGATGAGCAAACAGAGGAAGCTCAATCAGACCATAATAACTTTGGGGGACAAAAAGGATCAAAACATGGAAACAGAATAAGACAAAAAAGACAGAACTTCTGCATCAAAAGCTTCCAATAAAAATAAGAATTGGTTGCATGCCATGGAGGAGCTCAAGATGGATTTTGAAAATCAAGTAAGAGGATTGGAGGAAAAATTGGGAAGGAAAATGAGAATGATGTAAGAAAATCAGGAAAAGCAAGTCAACAGCCTGACTGAAGAAAATAACACCTTAAAATAGACTAAATCAAATGGCAAAAGAGGCCCAAAAAGCCAATGAGGAGAAGAATGCCTTAAAAAGCAGAATTGGCCAGATGGAAAAGGAATTTCAACAGGGGCGAAAGATTATAGAACCATGACTGATAGAGCTCTCTGAAAGGGATTGGCTGGTTTTTCGTTTGTTACCACTGTATGAAAAGTAGGCAGCTGAATTCCAAGCACACCCAAAAGGATGATAAGCCCTTGGTATAAAACAAGCATTGAAGAGACTTGGACACAGCCTTTTCATGTGCCTAAAGACTGTAAGTCTTACCCATTTGACATTGTCTGTGCCCATTATTTCAGGATTCAGAGTCAATAATTGAAATATTTTTTTAAAAATTATTTATTTCTTTTAGTATGCAACATTCTTTTCCATAAGATTTTGGCTTCCAAATTTTATTCCCGTCTCTCCCCTACTCTCCTCCCCAAGATGGCAAACATACTGATTACCCCTTCCCCCATTCTGTCATCTCTTCTATATCCCCCTATATGCTCGCCTTTACCTTGTTCCCCCTTACTTTATCGTAGGGCAGGATGGATCCCTATACCCAATTGCCTGTATAACTTATTTCAAAGCTGCAGATAAAAATTTTTTTTTATCATTTGTTTTTAAAACTTTGAGTTCCAGATTCTCTCCCTTCTTCCCTCCTAACCCACCCCCATTGAGAGGACAAGCAATTCAATATAGGTTTTACATGTGTAGCTACACAAAAAAATTTCCATGGTAGTTATATTGTAAAAGACTAACTATATTTCCCTCCATCCTATCCCACTCCCTATTTATTCAATTTTCTCCTTTGACCCTATCCCTTTTCAAGTGTTTGCTTCTGACTACCACCTTCCCCAGTTTGATCTCCCTTTTATCATTCCCCCCTTATCTCCTTCCCCTCTACTTTAATGTATGGTAAGATACCCAATTGTGCATGTATGATATCCCCTCCTTAAGCCAAATCAATGACAGTACAGTGAACTCATTCCATTTCACCTTCTTGCTCTTCCCCTCCATCATAATTGATTTCTCTTGCCTCTTTTATATGAGATAATTTACCCAATTCTATCATTCCCTTTCTCCTTCTACCAATATATTCCTCTCTCACCCCTTAATTTTATTTTTTAGATATCATTCCTTCTTATTCAACTCACTCTGTGCCCTCTATGTGTACATATACACTTCTGACCTCACAGTCTTCTTCCCGCTCTATGCTTCGATCTTCTTTGCCCCCAAAGTAGGAGTCTAAGGTTGCATTTTTCTGTTTCATTTCTTTCCTTTGCCTTGGCATGTTGCCACTTAACTTTACTTGACTTTTGGGCTTGTTGCCACAGTATGGCTTTGCTGTCAGACAGGCAAACTTTCATTATGAATGTGTGGGGGGACAACGTCCGTTTCTGGCAAGCTGGAAACCCACCCACGACCTCCAGCCCACATCACAATCCAGATACAGGGAGGATAAAGCAAGAGCTATTACCCCCCCAAGACTGATTGCTGGATCTCCCTACAGTTCGCAGGCCAGGAGCTGGAGTTGCCTCTGAAAACTGCAAAATGGCGTATCTCCTCAGTGGCTTCTAGCCCCCAGGGGAGGAAGCCGACACGTTCCCCAAATACTGGTCCCAAAGTCCATAGGGCACTAGCCTCTCACTTTGTCCTAGGCATGTCTATGTTGATAATTCTGGAATCACCACAGCTGCTGGTGTTCAGGGATCCCTCCAGCCAGCTGCTGGCCCAGCCGCCCTGGGGCTAAAACCATGACTCAGGTGGACTTGTGCTCGGCTGCCCGCGCACTGCACTGCCGGTTCCCAGAGCACTGTGCTGGTCGTTCCTGCAGGGCTGCTGGGCTGTCCTCAGCAGGAGGTTAGCTTCTCTGTGTTGTTCTGTGGGTGTTTGCACTCCAGAAGTTGTTCAGAGTCCCCTTTTACATAGTTTGGAGCTGATCTGTGGGGAGAGTGGCTTGGATGTGCTGTTTCTACTCCACCATCTTGGCTCCACCTTCCAGAATATCATAATCTAAGCACTTCAATCCCTTAATGTAGATGCTGCTAGGTCTTGAGTATTCCTAATTGTATGTCCATAATACAAGAATTGCTTCTTTCTGGCTGCTTGCAATATTTTTTCCTGAACCTGGGAACTCTGGAATTTGGCTACAATATTCTTAGGAATATTCCTTTTGGTATGTCATTCAAGAGGCAGTTGTTGGATTCTTTCAATTTCTATTTTACACACTAGTTCTAGATTATTGGGGCAGTTTTCCTTAGTAATTTGTTGAAAGTAATTTGCTCTTTTTAATAACATGGCTTTCAGGTGGTCCAATGATTTTTAAATGATTTCTCCTGGATATATTTTTATGTCAGTGTTGTTTCCAATGATATATTTTAATTATCTTCTATTTTAAAAATTTCTTTTGGTTCTGATTTACAATTTCTTGATTTCTAATAAGGTCATGGCTTACATTTGCTCCATTCTAATTTTTAAGTAAATATTTTCTTCAGTGAGCTTTTGGACTTCCTTTTTCATCTGGCCAATTCTGCTTTTTAAGGCAGTCTTCTCTTCATTGGTTTTTTGGATCTCTTTTGCAATTTGATTTAGTCTATTTTTTTTTTTTTTAGATAGACAGATTCAAGCCTTGTCGGAGTGCTTGCTGAGTCCTGTAGGGAGCAAGTAGAAAGTTTGAATCTGAACAGTCTCTTCATGATGCCTCTTCTGCTGCATCTTTTTTTTTTTAAAGCAATTGGGGTTAAGTAACTTGCTCAAGGATACACGGCTAGTCATTATTTGTGTGTGGGTGCTTATTTTCTGAGGCCGGATTCGATCTCCGGTCATCCCAATTCCGAGCCTAGCGCTCTTACTCACTGTGCCACCTAGCTGCCCCTGCTGCATCTTTTAAAAATAATGGAAGAGGTGGAGGATCACAGAAGTGTGCCAAAGCAACAGCTCCAAAATTCCTACAATTTTCAAATTTACATTTTTATTTATTTTTTCTTTCTTGATCTATATTTTATTTGTTGCTATAGGCCTAGGAGTGGGTTGCCTATTCCCATGTGATGCCAGCCCCATTCCTTGGTTTTGAGGGTTATATAATTTCCAACCCATGGAGCCTGGTTTTTAATGCCCACAGAATCAGTCCCAAAAGGCTGAATCATGGTGACAGGTTATCATGCGCCAGATAACCTTTTCTGTAGTCCATTTCCTGTTCTGTAACCTGTAAGGAACTACCAACCTTATCTCTTGAGTCTTTATATTTCTTGTTTATTACCATAGGAGCCACAACTCTACCAATGGAAAAATGAAGCTTAACTTTCTATGACTTCTTCAACAAGTTATATCTTTAAGAACTGTCCCTGGTACTAAGATATAGGTATGTCCACACAAAGAAGAGAAATCATAACAATAGAAGAAACAGAATCTAACTATTCACCATTTTAGAGACACCTTTTAGAGGTGGTCTCCCAAAACTAAATCAATGCTAGATTTGATATAAAATTTATTGGAATTTTACATTCCTATACTATTGTGTTAGTTCTCGCCTGCAAAAACCTATTGGGTCTGGGGCAACTAAAGGGAGAAAAACCTTATAGTTGACAATGAAACAGACTGTTTCCAAAGTAGTTCTAATGGGTTGAAATTTAAACAGCACAAAAGAGCCATTCGCAGATGCTTGCTAGTGTAGAAGAAAGATTTTAAAAAAGGAGGAAGTTTTCCATTTTTCCACCTTTACTCCTTGCTTCACAAGGAATTAAAGAAAAAAGATAAGACATGTAAAAGGAATAAGGTAAAATACCAACCTGTTAGTAATCTTTATCTTGAAACTTATAGAAATAAACACCTAAATGTAGAATGCAGGGGCCGACCATGATAAGAAGGTTAGGGCTGAGTGGTCACATTGTGGATGACAGAGAGAGACCTGATTGTTCTAGAATGACCCGTGTCTATTAAATTCATCATCATAATAATTGTTTTTTCTGGATCTACCTGTCAAATATTTCATAAAATAGTTTATTTTTCAAGAGTGATCATGTGATGGTAAAAAGTGGTCTTAATTTTTTTTTACCTTTTTTGCTTGGGATGGTTGAAAAATAGGAATCTAAGATTTGTAGGTCTCCCAGTTTTAGATCATGCCAGAATAGATTTCTGAGGCCTGTGAAAAAAAATGACTATGGTGGTTTTATTGGATGAATATCATTGTGTTTGAAAAGGCATAGAGGTGAGAATGTTTGCAACTCACTCTGTAAAACTAAAATGTATACATACTTCTAAATCTAATCTACATTGCTAAGATTTTCTCCATTGCTTTCTTAAGTCTAGAAAATAAACAAAACAATAAATCAAGCCCTAATTAATAGCATTTGCTGATTCATGAGGTTTAAATGCTTAAGCTGAAATTTTAATAATCAATTCCTGAGAGTACAAGCTGGTTCCAGCATACCACTGGAGTGGTAGAGCCATTAGGGGCCTCACAACACACATGCCTGATAGCTACAAAAGAGAAATTTCTCCCTGGACTTTGTCCCAAGATAAGGTTAATGACTGTCAGAGATAGCTGATAGTCATGAGTGAATTGTAGACTTCTACCTAAGTGCTTAAGCAGAACTAATTGGGTAGGGGTGGGGATGGGGATTAGGCTGTTATGTCAGCTCCTAAATACTTAGAAAACATTCCCTTGAATGGGGAATATTCATCTCTATATCAGAAATGGAGCATGCCTCATGTTTTTGGGTCACCAAACTTGAATCTGAAGTCAGCAAACTGGAACCTGGAGTTTATGATGATGACAATAAACTGTACTGCAATTAAGATTAAACAGGTCAAAGAAGTAGTGAAAGTGAAGAAGAGGTTAATGAAAAGGTTTCAGTGTAGGGAAAACAATCTTCACAATAAGGGCTGTCCAAAAGTAGAAGGGTAGTGAATTCCTTGTGAATGTGAATCTTTAAGCAGGGTACCAGATGAGTACATTTGGTTATGGGTTAACGACTTGAAAGCTTCTGTGATGTCTTTTAACTCTGCCATTATATGACTGTGTAGAGATATAAGCCATACCAAAGATTCACTATTCAAAGTAAGCTCTTCTTAGATACTTTCTCCTCTCTGGGTTTGTAAGACACTGTTCTTTTTCTCTGATACTACTTCACAATTCCCTTTGTGGATCTGCATCCATATCATGCTCCTTAACTGTGAAGTGTACACCATGGCTCTGTCCCAGCTCTCTTTTCTTCTGTATCTCTAGTCTCACTTTGGGGAGTTAACTGGCTCCAGGTAGTATAATTTTCATCTCTATAAATGCCCCAGTGTATGCATCCAGACTAGGATCTGTCTCCAGTGCCAGCACACATACCACTCTGAGTCCCAATACCACATCACCAACTTTTTATTAGACATTTTAAACTAGACTATTGTAAGCATTTCAAATTCAATGTGTTAAAAATATTGTTATTCCCCTCCACTCTTCTTCAAAATTTCCCTATTGTGTAAAATTGCCACCATTCCTAATTATTTCATTTTCATCCTTGATGCTTCATTCAGCCCACATATCTGATCCCAGTCTTTCCACTCACACAGCCACTACCCTAGATCAGGTCTTTATCACCTTCTCACCTAGATTATTACAGGAACCTCCTATTTAGTCTTCCTATCTGAAATCTTCGTCTCCTTCAATCTGTTTTCCATATAGCTGCCAATCTGATATTTCCTAAAGCATAATTTCAACTGTAAACTGTGAAGTCTTATATTATAAATTCCTTCCTGATTATCTGTATTTTGATACCCTCCATATCTCAATCTCAATATGTTCAAAATGGAATTCATCATTTTTTCTTAAATAAACAAATTCCTCTCAAATTTTTTTTCTTATTTCTGTTGATGGCAGTATTTCCAGTCACATAAATGTGTACCTTGTAGGGATTTTTAACTCTTTCTATTCCCTCTACCTTCCCATACAAATTTCTAAGTTTTGTATGTTTTATCTCAATAACATCTCTCAAACATCTCCTTCTCTCCACTCCCATGGCTACCACCAAAGCTCAAACTTAAATCACCTTTTACCTTGACCATGATGATAGACTTCTAAGTAATCTTGCTGATTGACCTGTCTCCTTTCTTTAATATATCTTCTATATGATGATCATTGGGTTTCCTAGATGACTGTAGCAGCAATCAACCTAGCATACCCAGGATGGCTGCTAGCACAGGTTCCTAGACCTGCTTTTCTAAAGGAAAACAATTCAAAATGAGTTAACAATCTTGCTTTAATCGAACATATGTCATTTACCTAGTTCAGGGGGAAAAGGTCAGCACCCTGAACTTCAGACAATACAAACAGAGGTTACAAGTAGACAGAGTAAAAGATCAGCAGACAGGCTTCCAGCTGTCTGACCATTACATCCCTACCTTGTCAGTTACCAGAGAGGGAAGCACCAACATCTGGGTTTTCAAAGCTGGGGGCTCAACAGCTGCCCAGATTCTCTTCAGATCACATCACACAACTCTTCTCAAAGCGAGCCCCAAAGCAAAACCTCACATCAGGTTATATATAGCCTTCTCTTGCATCATAGAATGTCACAACCAAGGTGTGGGCATTCCTGAAAAATAAGCCTCTCGATACAGGCTCCATGTGACCACATTCAGCCTATTAGGGAGCAGAGTATATTTTCAAATCAGGAAAGGTTCTGAGTCACTTAAGCCTATCAAAGGGTTAAGGAGTAGGGCAGATCTTCAGATTCCCATTCCCATAACAATGACAAATGACAAAATCTCTCCAAAGGCATCTTTGCCCACAATTTTAGGAGAGTCTCCAATAAGGGTTATAGTATCATCAAAAACAACAGCAAAAAGGAGGAGGATCAAATGGTCTTCATCTGTGAGTAAATGGTGTATTTTGTGAAGAAGTTAACATGCTGCTAAATGTCAAGGAAGAAGACTATTCATTCCAACAGGTCAGGTAAACAGATCAAGAATTGGAAGAGAGAGTGAGAATGATGGTCTGGACACAGATCATTATTTGGTGGATAAAGAAACTGGAATAATAAAAATAAAAGAAAGAGCAATAATAGAAATATGGCAATGTGGATTTAGATACTATGTGGCCAGCTTTCCCCCTCTGTTTTGGCTTCACTTATGGACATATCAGATGCCATTGGCCAACTGTTAATGAAACTTTGAAAATAAAAGGCAGGAAAATGCTTAAGAATGGAGGAAAAGGGGGAGGATAGGTGGCACAATGAATTGAGCACAGGTTCTAGAGTTAGGAGGACCTGAGTTCAAATGCAGCCTCAGACACTTAACTTGAAAATTTTGATTAGATGATTAGTATATGCTTTCACTGTGCTAAGTACTTGGGATACGAATAGAAAAAAATGAGATAGGCCCTTCACTGAAGGAGCTCACATTCTAATTAGAAGAGAGAATATATAAGAGAAGGTTCAGCATCATGATAAATGGAAAGGTTAGGTTGTAGAGTATGATGAAAAGAGAAAAAAAAAGAAAAATGTCTTTTATAAGGCTATAGGAGAAAGAAATAGAAAGAGTAAAGGACATAATAAAACCTATACAGCATCTTTGAGGGAATCATAACTGAAGGAGAACTCTTTCAAGGAATGATTTGTTATAAAGAGCTGTTTCACAAGTGCTGTCAGCAGATCCCCAATAGAAATCATTTAGTGAGGACCCTAATCTATTAATTCAGATGAGAAGAACCAAAGTAACATATTTTCACGATTTAAGACCCATGAAGTCATGTCAGCAAAGAAATTAAATTCATTTTTGGGAAAAAATAGAGGGGAATGAAGAGAAAGTGAGGAATAGGCTCTTTCCCAGTGTCCTTTAGCATCTTAACCAACACCTGCAATTTGGTTTTGGATGTTCCTTCAAAGATCCTAATTATCTGTCCTACAAAGAAAAATTATTTGGTTCTCCCTGACATTGCTCAGCACATAGCCACCCCCATTCAATTCTACCAGGTTTATTAGACAATAATATTAAGTCTGCTATCTGCAAAGGAATTTGGGTGATGGTGGTGGTGGTGGTGAAGTAGGGAGGATCTGATTTATAAATAACTCTTTAAAATGCATCAAAAAAGGCAATTATCTTCTCTTGTAAGGTCTAAGAATTTATTTTATGCATTCAATACTCTCATCAGTGTTCTCTGAAGATTATATTTTCTTAGAACTACTGGCAGTATAAGTCCAACTTGACTTGGACCGCTAGTGAAAATACATTAATCCACTTAAGAGTAAGTTGGGAGAAGGATTCAAGTTGTTTCTCTTGGTCTTGGGTGATGGGGTGGGAGCTGGGGGGTAGGGGTTACATGGTAGAAGTTACATGGAATAGTAAGTGGTACCTCTATGGAAGCAGAGGTTGAAAAAAATAACCATTAAGCTAAGGTTTGTCAGCCTTCTATCCCTAACATTTGTTCTTACCATTGCCTGTCCACTTCTTTATAGTGCCCTCTGAAGTCCCTGTTACATTACTAACAATATTTCCTGTGGCATGAAAAATACTTCTACCTCCTCATAATAAGTGACACCTGAGGACCCTGTGGACTTTGGCATTCTCTTCTTTCTTCCACTATCTCTCAAAGTCTGTCCAAGTTCATGTTCATTGTTTCCATAATAATACTATCTATCCATCCCATACTCTGTTGTCCCCTTCTCCTTTTGCCTTCAATATTTCCCAATATTAGGGTCTTTTCCAATGAGTTGTGTTTTCCCAGTTATGTGACCATCAGCATCAACTTCAATGTTTGTCCTTCCAATGAATAGTCTGAATTATTTTTTTTAAGTATTGACTGATTTAGTATCCTTGCTAACCAAGGGACTCTCAGAAATCTTCTCCAGCAGCACAATTTGAAAGTGTGGATTACTCTAATTCTCACAGTCATACATTACTACTGAGAAAATCATAGCTTTGACTATGGGAACTTTTGTCAGCAAAGTGACCTTTCTGCTTTTCATTATGCTTTCCATTTGACATAGATTTCATATAGCTTTTCTTCCAAAGAGCAAGCATCTTTTAATTAAGCCTTTACTGTTTAAGGTTTTGCTTTGGGGCAATAATTACTGTTTTCAGGGTTAGAGGGGAGGATTGCAGCAGCCAGGGATAACTCTGCCATCCTAGTCCCTGGAAGTCCAGACAGGGGCTTTTTCAATTTCCATGCTGTGGGTTGGTAGCCCCAGGAGTAGCTGCTGCCACTGCCAGGGGCCCTGCATTTGACTCTTACCCAGCTCAGTCCAGTCCTATCCCTGCAGTGATGGGCCTGGCAATGGCCCTTGTGGTTGGTGGGTCAAATTGCCACCATGTTGATCAGGCCTCATCACAGTCTCTGTGGGCCCCAGCATCCAGGCCTCTGCACCAGCCCATATGATTTTAAAATATTACATATTACTTTGATGGCACCATTTAATTTTAATTACATTTTATTTTTAATTAAATGAAACCATTTTTTGCTCCCTCTACTTTATTGAAATGAAAACAAATTCCTTTTTAACAAATGTACATAGTCAAAACAAATCCCCTCATTGTTCTATGTTTTAGATATAATCCTATACAACTAAGTGTTACATTTTTTGTCAGGAGGTAAATGATTATGAATGGTTCTTCTTTAAAGTCCCTATTATTTATTGTGGCCTTATTATACCCACCACTCATTTTTCTATTGTCCTTTCCTTTAAGAAATACTTAATTTTATTCTTTAGAGACCTTTGTCTTTAATGTCTAACAGTCATACAACATGATAGACTATTGATAAGATGTAAGTTCTAATATACAACTATATGCACAGTAAGATTTACATATATGTGGGGGGGCAGCTAGGTGGCCCAGTGAATAGAGCACTGGAGTCAGGAGGACCTGAGTTCAAATTCAGCCTCAGACACTTGACATTTACTTGCTGTGTGACTTTGGGCAAGTCACTTAACCCCAATTGTCCTGCCTTCCCCACTCCAAAAAAAATTGATGAATATGATGAAAATAGAGAAACATGTAAAGATCTAAATAAACTGATGCAGAATGAATAAAGAGCAAAAATAAAATAAAACAATATATGTAATGACATAACAATGTAAGCAAAAAAAGCACATACCCATAAAAATGAAAATTATTATTACCAAGTTAAAAAAAAAAAGCATGGCTTGAAAGAAGAGATGTGAGAATACACATATACCTCCTCATTTACAGAGGTGGGAGGTTGACATTTGCTATATACTACATAGATTTTCAGACTTTTTCAAGTTTGATCAGTTATGATATAGTATTGGTTATTTGAAATGGCTCTTTGAAGGGTAAAAAGGAGAATACTAAGGAAACCATGGTGATGAGAAAATCAAAATATATCAACAAAAACATTTGAAAATTAAAAAAAGAGAGATGGGCCTTGATTTCTGGGAGAAGTTTTGAGTAACTGACAGAATACGATAATTTTTTTCAGAATGAATCTAGACTACTATCTTCATCCAGGTCTCCTTCACCTGCTTCTTAGCTTAAGACTTCACTCCCCCAGGAACTTCTAACCAGGTTCTCTATTAACTACTTCCTCTTGCTTTTTAATTGAACTCTTCTTAAAGAAGTCAAAGACTCTTCAAGCCTTAATTAGGCCTATTCCTATGTATAACAAGGGTGGGTGTAACCTCATAAGGCCCATTACAACCCACCAAAAGGTTGAACTTAGAGAAGACATCCTGGATAATCAAATCATGTTTCCCTCACAAGATGTCTCACAAATCACTGATACTCTTTAAATGGCCTCAATTTTTTTTTCTAACTCCTTTAATATGACCAGTTAATGGAATTGGGGGATGGGTTATGGAAGAGAAGATATGAGTAAAAGTTCTACCAGTATTAGAAAAGGTAGTCAGGTATTCACTGTTACCAAAAAGGAGCCAAATTTCAGTGAATGTCAGAAGATAAGAAATGCAAGTTTAATGTGAAAAGAGTTTGTTTATTATGGAACAGGCTTTTCAGACAGCAGATGGAATGGGCAGATATTTCTGGAGTAGAACATTTAGGAGAAGAAATGAAGAGGATGAAAATGGATTTTAGATTAGGAGTGGGGTTTTAACTTTAATAGCTTGGGGTTCAGAATCACTGAGAAGGGTAGAGTACGCCAACCATTGAGGAATGAGCTTGCTCAGAATATGAGTGGTAGATGAGAGGCCTATTGAGAAAATCAGGTCATTAAGATTATTTAAGGTTTTCCTATGAAGTCCATTCTTTTAGCAGATGGTGATGCTCTGGCCAATGAGCCTCAGGAGGCTCATCTCACAGCTGGCATGTGAAGGTGAAGGCATGGCACAGGACAGTATGATTAGGAGGTATGTCTGATCTAGAGGTGGCCTCTGGAGAACTGCAGAAGGGCCTGGAACACAAAGGCCAGAATTCGGATCTCATGTAGGTCCTGCTTGGATCAAACTAACAAAGAGGGAGAAGGGGAGTTTAGATCCAAGTCTAAAACAGAGCCACTGGAATAGTATCTATATTATTCAAGGCCAGAAATGTCCGGGGAATGCTTTGGAGGCCTAGAACTGAACAATATCAGATTTACCTTATCCTATGAATGCTCAGGGAGGTTTATGGTAGGAGTCCAGTTGTCATATTCAGAGGGTATAAAGGTGATTACTTGAGTGCAGACTTTATGGCTTTACCTGGGTGTGGAGTTGTTGTTTGTCCTTTTTTCCTCAAAGAAGCCCAGTGACATCAGGAAGGTGATATCTTGACTTGCAAGTGACTTGGATTTAAGTGAGGCAAGGCCTCACTCTCTCTTTCAGATCCATCAGGGTCCAGTGGCAAGACATAGATCAGGATGACTGGAGATGGTCCTGGATGCAGTGGGAGACATTTATAAGCTAAGGTCTTTCTCTGGTCTCAGTTTGTCTGAGGCAACACCCATTCAGTGATATAGGCTAGTAAGAAATGAGCCAAAAGATGGCCTCTTTTACCTATTCAAAAAAGAAATCAATCTGTGAGGGGAAGACACCCAGGGTTTCTAGCCAGAACAGGAAAAAAATTGCTATTTACACTCATTCTGAGCCAACAAAATCCAAACAATGACAAACTGAAGTTTGGGTTGGGGCCAATTATTGGTCAATCAGTGATAGACATAGTGATTTAATCAGGGTCTAAGGCACAGTCAAGTGGCTCCATTTTAATCCTAATGGTTTTATCAAAGCCTGGTTTCCAGAGCTCTATATCAAGAAATTTATATTCCTGGTAATGTCTTTTTTTTTTTTTTTTGCTTTTTGGAAGACAATTGGGGTAAAGTAACTTGCCCAAGGTCACACAGCTAGGTTCTTGTTTGTGTGTGCTAAGTGTCTGACGCCGGATCCGAACTCAGGTTCTTCTGACTCCAGAGCTGATGCTCTATTCACTGCGCCACCTAGCTGCCTCCTCTGGCAATGTCTTTCCCAGAATTCCATTTATCTGAGGCAACACCCATTCAGTGATTTAAGTCTGGGTAAGAAATGAAGGGAAAGATGGCCTTGTTTGCCTATTAAAAAAAAAGGCAACCCAATAACAACTAACATATCAGTGAAGAAAAATGTTCAGCAAAAACTATAATTTTTTTCAGAATTTATGTTATTCCTATTTGGGATTATGTATATTAGAAAGCAGCAAAACCATGGGTTCTAATCAAGTGGGAGCAGGGTAAGGATACCACCAGAAGCATCCCTATCATACTGGAGACCTAATTTTCCTTGGCCCCCCTCTTAATGCATGTACCTTAGCCATATTTATTCTATGCATATATCCCTTCCACATGTTTCCTGTTCACAAATGTTTTATTCTACATTTGTCCCCTAAGTATGTCTACTCTACATGCCTATCAATTTGTGAAAGTTTGTCTATTGGGTTTATTAGAATAATATTTTCCTTTTTCTTTTCTAAACATGCTATGTTATTAAGTAGTTTTCCTTTGGATGGTGCCTTTACTGGTCTAGTTAAAGTAACATATTGGTGGGAATTTGCTATGCTAAGATTTTGAGAGGATAAATTCTAACACGGTACCTTGACATAACTTTTCTGGGAGATTAGGGTGTCCCCAGCTACTACACATACACTTTTAATCAATCAACCAATAAGCGATTTTAAATGCTTATTATGTGTCAGGTATTGAGGTAGAAATTGGCAATGAAAATTAAAAAAAAATCCCTCCTCTTCACCCTCAGCCATATCCCTACTCTACAGGAGCTTACATAAATATACAATGTTTATGAAATTTTATTTTTAAAATTTGTGTTAGAGAAAGGATTTCAAATATGCACATTGTGTAAAATAAAAACATTATCATTAGATAAAATGTCAGAATTTTCATGTAAAATATAATAGTCTTATTTTCTTCTTTCTACTTATGCCAAAGGTATTCAAAATACTATTGTCTCCTTGGAATAAAGGTTTTCTATAAAAGCATGGTTATTGTATTTAATAATTAAAAACCAAAAGAAAAATTCCTTTCTATATTCTTGTACCCAGAAAGGAAACTTTCCCCTCTTTAATGCAGAGTACACTAAGAAGCATGGCTTCAATTAGCATATTTTTCTCTTCACTTCTATGCCATGTGTGTGGAATGGGAATAGAGCAATAGAGCAATTATTTGAACAAATATAGCAGAAAAAATATGGAATTGAAATGAGGATCTTGTCTTGACCACTGGTTTGTGATGTCTTTGAAAATATACTTTTTAAAGTAGAAAAATTTATTTATAGAAAGCCTAAGAGACCATGAGATCTGGAGATTCTTTGTCTTTAGGGTCCTAAGAGGTATATGTTTACTCTAGAAGTTTTGTTGACAAAGATTTTTGTTTCTCTAATTATAACCTCCCTTCTTCTATATGGTAATTCATAAATCCTTTCGTAAGTTCCTTTTAGTTTTCTTTGTCCAGCTTTTTATGTATGAAAAACATTTTTCTCCTATAGCTCAGCAAATTGAAATGTTACAAGGACGAATACAAATGTTCCTTCATTTATATAGCCTCCCTTCATCAACCCCATTGATCTTTTCTCCTTGGGAACTCTCACAGCACCTCACAGTGAGGCATTGGTAGGAAGTATAGTGGAAAGAAGGATAAATTTGTAGTCAAAGGAACTGTGTTTGAATTCTAGGCTCCGCTATTTGTTATCTGTGAGACCTTGAACAAGTCACGAACATTCTGGAAGTCAATTCCTCATCTAGAAAATGGAAATGGGTTGTGAGACTGGACTTAAATAACTTCTAAAGATGCATTTCAAGTAAAAAAGCATTTATTAAGCATCTACTTTGCGCAGGCACTTTGATAAGTGCTAAACATAAGTCCCTATGTATTTTTATTATCTTTGATATAATATCCTTAATCATTTATTTGTTTATTCATCACTTCAACATCCACTAGTCCAGACGTTATTAAGCTTTTTTTTTCTTTTTTTGCCATGGACTCCTATGATAGTCTGGTGAAGACTAAGGACCCTTCTCAGAATAATATTTTTAAGTGCATAAAATAAAATCCATAGGGTAAAAAAAGGAAACCAATTACATTAAAATAAAGATGTAATTTTTCCTTATTCAAGTTCATGGACCCCCTGAAATCTATGTTCTGACCCTTTGAGGTCAGTTACTCAAAATTGCTCTTGGGGGTGGTGGACCACAGGTCAATTATCTCTGCATGAGACTGTGAGCTCCCTATAAGCTTAGTGACCATGCATTGTTTATCTTTGTATCCTATAAAATAGTCTTTCCCATAAATTCTCAGTAAATCTCTTGCATTGGATTGCATAAGTGATTGCTTTGGGTCACAATTCAATTGTATGCAAAATTTTGTAAGAAAAAAGGTCTAATTGAGACAATCAATTAACATATTTATCAAGTACTTATTGTGATCAGCTATGCTTAAATACATTGTTCAAGTTTATTTTAAGAGTGGGGTTTATTTTATTTTTTTTCTGAACAGTTTTGCAAGTTTAATATGAATTCAAGTAAATACTGAGGGGTGACCCCCAAACACATTACCAGCACAGTTCCATGGCACATAAGACAACCAAGGATCTGAAACTTCAGATCTGGCAGAACCAAGCTTTTAAACGACAAAAAGATTTCTTTCTATAAAACACATATGAAGAGGGAGGCTGGAATTGATGCATGGCATACACAGCTGATAGTGCCAAGGAACTTACTGCCTGTAGCTGAGACTATGGAAGAAGCTGAAGAGACAGGTAAGTCCTGTGTGTTTATTGCTATGGGAACAAACATCTGTGAGCATTTTTCAAGTGTGAATTTTCTCCCAAAGGCCTGCTGTCATGCTGTGCAACCTGTTAACACTGCTTAGAGTTTGTCTACCAGCATTCTGCTTTTCTTAGTAGAACCACATTTCCACATTGAAGAGATACTCAATGGCCCAGGAAAGGATCAAAAGCCTTAAGATGTCCCTAAAGCTTCCACAGGAAGCTCCAAATAGTGCTGTGCACTTCCAGCTACTCTAGGCCATGGGCCTCCTATACAAAACTAAGCATCAGAAAAGGAAGTGGCAAGCTTACACTGCTAACACCTAAACCCTCAGAAGAAAGGGGTGTGTACACACGGTGTGCTGTGTGTACATGCATGTGTGTCTCACAGGAAAAGGCTGCAAAGGTATATACAGCCTTGCACTGTTTCGGCCTTCTGCTTTTTAAAGACTCCACCCTTACTTGTTTGTTCCCACTACCAGACATGGATAGACATGGATGCAGTCATGCAGTTTGTTCCTTAAGATGAAGCACCTTTGTCATGGGTCTAAGCCTCTTTCCAAAGTCTGAGACCCTGAAGCTTTTTCTCTCACCACACACCAGTTCAAAAGTTAAAAAAAAAGTTTTTGGCACAACATCCACTTTCAGTTCAATAAACAGAAGTATTAAACAAGTTACCTCGGTAAACAGGACACCATTTACATTTTCTCTAGTATGCACTTAATAAACTTCTTTATAATATGCTTCACTCAATATTTTAAATAAATATTGGAGATGGATTGAGACTTCCTCAGGCCTCCTGAGTTGTCCCGAAATCTTAAAGATTCATCTGGATGGAGGCAAAGCAAGGCCCAAAGGCCCTGATTTTGAAATGCAACAAATGCCCATTTGTGACATCAATCAGAGTGCAGTGATCTTGAAAGGGAACAGGTAAAAGGATCCTCCTTTCAATGGAGGATCTCCAAATGGGAACGTTTCCTTCTTCCCCAAGTCCTGGCAACCCTAAAGTAAAGACCTCTAAGATGTGGCTCCGATTAGGACAAAAAGATGTTGAGGCTGGGCAGGTTTGGTTTGTACCAGGACTCAGAAGTCACAAAAGAGCCCCACCTCCTTGCCTGAGAAAAAGGCATATCCCTGAATAAACTTTGATTTCGATTTTTCTGAAAGATAAATTTGAACATAAACCAGAAACAATCCCTTCCCTAACCTAGCAGCTTCAGTTACAACTCTGAAGTTAGCTGACTACCTGGAAGGCAGGGATTGTGGTGGGCTCTCCCTCCTAACAAAATGCATAGTCAGGAGCCACTACAACGTTCCCCCTCCTTCTTTTCAAAGTGCAACTTTGAAACAGAGGAAATTTGTAAACAAAATAATCCCCTCTGCTCTCCCCACCTCCTCAGCTCAACTGTAAGGTTTACAAACTAAGATTTCTTAAATCCCATTACATTCTTTTTACTCATCTAGAGTAAAGCCCATCCATTAATTATGGTAATTGACTTTTTACTTTGGAGATTAAAGCCATTGGGATTCTTTAATCTTCAAGAGCTGGTATAAGGTCAGCTAAGCTGTAGACATAGAAATCAAAGACCATTTTTGTTCCTGGAAGAACAGTCACTTAGCTAATTCCCTAGAACTTCCTACAGACTGGAGATCCCAGTAAGAGTCAAGATGATTTTGAGGCCACAGGTGACCCCCAGGAGGATATCTGAGTCTAGATGATCTCCCAACATGACAGTGCCGCCTGGATTGAGGCGGATCCTCTGGACTCCTCGGCCAAAAATGAATCATCTGGGCTTACCCATGCTGTTGTCGGGCCACTGCGCAGCCATCTGCACTGCTAGGGCTAGACTGCCAGTACCGGCAATTTAGCTTCCTCCCTCCAGTGGGGCTCCTTTGTCCATGTCTGTGCCTACAAGGTGGCAGCCCGGTTGTTGGAGGTGGCGTAAGGCCTCGGTCAGCTTCTCGTGGCTGAAGTGGGGAGTCAAAGCCCACCACCACGGCATCCAGGCCGGAATCCAGCCAGACTCTAGGCCCCATGCCCACTCTGAGGATAACCACGGCCTCTAGCTCAGCGGCTAGGGCCGGGTTGCCCAGCACGTTGCCCTTGGCCGGGACCCTGCTAACCTCCAGGCGCTGCCAGAGGTAGAGGGCGGTGCAAGAGGCCTTGCAGAAAACCTCCAGACCCTCGCCAGGACCCGCAGGGCCGCTGAAGCCCAGCTTCTTGGAGTAGGGCTCCTGGGCCTTGCTGCTCTTCTTGGTCAGGAGCCCAGTAGCTTGTCCTGGGACCGCAGCGCCGTCTGAGTCTCGGGCGCACGGGGCACCCCGGTCTCCCCTAGCCACAGCACTCCGTGGCAGTCCAAGAGCAGCCTGTCCATGTCGCCCGTGGTGCCTGCATCCTATCAGCGCTTTGCCGCATGCCTCAGCCTCCGCCCAAGAGTGGGGTTTTAACGGGATACAAATAAGTCTAAATCATGCTCACTGCTTGCTAAGAACCTCTCAGCTTATCTTGAGTGAAAATATTAGAGCAAGTGAAAAATTAAATTAAAGAAGACTATGAGACCTCAGGCAAGTTGTTTTCATTCTTGGCCTCAGTTTCTTCATCTGTAAAATTCAAGTGGTTGGACTAGGTGATTTATGAAATCCCTTCTATCTCCAGTTCCCATTAACCTATTATCCTAAGATAAAAGTAAACTATGATAGTTCAGGAGATGTCACGAGGCAGTCTGTGATTAATAGCTCCACCTGAGTAGTGCTGACAGAAAGTGCTATAGGCAACCTCCTGAAATGTGACCATTCATTAAACTAAGCTATAAGCAAAAAAAGAAAAAAATAGTAATAATATATCAACAACAGGAGCAAGGACAGAGTTTTAAAAATGTGATGTTGGTACTTTTCTACCCAATCTTCTAACTTGTAAGAACAAATAATTAAGAATACTTTGTTTAGTTCTGCATGCTTCACACTTTCTTTATGAAGGTAACAGAATTCAAGGACCAGACAAGTAACCAAGATACGAAAGAATAATTAAGATTGCCATGTCCTGAAGTTCAGTTTGAAAAGAGTGTTAAATTCTTCTGTCTAAATTATTTCATGGATACTATTATTTTTCTTCTATTTCCCTAGATATCACTGCTGTGTTAAGTATTTCTTATATTCTGGCAAAATTTTCTCCTAGATTTTGCCATGTGATACACTGGTGCTTTAGTAGAACCATGGTTCCATCAGTCAGTGCAGGTGATATACCAATATAGATCACAGCCCCATCACACCTTATCATTCTCTGTGCATGTATGTGTGTTTTGTCTATCTCTTTCCATTGGAGATTCAGATCTTCCTCTATTTTAACATTTCAGGATGTACCAAGCTTCAACAATGCTTCTGGAACAGAGGAGGTTATCATAAGAGAATCTGACAGACATAAAGCACTAGGCCTTCATCATACTGTGTTTTAATTTATGTAAGAGGACACTAGAGAACCAAAGGGAAAATCAAGGGAGAAGGGGAAAAAAAAGTGAGGCAGTGGCCTGAGCTCTGAATATAATAGTTTCTGTTCCAGGGCAGGAAAAAAGAATTGACTTAGCAATGATCATCTTGAGTAGTCATCCTTGAATTTATCCCATATAATACCACTGAACTTTCACACCATCATTCCTCCCAGGTGGTTCTTGTTCCATGTGGGGTTATTACTGAGTGGCAATCAAAATTACACTAGTGCAATTTCTTAGACAAAAAGTAGCATGGGGAGGAGGGGAGATTGTGTAGAGGTGGCACTTCTCATTCAGACAATTTTTTAAAAATCTCTGATGTCACAGAAATTGAAGTTGCTAGGTATTCGGGCCCTCTACGACTTTACCCAAACTCTGAGAACTTGCAGAGAACTCAGGCAAATGACAGGCAACTCAGGCTGGGTTAGAGGCACTTGTGTGTATGTTTCTGCCCCCCCCCCCCCGCCCCTCCCTCTTGAATCAACACAGGTTCAAGGATTATGGGGTATTGAGCACATAATGCTAACAGGGGTGTACTCCGCTCCTGTAAGGAGCCTGCTGCTGAGGCACGTGGGGGAACAGGGTTGGGAGGAAAGGAGATAAAAGGAGGGAGGTGAGGTGAAAGAGGAGGGAGAGAGAGAAGAGGGTATTGTGAACGAGAAAGAGATATATTACATCTTGGTGTCAGGACTCCTTTGTCTGTTCGGGAAGAGCAGACTCCCCCAGGGGTTCATGGGGGCGAACCAGAGATGGTAGTGGGGCAGCTGGAGGGGAACTCTCAGAAGGGTCATAGTGGGGCGACCAGAACTGTGGAGGTGACTGGAGAGTCATAGAGACGGCTGGAGAGGTGAGTTTGTGTCAGCCCAGTAAGGCGGGATCCTTACAGCTAGGTATTAGCTGAGATAGGTCTCACTAAAGTAACTAGTTACTGCAAGCATAAGTTATGAAAGTTTTCTAGGAATAGGAGAAAAATATGTAAATATGTTATATTCAATTTCTAGTGAAGGATGCAAGTTGAATATTCTTTTTTTTTTTTTTTTGTTTTTTTTTTTTTTGGTTTGGTTTTGTTTGGGGTGGTGTTTTGTGTTGGTTTTTGTTTTGGTTTTTTGGTGTTTTTTTTTTTTTTTTGTTGGGGTGTTTGTTTGTTTGAGAAACCCATATCAGCACAAATAAGGGAAGGCAGAAAATAACCAAAATTGGATGCAATAGTCTGCTTTTCAAAGAATTAAAAGGTATCTTTTGCAATTTAAAGTTTTATACTTTATAAAAGGATGTAGAACAGGATGCAATAGGGAAGTTAATTTCTGTGCAAATAATTGAAAAGCAAATATGTTTTCTTCTCAGCCTCAGTCAATACTTTTAAAGTGATGCCTTAGTTTATATTTTCTCTAGAGGGTAAATGGTTTTTTGTGGGGGTGGTGGGTGGGGGGGTGGGTTGGTGGGTTTGGTGTGGTGTGGTGTTTGGGTTTTTTGTTTTTTGTTTTTGTGTTGTGGGTTGGGGTTTGGTTTGTTTGGAACTTTGGAAAAGTTACATTCTCTCCTAAGGGGAAGGCATTATAATATCACTTTATGTCAGCCTTGTTTTAAATTTGCAAGCTAAGACTGACAAAGTAATCCCCATACTAGAAAAATTCACCAGACGAGTACACAAAAGCGAATTTTGTCATTTTTAGACAATGGACACGATACTGAACAAAAAATTAAATCATTCTGTACTGTCTCCACATTTACTGTTTGGTCTGCCACTTAAAATTTGTGCTATAGGGTGGCTAGGTGGCACAGTGAGTACAGCATTGGCCCTGGAGTCAGAAGGATCTGAGTTCAGATCTGGCCTCAGACACCTAACGCACACACAAACAAAAACCTAGCTGTGTGACCCAGGGCAAGTTACTTAACCCCATTTGCCCTCCAAAAAGCAAAAAAAAAAATTGTGCTACAGTTTAATCAGCAGTGAAAAGGTCGATAAGAGAAAAAAATTCACTAAAAATATTTTTTTGGGGAAGGGCAATTGGGGTTAAGTAACTTGCCCGAGGTCACATGCCTAGGTTTTGTGTGTGTGTGTGTGTGTGCGCGCGATAAGTGTCCGAGGCTGTATCTGAACCCAGGTCCTCCCTACTCCAGGACTGGCACTATACTCACTGCACCACCACCTAGCTGCCCCCACTAAAAATATTTCTACAAATACTGTGCACAATAGTGTATATCAATTCTAATGATCTGAATTTTCCTAAATTAAAACTCAAACTTTGACTTCCAATTGCTAGAGTTGGAATTTATCTCACAGACTAATAGAGGCTTATTTCCCCTTCAGGTGCTTGAATCCCTGCTAAATCAGCCTTCAGGTCAATGACACTTGATATAAACATACCCTATGATATGCATCTGTGAAAAGGACAAAATGAGGTATGCAAGAAAATTTCTGAGTAAATAATTTCTTCTGACTGCTTAAAAGCATTCAGAATACATGTCTGATCTCCAAAGTCTATTTTGCAAAAGAGGGTTTGTATATGTTTCCTCATGGTACACAGACTTAAGTTTTGTCCACATTTTGTACACATTTTATTTTTGTCATTTAAAAAAAGAAAAAAGGAATTATGCTCTACCCCAGCACCCAACATTTTGAGTCTGGTGGGACATGAAAATGAAATAAGAAACTATGAGCATTCTAGGCTCATTTTTCCAGTATTCCTGAGACTACTTTTTTCTCTAAGTTTAGAATTTATGAGCTATAGTATTTAAGGAGGTTTTCATCTGTGGGCTTCAAGATTTTCTTTTCAGCCATATTTACTACCCAACCTGGAGCAAGACCAAAGAAAATCTGCCTTGGATCCTTTCGAGTACTCAGCATTTTGAAGAGTTCATCCTTAGTGATGTCAGGTAAAATGTAACCATATTTCTTGGCTAGTTCAAGTCTTGCTTCAGGAAATTGGGCTGGATCTGCCAGGTAGCCACGGTTCCTAGCATCAGTGTAGTATGGCACCAATTCTTCAGGTGGGAGCATTCGCTTGGGAATAGGTTTTCCACGAAGAAAAAATGGAACAGGTTTGCAGAGAATCTCCAAGCTTCTTGGATCATAAAATGCTGTAGTAATCACACCACCATTTCTTTCAATTGCAGCTATAGCTAGCTCCGAAGCCATCTGAACTTCAATATTAATTTTAGCCTTAAAGATATCAGCACCCTCCTCCACCAGCTGTACACCATAATCCCTTTTAAGTGGCTGAATTGTCACGCCTCTTCCATTAACAAGCTGGGTTAAATCAATAGGTTGGGTAGGATCTACTCGACCTAAATCAATCAGGTACTGAAGTCTATTGAGACTCAAAGGATGGTACTGACGCCTAAAGCTGTGTCCTTCATTAAATCCATACTTTGGGATACGAAGATAGAATGGAGTCTGACCTCCCTCAAACCCTAATCGAGGCCTGGTTCCTCTCTGCCTTTCTCCTTTATGTCCTCGGCCACATTTTCTACCTCTTCTCCGACCTCTTCTTTGTCTTTCCGGTTTTTTGGAGCCAGGGCTGGGCTTCAGATTGGCCAGGCTGACACGCGGCAGAGAGCGCAGAGCGTTCAGGGCCTTGGCTCCGCCGCCACCGCCGCCGCACACCGGCCCCGCCATGGCAGCTGACCTCCAAGATGCCAAGCGCCTCCAAGGGCGAGCGGAGCAGGCGCTGGCGTCTTCGAATATTCTTAATGATATTTTGGAAATTGTATTGAAGAGTTGGTACAACTTTTGTTATTTCATGTATAACATGTTTTTCATGGTAATCATTTATAAGAAAAATCATAAATATTCTAAAGTGTCCTTTCAACTAACTTTGTGAGTCCAAGAGATGTGCATAGAATCCAAATTTGGGGGGCATCACACAGAGTAGCAATGTATCTTCCCACTTGGGACATCCACATCTGTTGCCTTTCATTGTTAATATATGAATATCCCATCTCTTCCAGATATGTTTCTTTCATAGTCTTTTATGTTGTTGCTGTTTTTTCAGATTTCTTTAAAAATTCCATTGATGATCAGTAATGTCACATACAAAACACAGATCTCAGCAATCTTTTATAAATAACAAATTCCATTTTTATAACCTCAGAATGTAATAAACAGCACTGATTTTGGGGTATTGAGGCTAGCCACAATTATTTTAATGCCTAAAATTATTTTAAATGTTTAAGAAAGTTGGATTCCAATCTTAATATGACTGAGAAAGGTTATTAATAGAAAAAAAGAAGTTATAGAAGTGAACATAAGTCATGACATATTTATCTGAAGATGGATAAAAGTGTCAATAAAATCAATGATAGTGGCTTAGTTAAATAGATTAAAGTACTGATGCTGGCAATTCCATAGAATGAATCATAGTGATATCATTACTTTTACCCTCATATATTTTACAAAAAGTTTCTGTTAAAAAAAATAGGTGGGGGAGAGTCTAGGTGGTGCAGTGAATAGAGCACCAGCCTTGGAGTCAGGAGGACCTGAGTTCAAAATCAGCCTCAGACACTTAACACAAAAAAATAACTATTCGACCTTGGGCAAGTCACTTTACCCTGACTGCCCTCCAAAAAATAAATAGGTGGTCTCCTTGAAGATGATAACTTTTATTTTTTTAATTTCAGTCTCTAGCTTTTAACCTGTGGAGGGAAAACAACACATTCTAATAAAATCATCAGCTAATCATAAAATCTAATAACACATTCTAATAAAACCCAATATTGCTGGGTTTCTCACATATAATTGTATACCATTTGGGTGAGTCATGCCTGTCAGAATAGCTGTTTAGGAAGGTGAAATGCAGCAGGTTGTTTTTTGGGGGGGAGGGGAGCAATACACTGATTATGAAAGCATAGAATAATGGACCCTTAACTTGTGGTAATTTATATAGAAAAGTTCTGAGGGGTTCAGTAGATTACAACCCAGATGGATCAAAGCCAATATAATTTTGCTAAAATATAGCAATACTGTAATAAATCCATTATCTCCTTAAAATGGGTATTCTTTCCATTGGCTTAGAACTGAACCTAATGACATTCCTTTCCTGTTTGATTCATGCCAATCTTCTCCCTTGGATCAGGCAACACAGATGCCTTTCTCTTGATATTTTGACCATTCCTGGTTACCAGTACAGAAGAGTAATGTCAAACAGTGGAAGGGGCACTAGCTTTGGAGTTCAAGGATCTGAGTTCAAATCCTCTCCTTGTCACTGACTGTCTGTATGATCTTTGACAAGTATCTTAGTTCTTAATTTACTCAGCTGTAAAATAAAGATGTGTACAATGAAGGTCTAACTCAAAGGACTGAGCATACAATTGCCAATCATAGTCTGGAAAAGAGATTTTTTTTTGTCCATTTAGTTTTTCCCAGATGGATTGTTAGGTTGATTTCTCTAGATAATAATAGCTAATAGTTAATATTTATACAACCTGCACTTTGAGGTTTGCAAAGTACATTCCAGAAATGATCTCATTTTATTGTCACAAAAAACTTGGGAGGTAGGTGCTATTTTTATTTCTATTTTGCAGATGAGGACACTGAATCACAGAGGAGTTAAGTGACTTTTCAAGGGTTGCATAGCTACTACGTGTCTGAGGCAGGAGTCAAATTCAGGCTTTCTTAACTCCAAATCTAGCAAATTTTCTCCCATGCTACCTTGCTGTCTTTTTAGTGGTTATGAGTCATATTGAAAAGGCTCTGTAATATTTTGGCACAACACACTCTCGTTCAGAAACATAAACCACTACAGATTGTCTTTTCTTTGGGATTCTACAAGACATTCTCCATGATGACATCAACCATTTTGGTAAGCAGATATTTCCTAGTTTCATGTATCAATTGATGGTACTTGGAAGATAGTTGAACAAAAGTTTTGCATGTGTGCATGCATGAGTGTATGCATGTGTGTGTGTTGCATTTTTTGGTGTCTCTAATGATTAGCACAGTGCCTCCCACATAGTGAGTGAAATAAATGTTTCTTGACTGACTCTTATGTTTTCTTTGATAAGAAATTGTGAGGAGCCTAGTGTCTAAGACTAGGGAAATAATAATTCTGCTGTATTCTGTCTGACTCAGAACACACTTAGAACACTGTGTTTAATTCTCGGTACCACATTTTAAGAAGGACTTTAATAAACTAGAAAGTCAAGAGAAGAATAAACATGATTGTAAAAGATATCAAGGTCATGTCATATGGAACTCAATTGAAGGAGATGTTTAACCTTAAAAAGTGCAGTTTTGTGGGGGTGTGGGGAACACTGATATATTCTGTTCATGAAATCATAGTTGCAAATATTAGGGCTTGAAGAAATCTAAGAGGTCGTCTAGCCCAGCCCACTCTTTTAAAGGGGAGGAAATTGGGGTTGAGAGGATAACTTGTCCAAGATCACAAAGGTGCTAAGTATAAGAAGCAGGATTCTTTCCCTTGCTATGCAAATCCTCTAAAATAATAACTTATCTTAAAGAGCATTTTATTGGGATCACCATTTTTATATTCAGGGACAAGATTACAGTATTTCACTGGAAAAATCTAGAAATGTTCTAGCATTTCGATAGGGCTATGTGGCTTCAAAACCATAAGCAGATAGTATGTATCTACTTACAATCATAATAGTATGTAGACTTTATTAAAAAAAACACTGGAGGAAAAGGGGGAGTGCAGTAGATTTTGCTCATATCCCTAAATGTATAATATTGGGGCAAGGAATTTAAATGATGAACTAGAGGAAGCCTGGGCATTTTTCTTTTCCTGCTTTGGAGCAGATCTGAGCAAGGTGGATATACCCCCTTGGTACATAAACTGCCTGGACATCTCAGTTCCCAAAAGGTAGCAGATTATGGAGAATCCACAGCCTCTTCTAGGGGAAGTGGTAGGGGATAGAGAATAGTCTTTTAAGTTTGTAATTTGAAGAAATCTAGGTATAAATACTGCCATTGCCACTTTGCAGCTATATGACCTTAATTAAATAGGCCACTCAATCTCTTTGCACCTCAGTTTTCTCCTCTACAAAATATAGTAACAATTTCTGTAGTACCTGTAGCACTGGAGTTATTATAGGGTTCAAATGAAATAATGTATGTGAAATGCTTGGCCTATTTCAAAGCGCTTTTCCCCCAATGCCTCTTTTTACATTCACCTTGTCTCCTCCTTTGAATTCCTCACAAAACTTTTCTCATGAGCTGGACCAGTCATAGAAGGCCTCCTCCTCTAGTATGTTTGTACACAAACTCTGCATGGCCATTAAGTCTAACACACACACACACACACACACACACACACGCACACACACACACACACCCACCACATACACATAATAATAATAACTTTGTGCAAGCTACCAATCTTTGGCACTCAGGACACTTTTCTTTGTCCAGAATGGATTTTGCTTTCAAGTCTTGGTTTCTTGCTTAATTTGGAATACTTCTGCATCCCCACCCCACCCTACAAGTTTTCCTTCAAACTTTCCATCATAAACATTTAATATTGCCTCGTGGCTGGCTGTGGTGTTTTCCCCAGCAGCAGTAGGTATCATCTAGAAGGCAGACCATAATATCCTGTTTTTTTCTCATTCTCTATATTTGCATTTAGTTTGGTAAATTATTTATCAGCAGTGAATTTAGATTTCTTTTCCCTATTGGTTTCCTGGTTTCTTCCCCTTAATTACCATAGCTAAGCTTTTTGAGACTCAAGTTCTGAAGAATCACTGACTAAACAGTTGGTGTTGAAATGAGCCCTGTGAATATTCTACACCAATCCAGTATGGCTTCAGTGTTGCTTTGGTGTCTTGTCAGTGTGGTGCTCTGGGACTCAGTGCTTGGTGATTTTCGGGGTGAGGGGAATAAATAAGAAGGGTGAGTAATGATTTTTGTCTAGTCTTTCTACAATGAAATATCATGAAATTAGAACCTGGGTTTTTCTAGACATTTGCCTCAATAGGGATGCTCCCTCTCTCTCTTCACCAAATACCATTAAATTGAAACACTTGAATTACATGTCTAGAGTCCATAGCTTAGTTAATGACCATGTTCAGTTTGCTATCATAGCTGACAATTCATCAATAGCCCATTATGCTAATGTTACCTTTCCCTCCCAAGCCAGCACACATAAAGAAAACCAGTTTTATAAAATTGGTAGTTTTAAATTAACTGTCATTGGAAAAAGGTCATTTTCTCAAAAAAGATCTGAGAGGCACATTCAAAACCCTAAGGATATGATTATCTTCTTTCTTTTCTATTGACTGGTTCCATTTTTAAAAAAAGAAAAGAATTGGTGAGAACTATTATTGGATAAACTATGGTAAGAATTCTCTCAATTCATTTTTTGCTCACACTGGAAGTGAAAGCTAACATTCTGTAAAGAAATGTTAGAATTCATCAGTTGTATTTCCAAGGTTTTTTTTTTTTCTGACAGTTATGCATAACACCACATCTAAAGAATTCTCCCTTTAAGTGGAACTCTCTCTGTCTCTCTCTCTCTGTCTCTCTCTCTCTGTCTGTCTGTCTCTCTCTCTGTCTGTCTGTCTGTCTGTCTCTGTCTCTCTCTGTCTCTGTCTGTCTCTGTCTCTCTGTCTCTCTGTCTCTCTCTCTCTTTCTCTCTCTCTCTGTCTCTGTTTCTCTGGCTCTCTCTCTGGCTCTCTCTCTCTCTGTCTCTCTCACATACACCATATTTGAGGCACAATTCAAATAACTTATAGGTTATTATGATATACATATTTCTGATGGGGATTTTGGTCTTTTCAATGATGCATCTTATTACTAAGGTAACTTCTAGACAAATCAAAAACAGAAACATGGAATATCAAAAATGCTTTCACCAGTGAGGAAGGAATGTGGCAATGATAAGATACTACTGCAAATTCATTCAGTGTTTGGTTCTTACATGCTCCAATATCTTCATTAACCTTCCCATTCCATGAATTTGCTCCATTTTTTAAATCTCCCATCAGTGATTTAATCAAAATACCTAAGAATGTGTGATACTTTTTTTCTTTTCTCTTCTTTTTTTGGAGGGCAATTGGGGTTAAATGACTTGCCCAAGGTCATATGGCTAGTTTTTGTGTTAACTGTCTGAGGCCAGATTTGAACTCAGTTCCTCAGATTCCAGGGCTGGTGTTCTATTCCCTGTGCCACCTAGCTGCCCCTGTGTGATACTTTTTAAACCTTCTCAAAAGGAGCTTTATAAGACATTTGTCTACTGTCCACACCAGAATTATATTAAATCATGGAGATGGAGCTAAGTAGATAAAGAAAAAATAAAAGCGTAGGAAAGAGCTCTTTTTTTCCTGCTACCTTGGAAGTGGCAAGAAGATGATCAAAAAAGATAAAGAGCCATTAGTTGGTTTATTGGGATAATGATAGTGACTGAGAGAAGACAGAATTAGTACATTCTTATTTTCTTTCTGTTGTGGAAAAATGGAACAAAATTGGTTCATGGGGAGTTGAAAGTGAGGATAGGTGAGCATATGGTGAGAGAACTTCTACCTTGCCTCAGTGAATTCAAGTCACTCAACCAGAATGAATAATATTCCATTGTTCCACAATATTCATTAAGTATGAGAGCTGTACCATTGTTATTTATATTTATTTTAATATGTTTTCAAGTAATAAATATTTTAATTATTCTGTCCCTTCCACTACTCCCATTTAACAAATTCAAAAGAAAAATTTTCAATGTATATGTGGTTCTGCAAAACAAACCCTCAAATTAACCATGTCCAAAAATGTTTGTCTCTGGATTTTAAGTTCATCACTCCTCTCTTAAGAAGTTTTGGGTATTTTTTAATCTTCATTCTTTTGGAAACATAGTTTATTGTTGTGTTGTTCAGCATTCTAAAGTCTTTTAAAGTTTTTTCTTCTTTTCTATAAGGTGACCATATGATGATGATGATGATGATGATGATGATGATGATGATGATGATGATGATGATAGGAACATCCACGTAGAGCTGAAACCTTGGATGCCATCTAGTACAAACTGAGGCCCTAAGGAATTACGTGGTTTACCCTAGGCTACAAATGTAGTGAATATAATAGCTAAGATTCAAACTAAGATTTTTTTTTTCTTTTTGGAGGGGGGAATGCAGGGCAATTAGGGTTAAGTGACTTGCCCAAAGTCACATGGGCTAGTTTTGTGTTAAGTGTCTGAGGCCAGATGTGAACTCAGGTCCTCCTGACTTCAGAGCTGGTGCTCTATTCACTGTGCCACCTAGCTGTCCCCAACCTGAGATCTTCTAATTCCAAACTAAAGACTCTTTCCACTGTGCCAGGTTAGGATTGTGTGGAAGCTGATAATATCCTCCTCAGCAGAAATATAGCTTCCTCCCCTGGAACTAGCCTAGATACTGATAAATTTTCATCTTTTCTTTACCAGAACCAGGCCTCCATCTTCCCTGTTTTCCAGCTCCAACATCACCTCCTCATATACTCTTTATGTGTTATCTTCCTTCAATAGAATTTAAGTTCCTTGAGGTCTTGCTCCCTTATCTTTATATTTTCAGTGTTTAGCAAAGTGCCTAACAATGATCAATAAATTGTCTACCTATCTATCAATCAGTTAATTGATCTGTCTATCATCTATCTACTAGAGGTTTTTTTTTATATATCTGAATATGGATTCCATAGTAAGTTGGTTTTGGTCTTAGGATGGAATTTGATTTAGATCATATCAGGTAAATAAGAACTAGGATAACTTTTATATTTCGGCATAGAAGATGGAAAGTGACTTCAGTGGCCATCTAGTCTTACTTATATTTGGAAATGTAATTCCCAACAAGTGTTCATCTGTTCTTTGCATTAAGAACTACAAATGAGGGAAAACACCCATCTTTATGGGCAGAAAATTCTAACTTTTGGTTAACTCTAATTGAGTATGTACTTGGTCCTAGTGTCCTCAGGGAACGATTCAAATTTTCTTGGGCTAGGGAATGAAAAGATCCTAGAATATATGGACTATCTGAATAGAGTAGGCTTCAGTTGTCTCCCTATGGATAAAGAAAGCACATGGAAAGAAGAAAGACCAAATGAACACACACCTAGATGTGAGCTATTACTGAGTTGTTACTAAGTTGAGTGGATAAGAATAAAATATAGAGATGGAATAAGTATTAGCACTGTTAGACACATACTTTTCTGGTTGATTGAGCAGATCTAAAAATAGTCTTTAATGGAGTTGTGTCAGCTTGGTAAGCAGTTACTAGTGGAGTCATTAAGGATATGTATATGGTGGGGCACAGTCAACATGGCAGAGTAGAAACAGGACTTCTTTGGGATTATGGGTCCCACCTCCTCCAATTTATGTAAAAACTAGAAAAACTAGAAAAACTTTGGAGCTAGAGAACCCACAAAATGACAAAGAGAAGCTAACCTCCCACTGAGGACAGTCTGGCAGGCTGGCAGGAAGTGGCCAGCACAGCACTCTGGGAGCTGACTCTATCCCTGCTCCAACACCCTGCTCCAACCTATGGTTTTAACCTCAGGTTGGCTTGACCAGCCCCTAAGCTGGAGGGACTTCAGATCACCAGCAACTGTGGTGGTTTCCAGAATTATCAACACAGATGCTAAAGACAAAGTGAGAGGTCAGAGCAGTGTGAACTCTAGGATCCAGTAGTTTGGGAGTATTGTTGGCCTTTGGCCCCATGGCAAGAAGCAGCTGAGATATGTCAGCCTTGCAGCCACAGCCATGTGGCTGCTTCAGCTCCTGGTCTGCAGATTGTAGGGGGACCAAGCAACCAGTCTGAGGGGTAATCACTCTTGCTTTAACCTGCTTGGATCTGGATTGCTCTCTAGGGTAGAGGTCCTGGTGTTTATGACCAGCTTGCTAAAGCGTGTGGAAGCTTCCAAGAGGGCACCCAACTAATACCTTTGGAAGCTGAGAAAACTGCAGTATTTGGTACAAATGCTGTCTGGTAGCAGAGTCATACTGTGGCAAAAAGACCAAAAGTCAAGTAATTGAGTGGCAACATGAGCAGGCAAAGGAAGCAAAGCAAACAGAGCAACCCAACTTTACACTCCTATTTTAGGGACAAAAAAGATCAAAGCATGAAACAGGAGGAAGACAGTGAAGTTAGTACTCTTGAACGAAAAGCTTTCAAGAAAAATACAAGTTGGTTACAGTCCATAGAGGACCTTAAGAAGGATTTGAAAACCAAATAAGAGAAGTGGAGGAAATATTAGGAAAAGAAATAAGAATGATGCAAGAAAATTATGAAATGAGAGTCAACAATCTGACTGAAGAAAATAACACCTTAAAAATAGATTAACACAAATGGCAAAAGAGGCTCAAAAAGGCAATGAGGAGAAGAATGCCTTAAAAAGCCTAATTTGCCAGATGAAAAAGAATCTCAAAAGCTCACTGAAGAGAATCATTCCTTTAGAATTAGATTGGAGCAAATGGAAGCCAGTGATTTTATGAGAAATCAAGATACTATTAAACAGATGCAAACAAATTTAAAAAATATAAGACAATTTGAAATATCTCATTAGGAAAACCACTGACCTGGAAAATAGATCCAGGAAAGATCACTTAAAAATTATTGGACTACCTGAAAGCCATGATCAAAAAAAGAATTTAGAAATCATCCTTCAAGAAATTCTCAAGGAAAATTGCCCTGATTGATGTTTTAGAATCAGAGGGCAAAATAGAGCTTGAAAGAATCCATAGATCACCTCCTGAAGAAGATCCCAAAAAGAAAACTACTAGGAATATTATAGCTAGGTTCTGGAATTACCAGATCAAGGAGAAAATATTACAAGGATGCAGGAATTAACAATTTGAATATTGTGGAAACACAATCAGGATAACACAGGATCTGGCAGCTTCTACTCTGAGGGATCAAAGGGCTTGGAATATGAAATTCCAAAGATCAAAGGAGCTGGGATTAAAACCAAGAGTCACCTACCCAGCAAAACTGAGCATCATGTTCCATGGCAAAATATAATCATTCAATGGAATAGAGGACTTTCAAGCATTCTTTTTTTTTTTTTTGCTTTTTGGAGGGAAATTGGGGTTAAGTAACTTGCCCAAGGTCACACAGCTAGATTTTTGTTTTTGTGTGTGTTAATTGTCTGAGGCCGGATCCAAACTCAGGTCCTTCTGACTCCAGAGGCGACGCTCTACTTACTGCGCCACCTAGCCGCCCCCAAAGCATTCTTTTAAAAAAAAAATTATTAGTTTAGTTTCAGTTAACAAGATTCAATTCCATAGTTCCTTGATTTTCAAATTTCCTTTACTTCCCTCCCCCCACCCCCCACGACAGCATATAGTCCAGTATAGGATCTGCAAATACATTCATATTAGACATTAGTCCAATTACAAAGGCGTATTGTACTAGGTGGGATGAAAAATGGTAAAGAAGAAATAAAACCAAACAATGAAAAGAAAAAGATCAATTAGTTTGCTTCCATCAGGATTCAAGCTCAGCCCTTTCTAGTTATATCTCTGGATGTCGCATTTCTCTCCTTCATGAGTCTTTCAGGATTGACTTATATCACTGCATTGCTGAAAAGAATCCAGTCTGTCATAGTTGGTCATCACACATATGATGTGTCTGTGATTGTATACAAATTTCTTCTGATTCTACTCTCCCTACTCATCATCAGTTTGTATAAGCCTCTCCAGGTAAATGTGAAATCTGTCTCCTCCTTATTTCTTATAGCGCAATAATATCCCATTACATTCATATACCACAACTTGTTTAGCCATTCCCCAATTGATGGGCACCCCTTTAATTTCCAATTCTTTGCAACCATGAAAAGAGCTGCTATAAATATTTTTCTACATTTGGGTCTTCCTCCCTTTTCTATGATCTCTTTGGGATATAACCCTAGAAGTGGTATTCCTGGGTCAAAGGGCATGAAATTATTTATAGCCCTTTGGGTATAATTCCAGATTGCTCTCCAGAATGGTTGGATAAGTTCAAAACTCCATCAGCAATGTATTAGTGTTCCAATTTGCCCACATCCTCTCCAGCATTTCTCATTTTCTTGTTTTGTCTTCTTAGCCAATCTGACTGGAGAGAAGTGGTATCTCAGAGTTGTTTTGATTTGCATTTATCTAATTAACAGTGATTTAGAGCATCTCTTCATATGCTTATAGATATCTTTAATTTCTTTCTCTGAAAACTTCCTGTTCATATCCTTTGACCATTTATCAATTGGGGAATGACTTGTATTCTTATAGATTTGACTCAATTCTATGTAAATTTTAGAGATGAGTCCTTTATCAGAGACATAGGTTGTAAAAATTCTTTCCCAATTTCCCATCTCCCTCTTGATATTGGTTACATTGGCTTTGTTTGTACAGAAGCTTTTCAATTTAATGTAATCAAAATTATCCATTTTCCATTTTATAATGCTCTCTAATTCTTGTTTGGTCCTAAAGTCTTCCCCCTCCACAAATCTGTTAGGTAAACAATTCCTTGCTTTCCCAGATTACTTACAGTATTGTCCTTTATACCTAGATCATGCACCCATTTAGATTTGATTTTGGTATATGGTGTTAGATAATGATCTATGCCCAGTTTCTGCCATACTGTATTCCAGTTTTCCCAGCAGTTTTTGTCAAATAGTGCATTTTTATCCCCCAAACTGTGGTCTTTGGGTTTATCAAACAATAGGTTACTATATTCATTAACTGCTGGGTGTCCTGCACCTAATCTATTCCGTTGATCCACTACTCTACTCCTCTGTCAGTACCAAGCAGTTTTGATGTCTGCTGCTATATAATACAGATTAAAATCTGGCATAGCTAGTCAATGTTCCCTAGCATTTATTTTCATTAATTCCCTTGATATTCTAGATCATAAGTTTTTCCAAATAAATTTTGTTATTATTTTGTCTAACTCTAAAAAGTAGTTTTTTGGTAAATTGATTGGTATGGCACTAAATAGATTGTTTAGTTTGGGTAAAGTTGTCATTTTTATTATATTAGCTCTACCCAGCCATGAGCAATTGATATTTTTTCCAATTAGTTAGATCTGATTTTATTTGTGTGAGAAGTGTTTTGTAGTTGTGATCATATAGGTTCTGGGTTTGTTCTGGCATGTAGATTCCCAAATATTTTATAATGTCTACAGTGACTTTAAATGGGATTTCTCTTTCTATCTCTTGCTGTTGAGTTTCATTAGAGATGTACAGGAATGCTGAAGATTTATGTGGGTTTATTTTATATCTTGCAACTTTGCCAAATTTATTTATTGTCTGAAGTAGTTTTTTACTTGATTCTCTAGGATTCTCTAAGTATATCATCTGCAAAGAGTGATAGCTTGGTCTCTTCTTTGCCTAATTTGATTCCTTTGATTTCTTTTTCTTCTCTAATTGATACTGCTAATGTTTCTGACTTTCAAGCATTCTTGATGAAAAAAACAGTTGAATAGAGAATTTGACATTCAGATACAAGAAGCAAGAGAAGCATGAGAAGATAAACAGGGAAAAGAAATCATAAGAAACTTATCAAAGTTGAACTATTTACATCCCTACATGGTAAAAAGATAATTTTCTCAGTATGACAATAGTGGAAGGGAATAGAAATGTATGTGTTTACATATACACACACACACACACACACACACACATATATATATATATATAAATTGTGTCCGTATGCATACATACATATATATAGGAGGGTATATGGGCATATGTATACACATGTGAATGTGTGTATATATGTGTAGAGTTATTCATAGATAGAAAGCAGAGGACAAATTTAATAGGAAGGGATGATACTTAAAAGGTGAAATTAAGAGGTGTGTGAGGAATATAATGAGAGGAGATGGGGAGAGACAGAATGGGGTAAACTATCTCATATAGAAGAGGCAAGGGAAAATGCTTACAATGGAGGGGAAGATCAAAGGAAGGCAAAATGGAGTGGCTCAAGCTCATTCTTATTGAATTTGGTTTAAGGAGGCAATGACATACACACTAAATAGTGTATCTCACCCTACAGAAGAGTAGGGGGAAGGGGATGAGAGGGGGTATGATGGAAGGGAGGGAAGGCTGGGGGGGAGGGAAGTTAGAAGCACCCACTTTTGAAAAGGGACAGGATCAAAGTAGATAATAGAACAAGTGGGACATGGGATAGGAGGGAGGGAAATATAGTCATTCTTTTACAATATATCCACTATGGAAATGTTTTGCATACCTATACATGTACAACCTATCTTCCCAATAAGGGTGGTTGACAAGGGAGGAAGGTAATGAATCTAGAATTCGAAGTTTTAAAATCAAATATTTAAATATGTATATATATACATATACATATATATATATATATATATACTATTATTAATATTATTTTTCATGTAACTGGGAAATGACATACAGGCAGTGAGGCATAGATATCCACCGTGCCCTACTAGAAAGTCAGAGGGAATATGGGAGAAGATAAGGGAGAGAACAGATTGTAGGAGAGTATATCCAGTGGGATCTCTATTTTGCGGTGGTGGTTTGGGGAAAAATAGGGAGAAAATTTTTAACTCAAAATCTGGTGGAAATGAATGATGTAAACCAGAAGCTAATAAAGCATTTGATTAAAAAAAAAAGAATATGTATTTGACCCTGTGATGTTTAAAATTGTATATCAATTACCTGGATGAAGGCATAAATGGGAATATTTGTCAAATTCATAGATGATATAAATCTCAGAGGAATAATGAACCTTACAGATAAAAAATTTAATATCTAAAATGGCTTGAAGAGTGGATCAGCTTGTTTCAAAAAGAAATTTAATAGGAGATAATGTAATGTTCTAAAAATAGATTCAAAAAGCCAACTTCACAAGTATAGCATAGGAATATCTAGACTGTCATTCTTCTGAAAATAATCTAGGGGGTTTCAATATGTCAACAGTATTAAAATAAAAGTTTTTTTTTTAAAGGCTAATGCAACCTTGGACTAAACTGAGGAAGTGACAAGTTCAGTTAAAAGAGTCATAATATTTTGGTCAGATCCCATTTAGAATACTGTGTTTAGTCATACCACATTTCATTACAAATGGGAACATGTCCATAGAAAGACGACGAGAATGAAAAGGAGACACATACTTATGAGGATTGTGAAAGGAACTAGAGATGTTATTATATGAGAGGAGAAGCCTTAAATTATACCTATTTGTAAGTATTGAAAGAGCTATAATGTAGAAAAAGGATTAGGTTCATGAAAAAAATTTTAGAAAAGATCTGAGTTTGAATCCTGCCTCTAATATATTTTAGCTTTGTGATCATAATCAAGTATCATCTATAGTTTTCTAATATTTAAAATGGGAATAAAGATGCTTTTGGAGTTTTTGTGAAGATCAAAGGAGATATCATATATAGGATATCCTCAGAGTCTTAGTAAGGTAGCTTTTTAAAGGTAGCTTGAAGAAAGCATAAGACTGAACTAACACTTTTGAGACATGTATGTATACACACATGTCCAAAAAACTTAGAAAATCTAAAGGTACTATAAACATGTCAGATTACTATTAGTATGATTGTGCTTTGCTCTTAAAGTCAGAATTAGTAACAATCTGCGGAAGATTCAGAGAGGTAGAATTAAACACAATGTAAGGGAAAATTTTCTAATAAATACAGCAATATAAAAGAGGAATATGTTGTTTTGGGTGGCAAAGGGTATTCCTTCTTTGGTGGTCTTCAGATGAAGGTTGGATGAACAGCTATTATTGATATTGAAGAATTAATATTCAAGCACAATTTGGACTAGATGACCTCTGAGGCATCTTTTAACTGAAATTATGTCATTCTGTGAGATGCAAAAAAAAAAAATTACTGTGTCAAACATTTGAATGCTCAGGCTACATAGGATCATGTCTCTATTTGAAACTATCTAAATCAATCATTTTAAGCTAGTGTTCATGAACTTTTAAAAATGGTGATAACTGTATTTAATAGAATTGGATTCCTTTGTATTTGTATTTTACTTTATACTCTTAAAAATATTCTCAGAAGGGGCCCATAGATTTTTACCAGACTGGCAAAAGAGTCCTTGGTATACATACCCCAACTCTCATACCCAAACACACACAACTCCTCTCCTTACACTATACCCATAATATAGAAGGCAAATTGAATTATTCACTTTTCAAATAATTTTTTTATGTAGACAGGGAAGGATCTACAAAATAAGGTGAAAATGTGGACATTTAAATTATTTTACATAGTCAAATGTTAAATGGTGCGTTAGTTATCTGGTCTTAACCAAATGCATTGAAGTCTGCTTGGTTGTACAAAACTATTGATTCTTACGTGGAAGTAGGGTTAAGTTTGTTTTTACTAGGCACCAGAGAACCAGATTAGGAACAATGAAAAGAAGATGAAAAATGGGATATTTTAGCTCCATCTGAAGAGACATTTCATGATATGCAGCATTTTCCAAAAGGGAAACAGTCTACTTCTAGAAATCAAAAGACTTGCCTAGTTCTAGTTTTTCCTGTCTGATGCAGTCAGGGTGAGTTACCAAGGATCCTATAATATGGAAGTTGAAGGAAAAGATCTAGTCCAACCCCTCAATTTACAAATGAGAAAACTAAGCACAAGAGGGATTGTAAGATTTACCCAACTGTCATATAGGTAGTAAATTGCAGCACCAAGAGTGTAAACAAGGTTCTCTATCACCAGACCCAGATTTCTTTTCACTATACTCTGCTATATCACTCCTTTGGTCTTCTTTCCCATCATATAAATGAATTAGACTAGATGATCTGTAAAATATTTTCAATTTCCAACAATCCATATATATATTTGCTAGTTATAAGAGAAAACAATTTTCTGAAAAGAGCAGAATGAATAAGAATTGTGAATGTCTGTCTTTGGTTTGCTTAATGAAGCATCTGATAATTTTGGCATTCATTTATCATTATACAATTCAACTATCTATACACCTAGATAATGAATCTTAATGCCTTTTTCACCAGATAGTTTAGGAACTTTTTCATCTTTTAAAATAAATGTCAGGCAGGACTTTCCATGTGACTTATAGGCTTTTGGGAACTCAGAAGTTAAGACCAAATTTGTTAGTCACTAAACAAAGCAGATTGTGATAATAAAGGAGGTTGAAATATCTGAATATTTCTGGTGCCACAAAAGTTCATAAGTTATACATACAGTAGAATTACCATTTCTCAATGTTGATAACCAATTCTTTATGTAGCACAATGTTGGGCACTGATCCCCACTCTTCTTTCGCTTTTTCTCTTTAGCTGGCTCATTCATCCAACTTGCTCATGTGATTTTAGGTTGAAATTTCTAAAGGGGATAAATATGCTGCCACTGCTACTATACAAAGGAACTGCTGACTAGTATGATCCTTATTTAGCAAATAAGGAACTATTAACCCTTAATCAGACAAATTTGCTAATCAAAAAGCGAAAAAAGAATGATTAAAACAGAACATTCTACTCATAAACCCGGGACACACTCTCCCAAGTGTTTATTTTTCATATAATGTTTCTGCTCAAATTGTTTTCCTAGTTCTGTAACTTCATTTATTGGCACAATAATGTTCTATTAGATTCATGTGGCATAATTCATTTAGGCATTCCCCAAATGTTAGGCACCCTCTTTGTTTTCCAGGATTTGCTCAAACAAAAAGAACTGCTAAAACAACATACATACACACATATCTATACCTAAATATAATTTTCCCCTCTTTTTGAATTCTTAGGTGTATAGACCTAGTAATGACATCACTTGATCAAAGGGTATGCAGTTTAGTGACTTTGGGACCATACTTCCATATTGCTTTCTAGAATGAGTGGAATAATTCACACTAATCCACTGTGAACCAGTGTGTTTGTCTTCCCACTTCCTTTAAACAAGTGTTATTTCCTACTTTTTGTCTTTGCCAATCTGATAAGTGTGAAGTGGAATCTCAGAGTTATATCAATTTGCATTTCTCTAATAAATATTTAGAACATTTTTACAACTTAACCATCTCTTGTAGTTTTTCCTTTCAGGAATGCTTGTTCATATCCTTTGACTATTTTGTTTACTAGGGAATAGCTGTCTTCCATATATATTCTGATCAGTTCCTAATGTGTTTTGGATATCATACCTTCATTAGAGAAATTTGTTGCAAACATTTCCATCTAGTGAACTGTTTCTCTTCCACCTTTTTGGATTTTATTTTTAACTATTTCTGTTCCCCCTCTTTTCGTCCTCTGTTTGTCTCCTCTATGCCAACTTCATTTTATTTTATTTTATTTTTTTAAAGTCGGTAGTCCTCCCCTCCTCTCTTCTTTCCTTGTCTCAGGGAACTATTCAAAGCTGTGAGTTGAAATATATGAGTCCTCAGGAACAATTTTCTTCCAGGACATTGTAAGGGTCCTCATTTTCAATTACCTTCTTAAGATGAGAATGTCTCTATAGCTGCTTTTGAAGTTCTAAAGACTTTTAAGTGGTTCTTTATATGTCCCTACTGGTCGGGAAATTTTGAAAGCTTTAGTGCAGTAACAAATGCTTGGTAAGTAGGCTCTAGGGACTTTCTGTTTTACAGAAGGGAGGCCAAAAATATTTCTCAAAGGCAAAATCAGCTTGGAGTTGTTTCACCTGAAAATAGCACCCACAAAATTAGCTTTCTCTTTAGAAAAATAAATTTGTCCATAAGGAACAAGCTTCTGCTAAAATCTTATTGCAGTGCCTTTTTGGAGAAGCCCTATGGTGCAGTGAAAAATTCACAGGCCTGAAATCAGAAAACAAGGTTTGAATCCTACAGTGTCCGGTCCACCTCAGGTCCTTGACAGTTCCTGTTTCTGGGAAGGCAAAGCTTTACAGAGCCACAATAATATACATGCACATTGCCAGCACAATCATCAATTCGCTGTCTGCCTGTGAAATCAACTCAGACCCATCAACAACGTCTGAGAACTCAACACAAATCATCAACATAGAAATCAATACAGACCCACAAACAAGGTCCATGAGGTCAGCACCAATCATTAGTAAAGTCCCAGGACCTCCAAAACCCTCCTCCAGGACTTCTGTAAACATACAACCAGAAAATCCTCTTTCTGGGCTTCCAGTAAGGTCCCAGGGCTTCTGTACAAAGTATCATAAACAAACATGAACACAGACAAAGCAGAGAAACAGAGTGCCTTCTCTGACTTGACTCCTTCTTGACTCTGCCACCACAAAAGTCCTCTTTTCAGCTCCTGTTGTCTTTAGCACTGGGGCTCTCCTTATATAGTCATTAATTCCTCCCTAGGAGTTCACAAGTTAAGGAGTTCACACATTCTGTTTCTTAAGAGCCTGAAACAAGGTGATAATTCAGTAGCTGAAACAAGGTGTGAACCACTTCTGTGCTTGCCATTACACCAGGTTCTGAAAGGTTTATGTTATACAAAATTTTAACAAAGGGTTCTTCATATGAGTCACACAAGAATCACATGAAAGTAATCCCAGACAGAAGCCCCTTGCAATGGGACACAAAACAAAAATATTTGGGGTAAATTTAGGACCCAGGGGTACCCCAAATTTCTTCTAGCTATCTCTAGCATTCCTGGATAGTTAATGGGGTCAGGCAACATTCTGAGTGCAAGCAACCTCTAATCACATAGAAGATTTTAAACAATATAATATTTTTTCTGAACAGAATAATAAATAATTTACCTCATAGCATATTCATATGTGTATTTGTGTGTATGCATATATGTATATGCATATATATGTATTAAATGATAAGTTACATAAGTATCAAAATGGTTTGACAAATACAAATGGTCTGGAATCATAAAGATTTCAATCCATTTTTTTCCTGCTTAAAAGATGGGCATTGCACTTTGTAAGGATAAGAATGATCCAAATACTGTAAATTATTACACAATGTTCATGACTACATTAATAAATAAAATTTTCATTAAGCTAAAGATACAATAAATTGAAATTGATTTTTGTATTCATTTGATAATAACAAAATTCTGAATTTCTTATAGCACATATTAGAACTAAATAACCAATGGTAACCAATGGTTAGCATAGTAAACAATACTATGTTAGAGGTATTAAGGACCTTAGAGATGATCAAGTCACAACTTCTCAGACTCACATAAGGAAATTGAGGTGTAGATAGGTTAAATTATTTGTTTAAGGTCATGTAACATTGATCAAATTAGGAATCGATACTCTTTTTGCTATCAAAAAGGTATGAAAATGTGTAGTGTTGGAATGTTTAGAGGGGGTGCATTTCACAGCAGAGCCCAAGGTTTGATGTCTTAGAAGAAACATTTTTTCCTCTGAATTTAATACAAAAATGGATCATTGCTAAGGAAGGTACCAGCATCTTTTTGTTTCTTTTGAGAAAATGAGAACCAACAAACAACTTGCTCCCTAGCATGCATTATCTATCCCACAAATATAATATCTCAAATATCAAAAGGAGAATTTTCTTAATTCTAATATAATAATCTACAATGTTTACTAGCTTATAACTTTGAGACAATTGGTCTAAAGATATTAGCCATTAGAAAGTCTTATTTTGTTTGTTCAATTGAAGGATATGGTTGCAAACATTCTATAAATATATGGTTTTACTATGTTGACTTCCCCATTTCTTTTTTTTTTTTTTTTGCTTTTTGGAGGGCAATTGGGGTTAAGTAACTTGCCCACGGCTAGGTTTGTTTGTGTGTGTGTGTGTGTGTGTGTGTGTGTGTGTTAAGTGTCTGAGGCTGGATCTGAACTCAGGTCCTTCTGACTCCAGGGCTGGCACTCTACGCACTGCGCCACCTAGCCATGCCCCCCACCCATTTTTTAAAAAATAAGAATACCAGATAGAAAATATTTTAATGGATAGAATCTATTATCATTTTAGGCCCCAAACCCAAGCCTTAAAAAAATAAAAAGTTTCTTCTATTCCCTGATGGTGTTATGTTTTGTTATGTTTTTCTTGTCAATCATTCTCCTAATGGTGCTATTATGTGCTTCTCTTTCAATGATGAAAAAGGTAGAACACTGGAGATTTCAAATGGTGCATTTGATAGCAGCTTTCCTTCCTCATCCATCTTTACTAGCCAAGGCCTTAGCTGATTTTCTTTTAAAGAGGATGAACAATGGAATATTCTTCCTTTCAAAATTTTGCCTTGTTGCATTTCCAGTTACAAGATTTATAAGTATAGCCAGATATCATTGGATCTTAAATTTAGTTATTTAAAAATTTTTGAATTATAGTTTTTACCATTCACAGTCCATAACCTTTTGAGTTTAAAATTTTCTCCACCTCCCTCACTTTTCCCCTCCCCAAGACAGGCTGTGGTCTGATAAAGACTGGACATATACATTATTTTTTAAAATTTTTTTAAACAAATGCTTTATTAACTTCTGTTTTACATCATTCATTTCTGCCAGATTTTGAGTTACAATCATTTTCTCCCCGTTATTCCCCTACCTAACCTCCCAGAGTAGCAGTCCCACAAGATATCGCTTCCTCCAATCTGCTCTCTCCCATACCCCCTTCGACTTTTCCATTAGAGGAAGGTGAATCTTTGTGTCCCAATGCCTTCACATCTTATCCCCCAATTATAAGCAAAAGAGTATTAATAATAGTATTTATATATATTTGAAACATTTAATGTTAAGACCTCGAATTTCAGATCCATTTCCTTCTTCTCTTGTCAACCATTCCCTCTTGGGAGATAAGTAATTCAGTATGTGTTGTACATGTCTAGCTATGCAAAACATTATCATAGTAGATATATTGTACAAGGTTGCTTATAATTCCCTCCCACTCATCCCACCCCCAACCTGGTCCATTCCCTACATGATCCTGTCCCTCTATGTAGTGGGTACTTCCAACCAGCCCTTCCCCCAGGGATGCCCTCCCATCCATCATCCCTCTTCTCATCCCCCTTCCCCCTATTCTGTTGCAGGTTGAGATATCCCATTTAGTATGTATGTCATTCTCTCCCTGAACCAAATTCAATGAGAATGTGGTTTTGCCTTTTTTGCCTTCCTATTCTCGCCCTCCATTGCAAACACTTTCCCTTGCTTCTTCTACATAAGATAGTTTACCCTACCCTGTCTCTCCCCATCTCCTCTTGCCACTTTCCTCTCTCACCTCATAATTTCATCCCTTGAGTATTCTCACTTCCCAACAAATTCAACCTATGCCCTCTATCCATATATAACTGTAACCATATACACACACATTCACATATGTATTCATATGACCACACACCCTTCTTCCATTATTTTCATAGTGAGAAAGATATCATCAGTCACAGTTATTCCTTTTCCATATAGGAATGTAAATAGTTCAAATTTGATAAATTCCTTTTGATTTCTTTTCCCTGATTACCTTCTCAGGCATCTCTTGCTTCTTGTGTCTGGATGTCAAATTTTCTATTCAATTCTGGTTTTTTCCTCAAGAATGCTTGAAAGTCCTCTATTCCACTGAATGACCATATTTTCCCCTGAAACAAAATACTCAGTTTTGCTGGGTAGGTGACCCTTGGGTTCATTCCCAGTTCTTTTGACCTCTGGAATATCATATTCCATGCCCTTCGATCCCTCAGTATAGAAGCTGCCAGGCCCTGGGCTATTCTGACTGTGTTTCCACAATATTGAAATTGTTTCTTCCTGGCTGCTTGTAATATTTTCTCCTTGAGCTGGGGATTCTGAAACCTGGCTATAATATTCCTGGGAGTTTTCTTTTTGGGATCTTTTTCAGGAGGTGATCGGTGGATTCTTTCAACCTCTATTTTGCCCTCTGGATCTAAAACATTAGGGGAGTTTTCCTTGAGAATTTCTTGAAGGGTGATTTCTAGGTTCTTTCTTTCATCATGGCTTTTGGGTAGTCCAATAATTTTTAAATTATCTCTCCTGGATCTATTTTCCAGGTCAGTGGTTTTTCCCATGATATATTTCACATTGCCTTCTAATCTTTCATTTGTTTGGATCTGCATAACAGCATCTTGATTTCTCATAAAGTCATTAGCTTCCATTTGCTCCAGTCTAACTCTGAAGGAATGGATCTCCTCAGTAAACTTTTGAGATTCTTTTTCCATCCGGCAAATTTGACTTTTTAAGGCATTCTTCTCCTCATTGACCTTTTGGGCCTCCTTTGCCATTTGAGTTAGTCTATTTTTCAAGGTGTTGTTTTCCTCAGTCAGGCTGTTGAATCTCATTTCATACTTTTCCTGCATCCTTCTCATTTCTCTTTCCAATTTTTCCTCCATTTCTCTTATTTGGTTTTTAAAGTCCTTCTTAAGGTCCACTATGGCCTCCAACCCGCTCATGTTTTCCCCTGGGGCTTTTGGAGCAGGACTTCTGACCTCACAGTCCTTTTCCCACTCTATGCCCCCAAAATAGGAGTCTAGGTTTGCATTTTTCTGTTTCCTTTGCCTTGGCATGTTGCCACTTAATTACTTGACTTTTGGGCTTGTTGCTACTCTATGGCTTTAAGGCCAGATAGAGGAATTTTCGTCTCGAATGTGTGGGGGGCAACTTCCGTTTCTGGCAAGCTGTAAACCCACCCACAACTTCCACCCTAGATCACAATCCAGATCCAGGGAGGTTAAAGCAAGAGAGATTACCCCCCAAGACTGATCGATGGATCTCCCTACAATTTGCAGGCCAGGAGCGGGAGCTGCCTCTGAAAACTCCAAAATGGCGTGTCTCCTCAGTGGCTTCTAGCCCCCAGGGGAGGGAGCTGACACATTCCCCAAATACTGGTCCCAAAGTCCATAGGACCCTAACCTCTTACTTTGTCCTAGGCATGTCTATGTTGATAATTCTGGAGTCACCACTGGTGTTCTGGGGTTCCTCCCTGCCGTCCTGGGGCTAAAACCTCGGCTCACAGGGACCTGTGCTAACCTTGGCTCCCTGCGCTCTGTGTGCTGCTGGCTCCCAGACTGCTGCACTGGTCCTTCCTGCAGGGCTGCTGGGCTGTCCCCAGCGGGAGTTTAGCTTCTCTGTGTCATTCTGTGGGTGCTGGGGCTCCAGAAGTTGTTCAGAGTCCCCTTTTACATAGTTTGGGGGGAATCTGGGGGCAGAGTAGCTTGGATGAGCTGTTTCTACTCCACCATCTTGACTCTACCCGACATATAAATTCTTATTAAACATATTTTCACATTAGTCATGTTGTAGAGAAAAATTAGAATGAAGGGAAGGAGCCACAAAAATTAAAAACAATGAACAAACAAACAAACAAAAGATAGCAACTAGTATGCATACAGATTCCATGGTTTTTCTCTGGATGTGGATAACATTTTCCATTGTGAGTCTTTTGGAGTTGCCCTTAGATCCTTGCATTGCTGAGAAGAGCCAAATCTATCAAAGTTGATCATCATACAATGTGGCTGTTACTTTGTGCAGTGTTCTCTTGGTTGTACTCATTTCACTCAGTATCAGTTCATATAAGTCTTTTCAGGTTTTTCTGAAGTATGCCTGCTCATCATTTCTTGTAGCATAATAGTATTCCATTATATTCATATACCAAAACTTGTTCAGCCATTCCCTAATTAATGGACATCCCCTCAATTTCCAGTTCTTGGCCACTATAAACAGAGCTGTTAAAAATATTTTTGTAGATGTGTGTCCTTTCTTTATTATAGCCCTTGAAGTGGTATTTCTGGGTCAAAGGATATTCACATTTTTATAACCCTTTGGTCATGGATCCAAATTGCTCTCCAGAATGGTTGAATCACTTCACAACTCTATCAACAATTCATCATTGTTCCAATTTTTCCACTTCTTCTCCAGCATTTATCATTTTCCAGTTTTGTTATGTTAACCAATCTGGTAGGTGTGATGTGGTACATAAGAATTGTTTTGATTTGCATTCCTCCAATCAATAGTGATTTAGAGCATTTTTTTCCATATGATTATAGATAGCTTTAATTTCTTTCTCTGAAAACTGCATATTCATATCCCTTGATCATTTATCAATTTGGGAATGACTTGTATTGTTATAAATTTGACTCAGTTCTCTATGTATTTTAGAAATGAAACCTTTATCAGAGACGCTGTAAAAAATTATTTCCCCGGGGAGAATAAGGAAGGCTAAAAAGGCAAAACCACATTCACATTGAATTTGGTTCAGGGAGAAAATGACATACATACTAAATGGGATATCTCAACCTGCAGCAGGATATGGGGAAGGGGAATGAGAGAAGGGATGATGGATGGGAGGGCATCCTTGGGGTGAGGGGAGGTTGGAAGTACCCACTACAGAAGAGGGACAGGATCATGTAGGGAATGGACCAGGTGGGGGGTGGGATGAGTGGGAGGGAATTATAAGCAGCCTTGTACAATATATCTACTATGATAATGTTTTGCATAGCTAGACATGTACAACATATACTGAATTACTTATCTCCCAAGAGGGAATGGGTGACAAGGGAGGAAGGAAATGGATCTGAAAGTCGAGGTCTTAACGTTAAATGTTTCAAATGTATATAAATACTATTATTAATACTCTTTTGCTTGTAATAGGGAGATAAGATGTGCAGGCATTGGGATGCAAAAACTCACCTTCTTGTAATGAAAAAGTCGATGGGGGTAAGGGAGAAGGTATGGGAGAGAGCAGATTGGAGGAAGTGATATCTTGTGGGACTACTATTCTGGGAGGTTGGGTAGGGGAATAATGGGGGGGAAATGATTGTAACTCAAAATATGGTGGAAATGAATGATGTAAAACAGAAGTTAATAAAGCATTTGTTTAAAAAAAAAGTAAAACCAAAAAAAATTATTTCCCAATTTTCTTCTTCTCTCCTAATCTTTGTTGCAAAATCTTTTCAATTTAATGTAATCAAAATTTTCCATTTTGCATTTCATGATGTTGTCTATCTCTTCTTTGGTCATAAAATTTTCCGTTCTCCATAAATCTGAAAGTTAAAATGTTCCTTGCTCTCTCAGTTTTCTTATAGTGTCAGCCTTTATATTTAAATCATGTTATGTAGTGTAGGATGTTGGTCTATGCTCAGTTTCTGCTATGCTATTTGCCTGTTTTCCCAGCAGTTTTTGTCAAATAGTGATTTCTTTTTATTTTTTTATTATTTTAATAGTATTTATATATATTTGAAGCATTTAATTTTAAAACCTCGAATTTCATATTCATTCCCTTCCTCCCTTGTCACCCATTCCCTCTGGGAAGATAAGTAACTCAGTATGTGTTGTACATGTATAGCTATATTGTAAAAGGCTGCTTATAATTCCCTCCCACTCATCCCACCCCCAACCTGGTCCATTCCCTTCATGATCCTGTCCCTCTTCTGTAGTGGGTACTTCCAACCAGCCCTCCCCCCAGGGATGCCCTCCCATCTATCATGCCCCCTCTCATCCCCCTTCCTCCTATTCTGCTGCAGGTTGAGATATCCCATTTAGTATGTATGTCATTCTCTCCCTGAACCAAATTCAATGAGAATGTGGTTTTGCCTTTTTTGCCTTCCTATTCTCCCCCTCCCTTGCAACCACTTCCCCTTGCTTCTTCTACATGAGATAGTTTACCCTACCCTGTCTCTCCCCATCTCCTCTTGCCACTTTCCTCTCTCACCTCATAATTTCACCCCTTAAGTATCATTCCTTCCCAACAAATTCAACCCATGCCCTCTATCCATGTATAACTGTAAACATAGGTACACATATTCACATATGTATTCATATGGCCATACGCCCTTCTTCCATTATTTTCATACTGAGAAAGGTTTCATCAGTGACAATTATTGTTTTTCCATGTAAGAATGTAAATAGGTTAACTTTGATAAGTTCCTTTTGATTTCTTTTCCCTGATTACCTTTCTCAGGCATTTCTTGCTTCTTGTGTCTGGATGTCAAATTTTCTATTCAACTCTGGTTTTTTCCTCAAGAATGCTTGAAAGTCCTCTATTCCACTGAATGACCATATTTTCCCCTGAAACAAAATACTCAGTTTTGCTGGGTAGGTGACCCTTGGCTTCAATCCCAGCTCTTTTGCCCTCTGGAATATCATATTCCATGCCCTTTGTCAAATAGTCATTTCTTATCCCAGAAGCTTGGGTCATTGGGTTTATCAAATGGTAGATTACTATACTCGTTGACTGCTGTGTCTTTTGTACCTAACCTATTCCACTGATCCACCACTTTATTTTTAGCCAGCACCAAGTTGTTTGGATGATTACTGCTTTATAATACAGTTTAAGATCTGGTATGGCTAGGCCACCTTCCTTAGCGTTTCTTTTCATTAATTCCCTTGATATTCTGGACCTTTTGTTTTTCCAGATGAATTTTGATATTCTTTTTTTCTAGCTCTACAAAATAATTTTTGGCAGTTTGATTGGAATGGTATTGAATAAGTAAATTAATTTAGGTAGAATTGTCATTTTTATTTTATAGTAGCTCTGCCTACCCATGAGCAACTGATGTTTTTCAAATTATTTAGATCTAACTTTATTTGTATTCATATAGTTCTGAGTTTGTTTTGTCTGTTATCTCTTGGTGTTGGGCTTTATTAGCAATATATAGAAATGCTGATGGCTTATATGCAACTTTTTAAAACTTATTTATTATTTCAAGTAGTTTTTACTTGATTCTGTAAGCATAGCATCATATGATCTACAAAGAGTGAAAGGTGAATTTCTTTCTTCTGGGTGGGGTGTGGGAGTGGGGTGGTCTGGCTGCTGGAAGTTGTCTCCTTGGTGGGGGCTATACTATAGTACAGGTAGACTCAGCTGCTGGTGGATACCTGTCTTCAGTGCAAGTGGTGGTTCTCTGTACTTGTGTCTGACAATTCCCCTGGCTGTGCAAAGGCATGGAGTGTGTTTTGTGTATGTGGGGGGGGGGCTCATATTGGCATCACCCTGGTGCTCAGGATCTCCTGCTGGTTTGCTGATGTGGGGCTTACCACTGGCTTACTGGGACACCTCCTATCTTCGTTGGGTCCCCTTCAGCCACAGCAAGAGGGACCTTTCCTCTTAACTCCCATAGCCTCATGAGCTAGAAAACTGTTGTACCCCATCTTTCTGCTGCCTCCACTGTTCCAGGATTTTTCCTGGGGTAGTATTTTCTGGAATTTTCAAGGTCTATAAAGGAGAGTGAGAGCAACTTACAGCTTACTTTGCCATCTTGGCTCAGATTTATTTAGTAAAAGGACCTTAGAAATCATAGAGTACAATTCTCTCATTTTTCCGATAAGGAAGCTGAAGTAAGAGAGAGTTTCGGGATTTGCTCTGGGTTCTACTAATAAAAATGTGAGTGTTTCTTGGGTTGAGAGCAGGACTATAACCCAAATCATCCTTACTCCAAATTTAGTATACTAAAATTTATTCAACATTCTGTGTATGAAGTTTGTATTTCAATAGAGTGCATTTACCCTTTCTTTTCCCTCAACTCAACACAGGGTGAAGGCCAGGATCTGGCCAACAAATGGCATTAATTGAGCAAGGCTCAAGGTACTGAGTGAACTCTTCTCAGTTTGTAGAGTTGGGGAGGCAGGGAAAGGAGAGATTCTACTTGAGAAATTCTTATATGATAACAGAGGATGATGATGATGATGATGATGATGATGATGACAACGATGACGACAATAGCTTTTTAATGACATTTTAAGGTTAAAAAGGTATTTTACACATTATATTATTGGATCAAAGTATGAAGAAATCAAGACTAAAGACCATGCAAATTAGGCATTGAAAACAGAAAGTGCCACAAACAGGAAATGATGTCTGAAGTGTCTACATGATGAGAATCAGAAATAGTAGCCAAGTTCAAAAGGGATCCAGGAGAAAATAAGAAATTTGCTCTAGGATGATCATAAGAGCAAATAATTTAAAATTAGATAATTTTTTAAGAATGACCTAGTCCAACTTATTTCATACATGAAGAACTGAGGACCAAAAAAACTATAACATACCCAACATCACTATTTTGGTTGTGATCTGGTCTTGTATCACCCTCATTTCTCTACTTCTCTTACCTGATTTTCAAAATATTTTTTGAATTCTTCCATGACCTGAGACCAATTCATGTTTTTCTTAGAGACTTTGGCTATAAGAGCTTTGGCTTTGTTGTTTTCTTCTGGTTGTATGTTTTGATCTTCCTTGTCACCAAATTAAGATTCAATGGTCTGATTTTTTCCCCACTGTTTGCTCATTTTCCCAGCCAATTAATTGACTTCTTAACTTTTATTAAGGTAGAACTCTGCTTTCAGTGCATAGGGTATACTGTCCCAAGCTTCAAGGGGTTTTTGTAGCTATTTTCAGAAATATTTCTAGGGACCTATAAATTTTTAATTCTTCCATGGTAGTAGGACCAAAGGAGAGTTGTTTTCTCCTTTCCTGGTCTGTGCTCTGGTCTGTTAGTAACCAAAGGCAGTCTTTTCTGACTTGGAACTGGAGGAGGATTCCCTCTCAAACAACATACCACAAGCTGTGCCACAGCAGTGTGCCTCCTTGCCCCAGGACTGTGACCCAGATCAAAGAACAGGCAAAGTAAGGGAGTCCTGTCTCAGCACCAGCAAAAAGTTCTCTGCAATCCCCCTCTGATCAGTTGCTGGATAACCTCATTCTTTGTGGGTTGAAAGCTCAGGGCTAGAGCTGGACCATGGTGCTCTCTCACCACTGTCCAATAGAACTTTCCTACTGACTTTCTAAGTTTTCTTTGGCATTTGTGGATTGAGAAGTCTGGAAACCACAACTGCCAGTGACTCAGTCCAATGAGGTCTTCTCACAATTTGCTAGGACCCCATTTGTGCAGTGGAGTCCAAGCTGGACTGCATGCTTCTCTCATACTGGTGCAACAGATCTTTCCTGTCAACATACAAGATTGTCTTGGGCTGGAAATTTGTTTCACTCTGTCCTTTTGTGAGTTCCTGTTTCTGTAGCATTTGTTTACTCATATTTTATAGATATTTGGAGGGATTTGGGGAAGAACTCAAGCAAGTCCCTGTTTTTACTCTGCCATCTTGACTCTGCCTTCTACAAAATGAGTCTTCCTGACTTTAGGCATGGCACTCTATTCACTGCACCACTTAGCTGCCATCACTATTTTGGTGTCAGAAAGGTAACATGGTTCCAAGAGAAACAAAGCATGGTTTCAATGCTATCCATATGCAGTTGACCATGGGACATACATATTATTTATAATCATCACCATTATTTGTGCCTGGTTATCTATAGCCACTTCTGCTACTCTTTGCCTCTTTTCAAATCACTTTAAATGGTATTCGCCCATTGTCACAAAACTAATTGTACTCTGTCAATGGGTAGGGCTCATATGCTTAGATACTTCTCATATGTGCTGTTTATTCTTTGATACTTCGATTTTTCTTTGTGCAATGTGTAGATCTTCAGGTCTGAGACATTTCTTAACTTAGGGGCCTATATATAACTCTGTAAGCCCAAGCAATAGTGTCTTTTTCTGGGAATCTTTCTGGGAATCATTTACATTGTATTATAGGATCCTAGATTTAGAAATATAAAGAACCTCAGAAGTCATGCAGTCCCACCCTCTCCTTTGCCAGGAGAGGCACCCAGGGGAAAATAATTTGCTTAATATCTTATAAGTGTATCTGTTAGGAGTGCTAGGTGCAGTGCCAATGGGTGCTATTAGCGACAACAAGCACCTTTGACGTTTTCTTGTTTCTTCTTTTCTATTTTAGTGAAAAAGCAAGTTGTCATGTGATTTATCAATCACTTAACCAGATGAACTAGACTCAATATGTATTTAAATGCTATATGGTTCTCCAACTACCACAACTAATTTACTTTCTTCCTTCTGGTTTTTCCCAGGTTTGATAAAAATGATGATGATGACGATGATGATGATGATAATTTTTGTATAGTATTTTAAGGTTTGAAAGATACTTTGCATATTATTTGATCAGAGTATGAATAAGTCAAGACAAAAGAACAAGCAGATTAGGTACTGGACAGAAAGTGTCTAGTAATCTAATAAACAAATTTCTTAGTTAAACCCAGAAATTATTACAAGCAGAGAAAATATTTTCCCAATTAGTTCACCATTTATCCCATGAACCAATTTCATTTCCTTAATTATGTATCCATCCTCTCCACCCTCTTACAAATTCCCAGGATTCAATATTCAAAGTTATAGCTATGTGATATTAAATATAATTAAATAGTTTAGCAAACTCAAATGAACAATAAACTAAGCTTTAACAATCAGGCTGCAATAGTGTTCTAGTCAGGGGCTGATTTTTCCTTTCATTTCCACCTTTTTGAGGGCACAGAATAAAAAAGGATTGGAAACAAATTTAAAACATGATAGCAAGATGCCTTACTCATATTTTTAGGAAATGCAGAAATAATGAATTTTGGCCTAGATTTCCATTTTCCTTACCTAGTCTCTGACATTGCTTTTGACTGCCAATTATTATTACCTGAGTGTTCTCCCATGTGTTCACTTATGGAATCTCCTGTCTCTGCATTTCTCCAGTCTTCCAGGTCACTGCTTCCTATACTTTCTGACAAATCCATGAAGGTTTTCAAAAAATAATCTTTATCCTTACCCAGATTTTTCTTACCCAGAGAGCACTCAAACCAAATGGGATTCTTCACTTTTCTTTTTCTTAGTAATCTAATCTAGTAACCCAGTAGTCCTGGGTAGAGGTCTCTCCAAGGACAAAGGTAATGGAAACTCCATGAAACTGGGAATTATTTGTCCAGCTCATTGAAATCTCAGTTATTCTTGGTTATCCAGAGTCTCCCTGAGCTTTAGAAAGCCTGGACTAGATAGATAGTAAATGCCATCAAGGATTTGAATCTAAGTACTCTTGATTTTAGATCTAGCCCCATTCTTTCAATTGTGACACGTACATGACCTATAATTTGGTCTTGATGTGTTTTCCTCTTCAGGGTGATAGGGTTTTAACAAAAATTGGACTCCTCCTAGATTTCTAAGTCCTAGAACATATATTTTTTCCTCCCTCTCTCATTCTTTCCTTTCCTTCCTCCCTCCCTCCTTCTTTCCCTCCTTCCTTCCTTCCTTCCTTCCTTCCTTCCTTCCTTCCTTGCTCCCTGCTCATGGCTATCATTGCCAATGTCAAACCCATCATGTTTATAACCCAATTTTGAGAAAGCCATGGGCTTTTAAAAAGTACTAATTGCCAAAAGATTCATCATTTTTATTAATAATTTTAGGAAACTAGAGGGTGTTTAGCACATTTATGACTCATAGAGAAGACATTCTCCATTATTTGCCCCAAAGTTGACTCTCACAGTTGATATGTTGTAAAATGTTTGTTATTGTAAGCGGACTTCTTTTTCTAAAGCAACTCTGTTAATCAAGACTATCTTCTCTAGAGATGGGCAGGATCAGATTGCAAAGAACACATTCCTCCCCCTCTCTCATTTATGTTTACAGAAGTGACTGGGGCTTTCCAAATCTTACACTCTTCTTTCTAACTCTTAAGTTTCTTTTTATGTTGCCATCACAGTCATATACTTGATTGCTTTTTGTTTGTTTTGCTTTGCTTTATTTTTTACACATATTACCATACATTGTCACTTTGACGTATCAGGGTATATTCGATTTAGAAGATTACAAAAGGTACTTCTGTAAGATTCTGTCTGAATGGCTCCCGATCTGTAAGGAGTGGGTTTAAAATGACCACTTTGCTCCTCTTTGATGTTGATGAGATGTGACACTCATAAATCATTATGGTGACTCACGTGGTCCTCAGAAATCCACAGAGTCAGAGGAGACTTGATTCTAGATATATGGATTTTTTTATGTCCATAGGTGAGTGAAAAACTATTTTCAAGGGACAAAGGAGCCAATCAAGTGGCAAGAGTAGCTTTGTTGCCTTTTAGGAAAAACCAATCCCTATTGAAGAAATGAGAAAAAATGTATCACATGGAAATAGTCTTTATTTTTAATTCTGCTCTCCTAAAAATGCTCACTTTCACTCATTATAGTAGAAAGTAGCATCAATCTTTATATTTTAATAGTAAATTTTATGGTATAGTATTCCCTCTGAAATGCTATTTTATTTTACTTAATATGATAAGATTTTGAAAAAAAAACCCACTAGCTTTGAATGAACCAAATAATACATTATTGTTTATAGGTCAAATCTATAACCTCTTTTACATTCAATGAACAAATAGAATACCACTTTTGCAGAACATTGTGCATTGGAAAGAACCTCGGTGGCCATTTACTCTGACCCACACACAAAAAGAATTCCTACTATAACATAGCTAATAAGGAATCATTCAATCTCTGAAGATCTCTGAAGGCAGTGAATTCAACACTTCTAACCAGTACCTTTCACTTTGGGTCAGCTTCCATCCCTCGCCCTGACAAATCCCCAAATACTTGAAGACATTCATCATATCCCCTTGTGTCTTCTGTTTTCTTGGCTAAACAAGTTCAGTCCATATATTTCATCCTTGCTGCTTTCTTCTAAATATTTTCTAGTGTATCATTGTCCTCTGTACACTAAAATGTTCCACATTAAGCACAACATTCCATATGAGGTCTGATGATAGCAGAGTATACTGAGATTATCATCTCCCTATTGCTGGAAGCTATACTGGCTTTAATGCAGCCAATGATTAAATTCACTTTTTTGGCTGTCCCATTACACTGCTTATTCATATTGATCCTGTAGTTAACTAAAACCCCCAGAACTCTTTCAAAAATATTGTTTTCTAACCATGTCTTCCCCATCTGGTATTGGTATGATTGAAATTATATGTATTCAAGCATAATGCTTTAAATTTGAAAATTTTATCCCAGTGTTCTAGCCTATCAGTATCCTTTCATATTCTCTGTTATTCAGGATGCTAGCTATTTTCTTAACTTTGTATCCCTTATCTCAGTCATTAATTAAAATATTAAACAGTGCCAAACCTAGGATAGGCTGGCAGGGTATACTACAGGATATATTAATCCATCACACTGAAATTGAGCCAATCATATATATATATATATATATATATGCGTGTATATATATACATATATATACACATATGTGTATAACAAATAAATATGAAAATAATATAAAAAAGAAATAATATATTTCTAATGCCTCCAAATCCTGCCATCCAACCAGTTTTAATTCATTTAATTGAATTATTGTCTAATCCATATCACTCCATTTTCTCTATGAGAATAGTGTGAGATGTTTTTCAAAAGCTAACCTGAAATCTAAAGAAATTATATTCACAATATTACTCTCATATACCTGTTTTATAATCCTACAATAAAAAAAGACACTATGTTATTCTTTCCTGACCTGTTTTCAATGAAGTAAGGCAGGCGTTTTGTAAGTTTTAGATGTTGGCCAGCTATCTCTTTAATATTTAATTTCAGAATTTTCCTTGGAATTAAAGTTAAGCTTACTGGCCTATATTTGATGACCTTGTTTTCTTCCGTAAAAAGGTGATTTCTGACCTTTACAAATTTTGTGGTAGCTCTCAATTTTCCATGCTCTTTCATATACTACTGAATGTAGCTCAGAAATCACACCTTTTAATTATTTTAGGATTCAAGGACATAGTTTATTTTAATCACATGAAATAGAATAAATGAAGGAACCAATGTGCTTCTTTGTTAACTCTTCACATATCTTGGTAAAATGAATCACTTTTATCCTGCCATTTCCAATGCAAAGGTTTTTCTCTTTTGTAGAAAAAGAAATGAGAAAAATAGGAATTTCAAACACTCTGTTTTCCCTCTGATGTCATTTATCAATATTCCCTTCACCCCAAAGAATGGTCCTATCCTCTCTTTGATTTTCTTTTTCCTCTCACTACAGTTAAAGCAAACAAAACCCAAAACACTATTTTTGTTTCTGCCAGCCTTAGCTTATTTAGAGCTTTAGCATCCTTTCCATTATTTTTACAGACCCATGCAATTTGTCCTCTGTCTTACTGTTTTTTTATTTATTTATTTATTTATTTATTTTTTTTTAATTTAAGTTGGTTAGCAAGATCCCTGTGCATCCACACTGGTCTCTTCAAATAAATCCTGTTTCTTCTTCATTGGAATTGTTTCACTTTGTGTATTCAGAAATTAATTCTTGAGCACCCTTTCTAGGCTGACTTTCTCTATATCATTTAAGTCCATGTGATCCTACCTATGTATCTTTTGAACACTCAGAAAATTTTCCCCAAGTCTAGGGTGCATGTGAGACTATGCCTGAATTTCCACTTCTTTTCTATTATAAACTCTTGGAGGGAGTGTTTACATCCCTCTACTCAGGGTTCCCACCATTTCCACCCCAGTAACTAATTGATCTCTGTTATTAACAATTGAGAATATAATCTCCTTCTTTGGTTGTCCACATTTTTTGTAACTATTTTCACATCACAATCTTAAGCGTAAAATTTTTAGAACCAGTTTTTGTCTTTCAATAACTCAATAACTTTCTTTCCTTGATTTTATCAAAAACTCCATAGCCACACCTACCCTCTTTTCAGCCCCTGATTAATTCATGAGTTTCACTAATATGTCCCACTTCCATTATAGTGATCAATTTGTCTTATCCATTTATTATTTCACTTACTTTGTTTTCATATACATAACTTTGTCTTCTTTTTCTTTTTGATTCTACCTCCTTAGGCTCTACTTCCTTTGACTCCTTAGTTTGTTTGTTTTTTCTCCTTGATCCTCCTCCTCTTCACCCCAGAAGCAGAATCTAGAGTAGTTTTTGTGCCTGAAAGTTGTTCTCCTTAAATTTATCTTCATTTCTCTCAAATTTTACTAGCTAGATCCTCCTTAAATTCAACCTTTGAGCTACTTTACTAGTTCAGAATCCTCCAATTCACCTTTTTAAAGGTATACTCCTTAGCTCAAAGTCTTTCTTTCTTTCTTTCCTCTCATAGAAGTAAGCAGAAAATTTGACTGCTTTCCAATTTATCAAAACTGGGATTTTGAGCAAAGTATAACTAGGACACAGAGATAAGAGAGATTAACAAAGGCAAGACTGACAATTAAAGAAAACTTCCCTTCTCAAATACAATAGCACAGTGCTCTTTATGGATTTCCAGAAAGTAATGAGTCACATATAATCTGACATAGCTCTTGTAGCATGACCACATTTACCTCTAGAAACTATAAACTATTATTTCTGTTACATACAATTGACACACTAAATATGACACTTGGAGCATTTGCTGGACGCAACATTCCAGATATTATCTGACCAGGGTGCAGTACATTCAAACTATCACCTTCTTGTACCCAGAAGCTTTGTCTTCCTGAAGGACATCTTATACTGCCTTAGGTTTCTCACCTGCCATGTCCCACTTGACTTGTATCTAGTTGGAAGAGCACACTGAAACTCCCAGATGTTTCCCTAGTGAAACGTTATATAGTCATGTCTCCCTCATCTTGTTATTTGAGAGGCTTGCTTTTTTTTTGCCAAAGATAATTTCTTAGCTTTCTTTACTAGCCTCTTTGCCAAACTCTAGGCCAGGGGAGGGGAACCTGAACCCTCAAGACCACATGTGGCCCTCTAGGTCCTCAAGTATGGCCCTTTGACTGAATCAGGGATTTGTTCTGTGAAGTTTGGATTCAGTCCACTTGTGACCTGGAGGCTGCAGGTTACCAACTCCCTCCCCGCTCACAGTCTCACAACTCCAGATCCCTATTAGACATCTGAAACTCAACATGATAAAAACTGAACTCATTTTTTCCCTCAACTCACCCCCTCTTCCATACTTCCCTACTACAAAACAATTAATCAGATCATGATTTATAACACTTGCCAATTTCAGGGCTGTAAATGCTCACACTAAAAATTTAATACTGATTCTTGAGAGCCAGTACTGAGCTGGCTCCAACACAACCCTGGTTCTATGTGTTTCTTTTGAACAGAGCAATATTCACATAGTATCTATGACCATGACTAGTCCCACCTGGTCACATCTAAAAAGAATAGTCATTAGCTAAAAGACTTGCTGATTATTTAGACATTGACTTTACTTCCTCCCCTCCCCACCCAAAAGTGTGTGTGTGTGTGTGTGTGTGTGTGTGTGTGTGTGTATTTCCTTAGAGAAATAACTCTCAAAGTTGTCATTATGAGATACCTCTTGACAAAGAAACACTTCTGGGAAAACCTAATTCTGTCCTATTTAGTGATCATCTATTTCCCTCATGACTGTGTTTATATCTGGCTTTTAGGATGACTTTTGGCTCTAATTCAAGAGCCAAAGTCATGTCAGAACTCTTTAATTCTTCTGAAATAAGGGTTCATCCTGGAATTTAAAAAAAAAATTGACAGATGCATTTTAATATAATTGGTTTCCTTTGTACTCCTACAAATCTAATTTATGACTTAATTTTTTTTTTCCTGAGATGGGGTCCATAGGCTTCACTAGACCATGAAAGAGGCCTGTCACACACACACACACACACACACACACACACACACACACACAGAGGCACACAAGTTGAGAACCTCTATTCTGAAAGCAGGTTCCTTGCAGGGCAGGGGTATATTGATAAATATTTTAAAAACTGACTCTCTAGGGGAAAATATATACACTCATTACACATTTTGAAGTTACTCTACTAAACTGTAATTTTCCCCATCATTCTTGTCTAAACCATCAAAACAGGAAATCAAGCCTTGATTCATAGCATATTGATTTTAAATGTAAATTCTCACCCTAAAACTTTAGTTATCAGATCAAGAACCAGTATGAGCTGCCTCCATCACATTGCTGCTTGATGGGTTTCCTTTAACTGTGGATCTGTATGTGGAACTGGGAAGACTTAGATATTTCTCTTAAAATAGTTCATTTTCAAGATTTCAGGATTAGCATGAGGCACACTCTAGTCTAGTCCTAACCCTATAAAAGTCTCATTTTTCTGAAGCCCCTCAAATAATTACCATTAAGGGTCACAATCCAAGGAAGAAGACAAAATAGTTACAAATGTGATACTTCATATAACTAAAGAGAATAGAGAAATCATTGTGGCTTAGAAGATTCTTGATGATATTTGAGCAGGAATTTAAAGGCTGGGTAGATTTTGGATTTGCATGTGAGTATATTTTTGGTATATTATTTTCTGGAAAAAAAGGTAAATAAATGATTAACATTGTACAAAATAGTCATCCTATGTTGCATGTAACAGCTTTTTCTTACAAAAAAAGAAAAAGAAAGAAAGAAAAGGAAATATTTACACTGGACTTAGCAAGCACAGGAATAGCTATAATTCACTAACATTGTCTCTGTGTGTGTGCATGCATGTTTTTCCACAAAAACATACAAGAAAAAGGAATAAAGCATCAGTTATTTTACCTTAAGTACCCTATATTTGAATGTATACATTTTGCCTTTTAGCCAAAACAATTTGAAAAAGAAACAAATCTTTGAAATACATCTGTTTGTTTGCATGATTTCTATAGGCTTTAAAATTTACCCAGATTTTAAAAGTAAAAGCAAGTTTTAAAAGATGGATTAATTTACTTCTCTCCTTGCAGAAGAGGAATGGAAGGAAGAGGTAAAAAAATGTCCTTGTTCATTGTCCTTTTTTTTTAAGTGATGCAGCCCATTTAAGTAGAAATGGCTAATAAAGGAAATTTACTATTAAAAAAAAAAAACAACATTAAACAACAACATCAACAACAAAATCCCTTCCTCCCATACTTTGATGTATCTGTGTTCTCATCAGTGTAGGATACTCCTTGCAGCACCTAACTCTTCTGCTGTCTTTAGCTGCTTTCCCAATAGGACCATACTCAGGAGAGCCGAATTTTTTAGATAGAAACTGCTATCTTTGGGTTGTGCTGTTTTAATTGGTAGTTGTCTCAGTCACACACTACATACACTACATCTAGGCCAGACCTTTCCACCCTGCCTTCAGCTTCTTTTTTACTGATCCTGATTAAATACCCCTCTACACACACACACACACACACACACACACACACACACACTCCTTTTCCAGTCCTTACACCATTATGAAATCAACCCTACCATTACTATTTGAAAGGGTATGTCAGTCTACTTCACAATGATTTCACTGATCAACCTTTCAAAGACAACATTTTCCTCCCTGACCATCAAAACTTTTTATGTGATGTTTCCTACATTAAATTGTTAGCTTCTTGAGGGTAGGAATTGTCTGCTTTTATTTTTTATATCCCAGTGGTTCTCATTCATTTGTTTACTGATTCAATCATTTGTTTGTTCATTTAGCAGTGCTAGCTACAACTAATTTTCACCTTCCCATTCTAGGTTCCTGCTAGAACTATGCCTTGAAGAACCTACCAGAGATTGTGCCCTTCTGGCATAGCCATCAGGAAGCCTAGAGTCATCTTAATATCACAAAGAGGCACTAAAGTAGGACTTTGCATAGATTTAAAAAATTACTAAAATATCGAGTTAAATCTTATACACCTGGATGTAACTGTCTTGGAACAATTCTTTGTGGTTCTTGAAAAACAATTGACACCGGCAATTCATCTAGCTAAAAATATGTGAGGAGAATTCATTAAAACTGGCTTGGTACTGCAAAAGGCACATTTTCCTATTTATGTCTTTGTAAGATTTATCTTCTATAATATAAAGCAGAGATATTTTGTGGTTCTAATTAATGTGCCCAGTTGCTTAATAAAATATTTAATATTACTCATGCCTTTATAAGATTTTTGGCATTTATTTTAATCCCAAAATAATGTTTACTTGCAAAGCATAGTATTCTCTCAAAGTAGTACAGTAATTAATGTTTGTTATTTTAAACTAATAATTTAGGTACTTCTACAATAATATATTTAAAACTAAGAATTAAAATCTTCAATTATTTGGAGTGATACAACCTTTTCCTCACAGTCAATAATCTTTGAAGGACATTAAAATTAGGATAAAATGTCTCTGAAAAGGATTAAGATTTGTTTTTTGAAAGTACCAAGGCTAGTTTTCATGTAAGGAAAAAAATAGATGATGAAGAAATCAGCATTTTATTTCTTTTTAAAGTATATGCACTCACTTAAGTTACTGGAGATGCAATGCATGAAAACAATCTGGTAGCTATTCCATAGCAACCAATTAGAAAATTCCATTAATCAAAAAGCTGTTTTGTTTCCATACCCTCAAATCATCACTTTGACTGATTTTTGCCACGAATCATGTGGTTGCTTTTTGCTTTAGATCCAGATGGTCCTTTGACTTTGTGGAGATCAAATATCTCTTCTCATACAGCAAGAGTGAAATCCCATCCTTTCTATCTCAATGACAGAACAAGATTATGTTCAACTACAGATAAAATACTTATGATTAACCACATGATATTGCATGAGTGGGAATCCACCAATAAGTTTGACATAAACAAATAATATGGAGCCATTACCTATAATAATAGTCATTGTTTACATAGAACTTGAGATTGGCAAAGCACTTTACAAAGATTATCTTATCCTCATAACAATCCTGGGAAGTAGGTGCTATTATTCTCCTCATGTTGTAAATGAGAAAAATGAGTCAGAGAGAAGCAAATAACTTGAACAGGGTCAAATAGCTTGTATAAGGCCAGATTTGAATTCAAGTTTTCTTTTTTTTTCTTTTTTGCTTTTTGGAGGGCAATTGGGGTTAAGTAACTTGCCCAAGGTCATACAGCTAGGTTTTTGTTTGTGTGTGCCTTAAGTGTCTGAGGTCAGATCCAAACTCAGGTCCTTCTGACTTCAGGGCTGACACTCTACTCACTGTGCCACCTAGGTGCCCCTGAATTCAAGTTTTCTTGATTCCAGGACAAATACTCCTTCCACTGTTCAACTTAAGACACATCTTATCTAATTTAATTTAATTCAACAAACATCTATTCATCTTTGAAATGAATTAAGCCTATTTTCTATGTTATTTCATTTTTAGTTACTCTGTTTCTTAAACTCTAATAAATTTTTAGCTTCTTATAATTCCCTCAGTTATCTAGGCATCCTAATTTTAATAACAATAGGTTTATTTTAGAAATGGAAAAGACCTTAGAAACCATATGATCTTAACTCTTATTTCTCAGTTTTAAAATAAGGACAAATGAAGTTTAAAAAAGTGCCATCATACAAAGAAATTAATCCGGGCACTAGATTTGGGTCCAAATACCAGTTCTACTCTTACTACTCATATGACCCTGGACAAGTCACTTCACTGCTTGGGTTCTCAGTATTCTCATCTATAAAATGATGAAGTTGTGTTAAATGACCTGTAAGATCTCTTGCCCTCAATATATATGGTCTCTGAGACCCTTCCTTCCTTGCTTGCTACTTTCCCTCTTTCCTCTCTTCCTCCCTAACTCCTTCCACATGGGGAATTGTACACTTACAGTGGATACTCTGCCCAAAGGAATATAAATTTCTTGAAACCCAGCTCTGGAAACTAGGCTTTGATAAAGCCCATTCAGATTCAAATGAAGCTACTTGAGTATGCCCTAACCCCAAATCACTTTGGCCCTCACTGTAGGCTAACAGTAGGTCCCAGACCAAACCTTTGTCATTGTTTGGGTTTTAATGGCTCAGAATGAGTGTAAATAGCAATTGTTTTTCTTCTGGTTAGAAACCCTGAGGGTCTATACCTCAAAGACTCTGGGAACATATTTCCTTTCTCTGAGTCTCCTTTTGTTCATTTACAAGATGGAAGAAGTAATATTTGCTTTGCCTACCTGACAGGAATGACATAAGGAACATGTACTGTAAAGTGAAGATTAAAGAATGCTGGATTTGAATTGGAAGAACTTCAGTGGAAAGTGGTCCAGTGCAAAATGTGCTGGATATAGAAGTCTAGAGAATCAGGGTTCATCGCCATTTTCTATCCAGTTGTCCCTGAGGAAATTATTTAATCTTTCCAAGTCATGGTTTTCTCACCTGTATAATGAAGGGGTTAGAAATGAGGAACTAAGACCCAAAGAAGAAAGGATATACAGCTAGTTAGTGGCATAGTTAGGTCTAGAAATCAGGGGCCCTAATAGTCATAGCTACATGGCTCAGTGGATAGATCACTGGGCCTAGAGTCAGGAAGGGGATGGAATAGACATACAAAGTTCCTTCCAACTAGAGACACGATCCTATGATATAAGTTTAAACTTACTTTTACAACTATAATCTGTACATGACTTTCGACAAATGTTTTCACCTTTGGCAAATCAATTGTTTTTCATTTGTTTATGTTGATGAGGTGCTCTCTCCCCAGACCTAAGATCACATCCCTCACCAGCTCAAAGACCTTCTGTCTAGCAAAAACTCGTAAGTGGGCCCCAGTAAAGCAAACTTTCTCTCCCTGTTACAAGAACAAGCTGACCTCTGTATAATTTCCCTTGTATGAACAAGACTATCTTGTACCAGCATGACTATCATGTACTGATTCCCACAGTTACAATATATAAGCTTTGAGAAGTGCTGTGTGATTTGACCAGATGAGACTCTGAGCAGCCATTGAGAGTGCCCTGGCTTTGAAAACCCAGATGTTGATGCTTCCCTCTCTGGTAACTGTGATTTGATATTGATATGATGGTTGGACAGTTTGGAAGCCTGTCTATTTGATCTATCTTTATAATCTGAAGTTTGGGGTGCTGACCTTTTTCCCCTGAACTAGGTAATATATGTTTGTTTGATTAAAGTAAGCTTGTTAACCCATTTTGAGTTGCTTTCCTTTACAAAAGCAGATCTAAGAACCTGTGTTGGCAGTCACCTTGGGGATATTGGGGTGCTTGCTGCTACATGTAAACATATGTAAAGCATTATTTCATCAGAGAAGATGTATTGGCTTATTTAGATATCATCATGTGGATTCACAAGCCCTTTGCAGAAAAGCCTGTGGTGCGCTAGGGATTTAATATGCATAAGCTGGACCAATACCCTCATATCACAGAGGAGGAAAGTAAGACCCAAAGACATTTGTGACTTTTCCAGAGTTCACACAGCTTAGCTAATGACTGAGATTAGTGCAGACTACTAAAGTGTCATGATAAATAAAGTTTACACAGAAGATCTAATAGTCAAGTAGAAATGCTTTATTGCCATTATTATTATTGTTATTAATTTTATTAGCTGTAGCAGCCAGGGTAGTCAAAGATCAATTGAAAGTATTTTCTCTATTAACTAAAGTGAAATTTGAACATATATTCATATAAGTATGTGTTTGTTAGATATATCATTTTCCATATAGTGTTATAAATATAATATTATATAGCATATATAATTAAAATGGAGGGCAGTAAAATTTAGGCTACAATACAACTCAGAGGTGGGGCAGAGCCTTCCTAATCTGTTGCTGACCTCGGAGGAGCAAAGTAACTTTGTTTTGGCCTATTACCAGCATATCATGGCACCTGGGGGGAAAATAATAAAAAGATCTGAACATGGGGGGCTGCTCATTTTTCATGGAAATGGAAGGGAAGCTAGTTTAAAAAAAAGATCCTTCATATCAAGAGAAAGATACAGTTATTGTCTTTTTTTCTCAGTAATAAGACTATAGAGTTAGAAAAAACTGTATCACCAGGTTATAGACTTAAAAATGTATGAGATCTTTGAGGCCATCTTATTCAATTCCCCCTCCTTTTTTTATAGGAGGAAAGTGAAGCTTAACACAGAGAACATTTTTCCCATAATTATAAAGATAGTAATGACAAAACTAAGATTTGAACTCAGTTTCCTGACTTAAAAGTCAGTACTCTTTTCACAAACCACAACCCTCCAGGTGAACTCCCAAATATTATAGATGAAGAAACTAAGGTCAAGATAGGGGAAGTGATTTACTTAAAGTCGCACATGACAAAGTGCAATAGGTTTCTAATTTAAACCTATATATTCCAACTTTAAATCTACTTATCTGTTGTCGGATCCTTTCGCGGGGCCTTCTGGATGCCATGTGGCGGGGAGCGCCGAGCAGAACAAAGCACACTTACACAGCAACTCAGGGGGCAACTCCAACTTTATTTCCTGCTCTTCTACATATATAGCCTATCCTACGCAAGCACTTTCCATTTTGGCTCTTGACCAATTACAACACTTTTTGCCTTTTAAGGTCAAGCACACCTTAACCCCTGGGACTCTTATCTTGGGATTTCTATCTGGAGCAAGGATATTCCTTGTGGACCCGGATGTGCATCACTCCTTAGAACAAGGCGGGGTCAGCTGGGGGCCTAGCAGTATCTCAAGTGCCTAGAGGGTTAATGGGGGCTAGAGGCCTTGCCATCATCGCCTAAGCTCGGAGGTAGTGTGGTCACGGGTCCAGGGACCTCTCAAGGGCACTGAGGTAAATCCTCGTTGGCTCTCCTACACTTATCTTTCCACTGCAGTGTGGATAGTAACTGAGGAAATTATATGTTATGTGGAATATTGTTGGATCTTCAAACTGCCTTCAACTCTCAAGTATTAGGGGTGTGGAAAATAAATTGATCCACTTTTTATTCATTCAAAATATCTCTATCCACCATTGAAAGAATCTCAGATGTGAAAATTTTCATGGTGAATTCATAGATATGAAATGTGGAAATCTTAATGAAGGACTCAACAACTCAAGCCCTTGATTAGTACCAGGGAAGATTACTTTTTTCTCTCTTGGCAATCAAGGTTAAGTGACTTGCCCAAGGTCACACAGGGCCAGTGCTTTATCCTGTGCAACCTAGCTGTCCCCAAGAGAGAAGATACTAGGAGAGAAGTTTGCTCAACTTTCTATGGATGATGTGTTCAGAAATGGTGTAATGCATTCTTTTGCTGAGAGCAATTCATCACAGGTCATAGAATGTTAGAGCTGGAGAGCATAGGATTGTAGAATCAGAAAATCAGAGCTAAAAGGGACCTTAGAGATCCCTCTCTCATTGTAGAGATGATGGGAAAAAAATAAGAAAAGCAGGCTCACAGAGGTGATGTGTGTTTCTCTAGGTCATAAGTTAGTTATTGACAAAGCTGGAATGAGAACCCAAGTCCCCTAATTCCCAGTGTAGTGCTCTTTCCACTACACGAACAAGGTGAGTGTAATGTGCCACTCCTTGCCCTCTCCAAGAAAAATAAATAAAAAAAGAAAGTAATTCTTCTTCTGTGAGCAATAATGGCTTAATAGCCATGGGTTTCTCTCTTGCCTAAACCAGCAGGGTGCTATCATCGCATTTTATATTAACTTAGGCACTTCAGTTTTTCTCTTGGGTGCATTCAGCAGGCATTGAAGACATTGTAATGGATGGCTTGTGCGACAGCTATTCATGGAAATGGCTTTGCTTTGTTGTAAGAATTGTTCTGCACCTGAGAGAAAGGAAAGTATCTAGGCCTGAAAGTTATAGAGAGGAGTATTGTCTGCTATTATGGTCTTAATAGAAGACAGCTTACCATTTCCCCTGAGAACACTGGCAGATTTTTATCTAGGTGTACTTGGGCTGACACAGAGATGTAACTAGGGTTAAGTAGCTGGGAATTTGTTCTTGGTATAGGCATGGGCTTGAGGTGGGGAGGGAAAGTGTGCTTCCCTTTCAGGTTCTAGAGATTGCCATCCCCATTCATGAAGCCACACCTCAAGGACCTCTGGTATCCTGTGTCCCTATGGGATTTATTTAGAGTGGAATTAAGTCCTGGGAGAGGGCAAAAGAGAAGGACTAATAGAAGAACAGGAAACAATAACCAACCACTAATGCATGAATACATAATAAGATATTCTCTCTTGGGGCTTATATGCCTCCTTCCTAACTTCCCAATGTTCAGAGTCCTAATCATAGCTCTAGACTTCTCCAATCTCTAGAGGCAAGTTAGCATTGTGAGATATAGAGTTCCTCCCCTCAAAATGGTGTTATTGAGAAAATCTTTGCTTATTTGACAAGTGGAGAATGGAATGGTGAGTAGTTAGCACTAGAATCTGAAGACTGATTAATACTTATGAGCTTGGTGACCCTGGACAAGTCACTTAACCCTGTTTAAGTTCCCTTCTCTGTGAAAGAATTAGAGGAGGCGGCTAGGTGGCGCAGTGAGTAGAGCGTCGGCCCTGGAGTCAGAAGGAACTGAGTTCGGATCCGGCCTCAGACACTTAACACGCACACAAACAAAAACCTAGCTGTGTGACCTTGGGCAAGTTACTTAACCCCAATTGCCCTCCAAAAGAAAGAAAGAAAGAATTGGAGAAGGAAATGGCAAACCACTTCAGTATCTTTGTCAAGAAAACCCCTAATGAGGTCAGAGAGAATTGTACATGACTGAAATGACTATGTGATAAAGCGTATATAAAAGGGATTACCATGAAGTTAGACTGAAGAGATAAGTTGGCAAGTATTTGTCTTCAGATTCTAGTGCTAACTACTCACCAGTTCTTGCTCTGATGCTTATTACTTATAAGGTTATATAGACAAACCGTTTAATCTCTCTGATCCTCTATCCTCATCAATAAAATAGAGATAATAATTCTTGCACTGTCTATTTAACAGGGCTGCTGTGAGGAAGCTTTTCACAAATGGTAAGGTGATACATAAAGGCAAGCTATTATTGATCAGTAAAAGTAATTTCTCACTGAGTAGATAAGGTGTTTTTTTTCCTCCATCTTAATTGGATAGATATAAATTCCACTTTGGAGATTTCAAAGTATACACTTTTACCAAATAAGTCAGAGAAAATTTACAATTGCATGGGAAAACTTATGCTTAACTCCCAAAACAACAATTTTCCTGGATGTCTTTTCTCTAACAAGGACATTTAAATTTGAAAAAACACAAAAAAACCCCAAAACAGCAAGGTTTGCTTTGGCTTGCAAGGTCCTGAAATCATTAAATACTTAAAAGTGGTCAGAGTGACCTGAGAGATTTAGAAGGAGAGTCTCTCAGAGTGGGGAATCAACGAAGGCTTAATGGAGGAGGTGACCTTTGAATTAGGCTTTGGGAGGTGGGTTAAAGTATGTCTGGACCTGAGTTCCCAGTGAAGAAACTCCCTTCCACCAGTACAGATTAGCAACTAATCTGTTACTTATCATTTTATATATAGTTCTCTTGGGTGCAGTGAGAGTTTAATTAGTGTGCTAGAAATTACAGTTAGTATGTGTCAGAAGCTTTGCACTTGAACTGAAGTATTCTTGATTTCAAAGCTGGCCCTCTATATAACTACACAATGTTTCCTCTCTTGACAGAAGGAAAACTTGTCAACAGTAGGTAATGATGAGGGCAATTATTCCTAGGCATGGAGAACATTATCAGCATAACCCCAAAATGATGGAGCTTATAAGAGACCTGGGATCAATGACTAATAATATGGTTTAACTAGAATGCACTATATATAGGATAGCAGGTGGTACAGTGATAGAACACCAGGCCTGGCATTAGGAAGACTTGAGTTCAAATCCATCCTCAGACACTTATGAACTTTGTGACCCTGGACAAGTCACTTCATTTTCCTTCTCTGTAAAAGAACTGGAGAAGTAAATGGCAAACCACTTCAGTATATTTGTCAATAAAACCCCTAATGAGGTCACAGAGAATTGTACATGACTGAAATTATTGTGTAATAAGAAAGTGTGTATAAAAAGGATTACCATGAAGTTAGACTGAAGGGATAAGTTGGAAAGAAATTGTGGAGTCCTGAATTCCAGGCTAAGAAAAAGAATTACTTTGAGTAATTTGAAGGATTGAATATGGAAGGGAGATAGTGAAAGCCAAGGTATCAGTTAGTAAGCTATTAATAGATGAAAAGTAATGAATAAATGAACCAGGATGGTATGAGTGGAGAGAGAAAGTAGAGGATAGATACAATAACATGCCTATCATTTATATAGTCCTTTCAAGTTTGCTGGTATGCATTATTTCTTTTGGCTCTCAAAATAACCCTGTTGGTATTAGAGGTATTATTATACCTGTTTTATACTCTGAGAAGTTGAGTGACTTGCTCAACAATACACATTCAGGTCAGGGGTGAAGGTTGAACGCATATTTACCTATAGATACAAAACTTCTATCCACTCCCTCAATATATTTTGGTAATTATTATCATGTTATTTTATTGTTATACTGATAACACTTCTACAAGGTAAAGGAAAACATTTTGCATAAGAAGCATCAAATTTTTAAAATTGTTAAGTAAACAATTTTTTTTAAGCAATTGGGGTGAAGTCACTTGCTCAAGGTTACACGGCTAGTCATTATTTATGTGTGGGTGCTCATTTTCTGAGGCCAGATTCGATCATGGGTCATCCCAACTCTGAGGCTGGCACTCTTACTCACTGTGCCACCTAGCTGCCCCTAAGTAAGCAATTGTTAAGTAAAGAATTGCCTACAGGAAGCTAGGCAGCATAGTGGATAAAGTACAAGACCTGGAGTCAAGAGGATCTGAGTTCTAATCTGCCATCAGGCACTGGGAAAATCACTTTACCCTGATTGCCTTACCACAAAAAAAAAAAAAAAAAGAAAGAAAGAAAAAGAAAAAAAAGACTTTCCTAATGGTAACAAGAAAACATTTCATTCCTTAACTTCTAATGAAGTAATCATTCTACTGAATGAACCTGACAAATTGTGCCTTTATATAGGCCAGCCTCAAAAAAGTAAAAGGTATTTATGCTTAACTCCCCAAATAATAATTTTCCTGGATTTCTTTTCTTCAATAGGGACACTTAAATTTGGACAAAACAAAACAAAAAACAAAAAACAAACAGTCAGGTTTGCTTTGGCTTGCAAGGTCCTGAAATGATTAAATTGAATTTTTGTGAGGATAGAAAAGGTAGAAAATTTCAAAGGATAGAAAACTCTTGATATCTTACTGGTCACTTTTCAAATGTCACCTGGGAATTTTCATGTGTAGAATTTCTTAAGTTACTCAATTTTACAAATGATTGATCCTTCTTGTCTTGATAAAAATCCAAATAAAGTATTAAAAATGTGATTATTCAAAGAAAAAAATAACAGATGAATGCATCACTGCCTAGAAATTGATTGGTATTTCAGAGATCATATCTGTTCTCAATTTTGACCTTGACAAGGCAACTAGGTGTGCAGAGTGAATGAGCCAATTACTTTAAAGAAGATACAAGGCATGTAACCTGTCTCACTTTTCAATATGAATAACTGCCAGTAGGATAGATTCCAGTTTGCTGAAACTTCAACATGAGGTCAGAAGAATATTCAGTAATTCTTTAATGAATACTTCTTTGCAGATATATAATATTATTTAGTGAAATTTTAACCAAATATCGGAGATGAAAGGCTCAAGTAATTTATTTATAAAACAGTATAATGTGCTTTAAAACTGATAAAATATGAGAGGCGGAGCCAAGATGGCGGAGTAGAAACAGCTCCTCCAAGCCTCTCTGACCCCAGATTCTCCACAAACTATGTAAAAAAGGACTCTGAAAAACTTCTGGAGCCCCAGCACCCACAGAACGACACAGAGAAGCTAACCTCCCGCTGAGGACAGCCCAGCACCCTGCAGGAAGGACCAGCGCAGCGGTCTGGAAGCCGGCAGGGCGCAGAGCGCAGAGCTCAGGAGCCGAGCCGAGCCGAGCCCAGGTCCACGTGAGCCGAGGTTTTAGCCCCAGGGCGGCAGGGCCAGCAGCCGGCTGGAGGAACCCCAGAGCACCAGGAACTGTGGTGACCCCAGAATTATCAACATAGACTTGCCTAGGACAAAGTAAGAGGTTAGTGTCCTATGGACTTTGGGACCTGTATTTGGGGAATGCGTCAGCTCCCTCCCCTGGGGGCTAGAAGCCGCTGAGGAGACACGCCATTTTGTAGTTTTCATAGGCATTTCCGGCCCCCAGCCTACAAATCGTGGGGAGATCCAGCGATCAGTCTTGGGGGGTAATCGCTCTTGCTTTAACCTCCCTGGATCTGGATTGTGATCTAGGGTGGAAGTTATGGGTGGGTTTACAGCTTGCCAGAAACGGAAGTTGCCCCCCACACATTTGGGACGAAAATTCCTCTATCTGGCCTTAAAGCCATAGTGTGGCAACAAGCCCAAAAGTCAAGTAATTAAGTGGCAACATGCCAAGGCAAAGGAAACAGAAAAATGCAACCCTAGACTCCTATTTTGGGGGCATAGAGCGGGAAAAGGACTGTGAGGTCAGAAGTCCTGCTCCAAAAGCCCCAGGGAAAAACATGAGTGGGTTGCAGGCCATAGAGGACCTTAAGAAGGACTTTAAAAATCAAATAAGAGAAGTGGAGGAAAAATTGGAAAGAGAAATGAGAAGGATGCAGGGAAAGTATGAAATGAGGGTCAACAGCCTGACTAAGGAAAACAACACCTTAAAAAATAGACTAACTCAAATGGCAAAGGAGGCCCAAAAGGGCAATGAGGAGAAGAATGCCTTAAAAAGTCGAATTTGCCAGATGGAAAAAGAGTCTCAAAAGTTCACTGAGGAGATTCATTCCTTCAGAGTTAGACTGGAGCAAATGGAAGCTAATGACTTTATGAGAAATCAAGATGCTGTTAAGCAGATCCAAACAAATGAAAGATTAGAAGGCAATGTGAAATATCTCATGGGAAAAACCACTGACCTGGAAAATAGATCCAGGAGAGACAATTTAAAAATTATTGTACTACCTGAAAGCCATGATCAAGGAAAGAACCTAGAAATCACCCTTCAAGAAATTCTCAAGGAAAACTGCCCTGATGTTTTAGATCCAGAGGGCAAAATAGAGGTTGAAAGAATCCACAGATCACCTCCTGAAAAAGATCCCAAAAAGAAACTCCCAGGAATATTATAGCCAGGTTCCAGAATCCCCAGATCAAGGAGAAAATACTACAAGCGGCCAGGAAGAAACAATTTCAATATTGTGGAAACACAATCAGAATAGCCCAGGACCTGGTAGCTTCTACACTGAGGGATCGAAGGGCATGGAATATGATATTCCAGAGGGCAAAAGAACTGGGCATGAACCCAAGGTCACCTACCCAGCAAAACTGAGTATTTTGTTTCAGGGGAAAATATGGTCATTCAGTGGAATAGAGGACTTTCAAGCATTCTTGAGGAAAAAACCAGAGTTGAATAGAAAATTTGACATCCAGACGCAAGAAGTAAGAGATGCCTGAGAAGGTAATCAGGGAAAAGAAATCAAAAGAAACTTATCAAAGTTGAACTATTTACATTCCTATATAGAAAAGCAATATCTGTGATTGATGATATCTTTCTCACTATGAAAATAATGGAAGAAGGGGGTGTGGTCATATGAATACATATGTGAATGTGTGTATATGGTTACAGTTATATATGGATAGAGGGCATAGGTTGATTTTGTTGGGAAGGGAGAATACTCAAGGGATAAAATTATGAGGTGAGATAAGAAAGTGTCAAGAGGAGATGGGGAGAGACATGGTAGGGTAAACTATCTCATGTAGGGGAAGTGGGTGCAAAGGAGGGGGAGAATAAGGAAGGCTAAAAAGGCAAAACCACATTCACATTGAATTTGGTTCAGGGAGAAAATGACATACATACTAAATGGCATATCTCAACCTGCAGCAGGATAGGGGGAAGGGGGATGAGAGGAGAGATGATGGATGGGAGGGCATCCTTGGGGTGAGGGGAGGTTGGAAGTACCCACTATAGAAGAGGGACAGGATTATGTAGGGAATGGACCAGGTGGGGGTGGGATGAGTGGGAGGGAATTATAAGCAGCCTTGTACAATATATCTACTATGATAATGTTTTGCATAGCTAGACATGTACAACATATACTGAATTACTTATATCCCAAGAAGGAATGGGTGACAAGGGAGGAAGGAAATGGATCTGAAATTCGAGATATATATAAACACTATTATTAATACTCTTTTGCCTATAATTGGGAGATAAGATGTGCAGGCATTGGGACACAAAGATTCATCTTCCTCTAATGGAAAAGTCGATGGGGGTATGGGAGAAGGTATGGGAGAGAGCAGATTGGAGGAAGCGATATCTTGTGGAACTGCTATTCTGGGAGGTTGGGTAGGGGAATAATGGGGGGAAAATGATTGTAACTCAAAATCTGGCGGAAATGAATGATGTAAAACAGAAGTTAATAAAGTATTTGTTTAATAATAAAGAAAAAAACTGATAAAATATGGTAAAACAACTTTTGTTTAGAAATATGTGCATTGATTTATAATTGAAACTTAACATTCTACTATAATTTCAATGTGAAAGTAAAATACAGAGAAAGTAGATATCCTGTGATATTTTCTGTTATCACTATGTAACTTTAGATATACAAATACAGTCTCCCATAGACATAGATAGATGACTATGAGCTAGAAGATTTAACTCTTTCAAGCTCTAGAATTCTTGCTCTGGGGAAATCATTGTCCTGGTTGATAAGAACTTCACAGGCACATTATATCCAGGCCAGTTTAAACTATTGGCTGTTCAGCCACCTTCCCCTCTGCTCTATTCTGCTCCCCACCTCTACTTTCCAGGTCTGGAGCCATAATCAAATCAATATTTCCATGACTACTAGAAAAGATATATATATATATATATATATCCATTTGTTCCCCTATGGCTCTACTCATTTTCTTGATTTAGTTCTAAGACTGGTTAGGCCTGATATTTTGGGTCTAAAAATGAAATTAAATGAGACATGTAATTGATCTAACAAAAAATAAAAGAAGGTTCACTTAACCACAGCAATTAAGTTCACTAGACTTGTCTAGATATAGCGTTGCCTTGTGAAATTCTCATCATAGCACATAAAGAAATTTAAAGCAGAGAAGAAACGTTCATCCCAAACAAAGCATTAACTCAGATACTCATAGCTTTTAAGTGTGATTTATGTTTCTGGTCTATTGTTGTTCTAGAGGAAGGAGCTCCAGACCCTTCTGTCCTGGATATTTTTTACCTACATGTCTGGGAAGCCCTGCCAATGTACTAAACCTTGTTCCCCTTAACAAATTCAATTTTTAGGGTAGTTTAATTTTTTTTACTTGTTTATTATGGAGCCTGGTTCTTCTGATTCACCTAGTCTAGAAGCACAATAATCACTCATAGGCCTGGACCTTACAGCTGATAGTCACAAATGCTTTGACCTGCTCTGTTTTCAGTTTGGAATGGCTCATCCCTCTATCCTTAGACAGCAGAGTGACCCCTTCCTGGGCTCCATCAAACTTACTGTGAACACATAACTGGTTTTAGACACTGGAATTAAGGTGTCTTGTGTTCAAAGAAACCACCACATCTGTTTTCCTGGTAAAGATTATAGGGATATCCACGCACCTGGCTTTCTCAGTAGCTTTCTTTTTTAAGATACATATTTTTTCAAACAAAAAATATCTACCTTCTTCCTCTCCTAATCAAACTTTTCCCTGAATTGAGAACAAAAGAAAAACACCTGTACAAATATCTATAGTCAAAACAAATTTCTGCACTGGCCCTGGCAAAAAAAAAAATATACATATATATATATATATATATATATATATATATTTAATCTAATTCTTCTCTTTGAGGCCTTCACTACTCTTATCAGTGTGTGGGCAGCATATTTTATCATTAGTCTTACAGAACTGTGCTTGGTCATTATGCTGGTCAGATTTCCTAATACTTTCAAAGTTATTTGTCTTTTCATTTTGTTGATATTGTAAAAAAATATTCTGCTGTTTCTGTTACTTTACTTTGCAACAGTTCATTTAAGTATTCCCAGTTCTCCTCCATTACTTGCAGCACAATAGTAATTCATGATTTGTTAGGTCATTTCCCAATTGATGGGCACTCAGATTCCAATTCTTTGTTACTTTGAAAAGAGCTATAAATATTTTTTAATCCTGTATTAAAGTTTCTTTGCAGCCCTTAATCTACCCTTCCTTTAATTTTCTGTTCTTACTTCTCCTGTTTCCCTCTTGTTTTCCTGTTGAGTAAAATCTATTTCTATGCCTAATTCTGTGGTTGTGTATTCTTCCCTTTTATTTTTGACCAGTTCAGAGGAGAGTGAGATTCAATTGTCAGTGCTTCCCTCTCATTATCTCTTTTTTAATTAATTTATTAGTTTAGTTTCAGTTAACAAGATTCAATCCCATAGTTCCTTGATTTTCAAATTTCCTTTACTTCCCTCCCCCCTCCCTCCACGACAGCATATAGTCCAGTATAGGGTCTGCAAATGCATTCATATTAGACATTATTCCAATTACAAAGGCGTATTGTACTAGGTGGCATGAAAGATGGTAAGGAAGAAATAAAACCAAACAATGAAAAGAACAAGATCATTTAGTTTGCTTCCATCAGGATTCAGGCTCAGTTCTTTCTAGTTATATCTCTGGATGGCGCATTTCTCTCTTTCTTGAGTCTTTTGGGATTAACTTATATCACTGCATTGCTGAAAAGAGTCCAGTCTGTCATAGTTGGTCATCACAGATATGGTATGTCTGTGATTGTATACAAATTTCTTCTGATTCTACTCTTCTCGCTCAGCATCAATTTGTATAAGTTTCTCCAGGTAATTATGAAATCCGTCACCTCCTCATTTCTTATAGCACAATAATATTCCATTGCATTCATATACCACAACTTGTTTAGCCATTCCCCAATTGATGGGCACCCCTTTGGTTTCCAATTCTTTGCAACCACAAAAAGGGCTGCTAAAAATATTTTTGTACATATGGGTCTTCCTCCCACTTCTATGATCTCTTTGGGATATAACCCTAGAAGTGGCATTGTTGGGTCAAAGTGTATGAAATGATTAATAATAATTCCAGATTGCTCTCCAGAATGGTTGGATAAGTTCACAACTCCACCAGCAATATATTAGTGTTCCAATTTGTCCACATCCTCTCCAGCATTTGTCACTTTCTTGTTTTGTCATTTTAGCCAATCTGACTGGAGAGATGTGGTATCTCAGAGTTGTTTTGATTTGCATTTCTCTAATTAATAGTGATTTAGAGCACTTCTTCATATGCTTATAGATATCTTTAATTTCTTTCTCTGAAAACTTCCTGTTCATATCCTTTGACCATTTATCAATTGGGGAATGACTTGTATTCATATAGATTTGGCTCAATTCTCTATAAATTTTAGAAATTAGTCCTTTATCAGAGACATAAGTTGTAAAAATTCTTTCCCAATTTCCCACCTCCCTCTTGATCTTGGTTACATTGCCTTTGTTTGTGCAGAAGCTTTTCAATTTAATGTAATCAAAATTATCCATTTTGCATTTTATAATGCTCTTTAGGGGCGGCTAGGTGGCGCAGTGACTAGAGCATCAGCCTGGGAGTCAGAAGGACCTGAGTTTGCATCCGGCCTCAGACACTTAACGCACACAGAAATAAAAACCTAGCCGTGTGGCCTTGGGCAAGTTACTTAACCCCAATTGCCTTCCAAAAAAAACCCCAAATAAATAAATAAAATAAAAATAATGCTCTTTAATTCTTGTTTGGTCCTAAAATCTTCCCCTCTCTGCAAATTTGTCAGGTAAACTATTCCTTGCTTTCCCAAATTGCTTATAGTATCATCCTTTACACCTAGATCATGCACCCATTTAGACTTGATTTTGGTTCATTATCTTTCATATTTTTATAGATATCTACTTATGCATGCTGATTATGTGAGATAATTTTCTCTAATCATTCTTTCCCCCCATCCAGTATATTCCTCTTCTCATCTTTTTCTAGTCTTCTCTTTATACTAAGACATAAAGGAACTACTTCCAGGCCTTATCTAATTAGACTCTTTCTTTGACCTCAGATGATGACTGGGTTCAGAGGAAACACATATAGTGTCTCCTTCTATTTGAATATAAATAGTTTGAACTTGTTTATTTCTTTATGATTGTTTATTCATCTTTACTGTTTTGTTTCATTTAATTTTTATGTTTGAACTTCAGATTTCCTTTGCCTCTCTGGTTTTATCAGGAATGCTTGGCCATCTTCTATACTGTGGTAGCTTCTAAATCTTGTCTAATCCTGACTGTGGTTCTTCAGTCCTTGAGTTCTTTGTTATTGCTTTTTAAAGCATTTTTTTTCTTTCACCTGGAAACTTTGGAATTTGGCAATAATATCCCATGGAATTTATATTTGTAGATTTCCTTCAGAGAGTGGCTTGTGATTTCTTTCCATTTTTACTTTGTTCTCTAGTTCCAAAAGATCTGAAGAGTTTTCATTTATGTTTTCTTGAAACATGATATTTAAACTAATTTTGGCATGATGTTCAGGTAGCTTAATGATTTTAAAATATTTTTCTCCTTTATTTGTTTCGTAGGTCAGTTTTTTCTTTTTTTTGTGGGGGGATTTTTAATTAATTTTAAAAATTCATTTTTTTTCAGTTTTGAATTCCCTTCCCATTCTTTTTTTTTTTTTTTTTAAAGCAATTGGGGTTAAGTAACTTGCTCAAGGTTACACGGCTAGTCATTTGATTTATGCATGGGTGCTCATTTTCTGAGGCCAGATCTGATCTCGGGTCATCCAAACTCCGAGGCCGGCACTCTTACTCACTGCGCCACCTAGCCGCCCCTTTAGGGCAATTGGGGTTAAGTAACTTGCCCAAGGTTACACAGCTAGGCTAGGTTTTTGTTTGTATGGATTAAGTGTCGGAGGCGGGCTCCGAACTCAGGTCCTTCTGATTCCAGGGCCAACGCTCTATTCACTGCGCCACCTAGCCGCCCCGTTCCCATTCTTTTTATTCCATTCCTTAGGAAGACAAGAAAAACAAAAATCATTTTTAAAAAAATGTAGATTCATAAAAAACAAATTGCACTAAATAGCTGTGTCCTGAATGCAAAATGAAAGAACAAAGTAAAAGAAAAGGAAGGAAAATAAAGTTGACTTCAGTCTGTAATGTAAAGTTGATTATTGTTACAATATGCTGTTATTGCATATTTTTCTCTTCCGCTTCTGCTTACTTAATTTTGCATTATTTCATTCAAATTTTCTTAGGTCTTTCTGAAACTATCCTCTCCATCACTGTTTATAGCACCATGTTCCATGATATTCATATACTATAACTTGTTAACCCATTCCCCAAATGATGATTATCTCTTTAGTTTCCCATTCTTTACCACAACAAAAAGAGCTACTGTAAGTGTTTTTGTATATATGGAGCCTTTTCTTTTTTCTTTGATCTCTTTGGAATCTATATATAATAGTAGTAACACTATTCAGAGTTCAATAACTTTTTGATAATTTTCCAAATTGCTAAAAATTTGAGCTTATCTTGAGATATGATTTCAGATATTGATTTCAACTGCTTTCTACCTACATTCCAGTTTTCAATTAAATAGTGAGCTCTTGTCCAAATAATTAGGATCATTGGGTTTATGAGGCACTGGTTTACTGTGCTCATTTGCCTCTCCATGTTGTGTACCTAATCTGTTCCAATGATCAACCTCTCTGATTCTTATTCAGTATCAAAACGTTTTATGATTACAGCTTTGAAGTATAGTTTGAATTCTGGTACTTCAAGGCCGCATTCATTCTTCGACATTTTTTTATCAGTTCCCTGGATAATCTTAACCTTTTGTTACTCATAATTTTTTTCTAACTCTACAAAATAATATTTTGATATGGAATTGAATAAATAAATTATTTTTTGTAATGTTGTATTATCATTTTAGTTATATTAGCTCGGCTTACCCATAGGCAATGAATATATCTCAATTTATTTAAATTTGACTTTATGCAAAGAGTGTGTGAGAATGAACATTTATTTAACTCCTACTTTGTGCCAGACACAGTACAAAGTACTTTAAAAATATTTTCTTCTTTGATATTCTCAACAATCTGGAAAGGGAAGTGCTGTTATTATCCATGTTTTCCAGCTGAGAAAACTGAGGCCAGGAAAATGACTTGCACAGGGTCACATAACTAATAAATGTATGAAGTCATTTTTGAACTCAGATCTTCCTGACTCCAGTGTCTGTGCTCTATCCACTTTACAACCTAATTTCCTTTTTTTTTTTTTGTAATTATGACCATATAATTCATGTGTGTGTGTCTTGAAAGGTATTTTATTCTTGAGTATTTTGTTCTTGGGTATTTTATTCCCAGGTATTTTATTCTTGGGAGTTTAAAAATTGTTTTAAAAAAGAATTTCTCTATCTTTTTCTGCTGAATTTTGTTGGTAATAAACAGAAATGCTGATAATTTCTGTGAATTTATTTTACATACTGTAACTTTGCTGAAGTTGTTAATTGTTTGATTAGAGTTTTATTTGACTCTAGGGTTCTCTAAATAAACCATCATATCATTTGCAAGAAGTTTTCTTTCCTCATTGCCTATGCTTATTCTTTCCGTTTATTTGTTCTTGTTTTATTGCTATAACTAGCCCTTCTAGTAAAGTATTCAAAAGTAAAGGTGATAATAGACATCCTTGTTTCTAGTTTATCCCCATTATATATAAATATAGGTCTTGGTTTTAGATAGATACTACTTGTCATTTTAAGGATAAAACATTCATTCTTATGTTTTCTACTGTTTTAAAATAGCTCTGCATTCCCAATATAAATCCATTCTGGTAATTATGATCTATGTGACATGTATTTGTATAATATTTATTAGGGATATTGGTCTACAGCATTAATACTGTGTTATTTTTTGGTTTAGGTATTAAGAACATATTTTTTTTAAAGCAATTGGGGTTAAGTAACTTGCTCAAGGTTACATAGACAGTCATTATTTATGAGTGGGTGCTCATTTTCTGAGGCCAGATTCGATTCCGGGTCATCCCAACTCCGAGCCTGGTGCTTTTACTCACTGAGCCACCTAGCCACCCCTAAGACCATATTTCTATCATAGAAGGGATTTGGTAGGACCTCTGCTTTGCCTTTAAAAAAAAAAAGTAGCGGGCGGAGCCAAGATGGCAGTGTAGAAACAGCTCCTCCAAGACACTCTGCCCCCAGATTCCCCCCAAACTATGTAAAAGGGGACTCTGAACAACTTCTGGAGCCCCAGCACCCAAGGAAAGACACAGAGAAGCTAACCTCCTGCTGAGGACAGCCCAGCAGCCCTGCAGGAAGGACCAGCACAGCACTCTGGAACCTGTCAGCGCACAGCAAGCAGAGTGCAGGAGCCGAGCTAACCCCAGGTCCAAGTGAGCCTAGGTTTTAGCCCCAGGGCAGCAGGGCCAGTAGCCAGCTGGAGGAACCCCAGAACACCAGGAGATGTGGTGACTCCAGAATTATCAACATAGACATGCCTAGGACAAAGTAAGAGGTTAGTGTCCTATGGACTTTGGGACCAGTATTTGGGGAATGCGTCAGCTCCCTCCCCCAAGGGGCTAGAAGCCGCTGAGGAGACAGGCCATTTTGTAGTTTTCAGAGGCAGCTCCAGCTCCTGGCCTGCGAACTGTAGGGAGATCCAGCGATCAGTCTTGGGGGGGGGTGGGGAGGTAATCGCTCTTGCTTTAATCTCCCTGGATCTGGATTGTGATCCAGGGTGGAAGTCGTGGGTGGGTTTACTGCTTGCCAGAAACGGAAGTTGCCCCCCACAAGTTCGGGATGAAAATTCCTCTATCTGGCCTTAAAGCCATAGTGTGGCAATAAGCCCAAAAGTCAAGTAATTAAGTGGCAACATGCCAAGGCAAAGGCAACAGAAAAATGCAACCCTAGACTCCTATTTTGGGGGAATAGAGTGGGAAAAGGACTGTGAGGTCAGGCGTCCTGCTCCAAAAGCCCCAGGGGAAAACATGAGTGGGTTGCAGGCCATAGAGGACCTTCAGAAGGACTTTAAAAATCAAATAAGAGAAGTGGAGGAAAAATTGGGAAGAGAAATGAGAAGGATGCAGGAAAAGTATGAAATGAGGGGATAACAGCCTGACTGAGGAAAACAATACCTTAAAAAATAGACTAACTCAAATGGCAAAGGAAGCCCAAAAGGGCAACGAGGAGAAGAATGCCTTAAAAAGTCGAATTTGCCAGATGGAAAAAGAATCTCAAAAGTTCACTGAGGAGATTCATTCCTTCAGAGTTAGAATGGAGCAAATGGAAGCTAGTGACTTTATGAGAAATCAAGATGCTGTTAAGCAGATCCAAACAAATGAAAGATTAGAAGGCAATGTGAAATATCTCATGGGAAAAACCACTGACCTGGAAAATAGATCCAGGAGAGACAATTTAAAAATTATTGGACTACCTGAAAGCCATGATCAACGAAAGAACCTAGAAATCACCCTTCAAAAAATTCTCAAGGAAAATTGCCCTAATGTTTTAGATCCAGAAGGCAAAATGGAGGTTGAAAGAATCCACTGATCACCTCCTGAAAAAGATCCCAAAAAGAAAACTCTCAGGAATATTATAGCCAGGTTCCAGAATCCCCAGATCAAGGAGAAAATATTACAAGCAGCCAGGAAGAAACAATTTCAATATTGTGGAAACACAATCCGAATAGCCCAGGACCTGGCAGCTTCTATTCTGAGGGATAGAAGGGCATGGAATATGATTTTCCAGAGGGCAAAAGAACTGGGAATGAACCCAAGGGTCACCTACCCAGCAAAACTGAGTATTTTGTTTCAGGGGAAAATATGGTCATTCAGTGGAATAGAGGACTTTCAAGCATTCTTGAGGAAAAAACCAGAATTGAGTAGAAAATTTGACATCCAGTCACAAGAAGGAAGAGATGCCTGAGAAGGTAATCAGGGAAAAGAAATCAAAAGGAACTTATCAAAGTTGAACTATATACATTCCTATATGGAAAAGCAATAATTGTGACTGATGATATCTTTCTCCCTATGAAAATAATAGAAGAAGGGTTGTGGTCATATGAATACATATGTGAACGTGTATGTATATGTTTACAGTTTTATATGGATAGAGGGCATAGGTTGAATTTGTTGGGACGGGAGAATACTCAAGGGATGAAATTATGAGGTGAGAGAGGAAAGTGGCAAGAGGAGATGGGGAGAGACAATGTAGGCTAAACTATCCCATGTAGAAGAAGCCAGGGGAAGTGGTTGCAAGGGAGGGGGAGAATAGGAAGGCTAAAAAGGCAAAACCACATTCACATTAAATTTCGTTCAGGTAGAGAATGACATACATACTGAATGGGATATCTCAACCTGCAGCAGAATAGGGGGAAGGGGGATGAGAGGAGGGATGATGGATGGGAGGGCATCCTTGGGGGGAGGGGAGGTTGGAAGTACCCACTACAGAAAAGGGACAGGATCATGTAGGGAATGGACCAGGTGGGGGGTGGGATGAGTGGGAGGGAATTATAAGCAGCCTTGTACAATATATCTACTATGATCATGTTTTGCATAGCCCGACATGTACAACATGTACTGAATTACTTATCTCCCCAGAGGGAATGGGTGGCAAGGGAGGAAGGAAATGGATCTGAAATTCGAGGTCTTAACATTAAATGTTTCAAATATATATAAATACTATTATCAATAGTCTTTTGCATGTGAATGTGCAGGCATTGAGGCACAGAGATTCACCTTGCTCTAATGGAAAAGTTGAAGGGGGTATGGGAGAAGGTATGGGAGAAAGCAGATTGGAGGAAGTGATATCTTGTGGGACTGCTATTCTGGGAGGTTGGGTAGGGGAATAATGGGGGGGAAATGATTGTAACTCAAAATCTTGTGGAAATGAATGCTGTAAAACAGAAGTTAATAAAGCATTTGTTTAAAACAAAACAAAACAAAAACAAAACAAAAAAAATAGTTTATGATTAGAATTAATTTTCCTTTGAATCTCTAGTAGAATTTAATTGTAAATACATCTTATCCTAGGGATTTCTACCCTCTTTTGGCAGTACATTTATGGCTTATTTCTTTACTAAGGAAGGATTATTTTCCATTTTATTTCTTATTTTCTTAATTTGGGAAATTTATATTTTTCATAAATATTCACCCCTTTCATATAATCAATTTAATTGGCATAGAGTAGAGAAAACAAATTTGAATATTTGCTTTTTTTCTTCTTTGGTAGTAAATTAACTTTTTATTTTGATAGTGATAATTTGTTTTCTTTTTTTAATAAAATATTTGCTATATATAAAAACATTTTATTTGTTAGTTTAATTTTTTAAAATTTTGACTTTTGTTAATCCTTTCATTAATTTTTCAGGATTTATATTTTGGTGTTTAATTGTTTTTTTGTATTGTTTTGGTTTTTTTTGGTGTGTTGCTTTTCTAATTTTCTTGTTTTTTTGTTGTTGTATGCTCAATTTGCTAACTTTTCCCCTCTCTTTTATTAATGGAAGTGTTTAGAGAAATAAAATTTCCCCTAATACTGCTTTGATTGTATCCCATTTTGGTATATTGTCATCATTATCTCTAATTAAATTATTAATTATTTCTAAGATTTGTTCTTTCTCTTTTTCTATTATTTGATCCATAAATCTTAAAGATTAAACTATTAATTTTTAATTATTTTAATATTCATACCAATGACTATTGAACATAATTTTAATACATTATAGCCTATAAGATATATATTTAATATTTTTCCTTTTCTGTATTTGTTTGTGAGTTTTTTAAACCTTACAGTTTGGCCAGCTTTGTGAAAGTGCCATGATCTGCTGAGAAATAAATAAACTCCTTTATGTTTGTATTCAGTATTTATCAGGGGTCTATCATATCAATTTTTTCTAAAACTCCATTATTTTCCTTTATTCATTTATTTTTTTTAAATTATATTTATCTAGAATTGGGAGGATAAATTGAGGCCCCCTACTATTATAGTTTTAACATCTATTTCTTCCTTAAATCATTTAACTTTTTTCCTTTAAGAATGTTTATATTATACCATTTGGTGTGTGTAAATACACATACATATATGTATACATATACAAACATACATATTTAATGTTATTATTATTTCATTGTATATAATGCCTTTTAGCAAAATGTAACTTTCATATTAACCTCTTTTAATTAGATTTTGCTTTTGTTTGTCTGACACTGTGATTGCTAATCCCGACTCTTTCTATTTCAGCTGAAACGCAATAGCTTGTGCTCTAGTCCCTTACTTTAACTCTGTGTACATCTTTTTGATTCAAGTATGTTTCTTGTAAAAAATATATTGTTGAATTCTGGCTTGTAATCCTACTATCACCTTCCATTTTATGAATGAGTTCATCCCATTCACCTTCACATTTAGGATAGTTATCAGAAACAAAAAAAAAAAACATTGTTCACAGTAATAGCAATATTGTACAATGATCAACTGTGAAAGACTTATCTATTCTTGGCAATATCGTGATCCAAGACAATTCTGAAGGAGTTATGATGAAAAAAGCTATCCACTTTCAGAGAAAGAACTGATGGAGTCTGAATGCAGATAGAAGTGTTCTTTTTTTAACTTTGTTTTTCTTGTTTTTTGATTTTTGCTTTTTTTTTTGTTCTGTCTTCTGTCAAAACATGAATAATATGGAAATATGTTTTTAGTGACAGCACACATATATCTTATATCAAATTGCTTGCTTTCTCAATGAAGTGGGAGGAGGAGGGAATGAATTTGGAACTCAAAATTTAAAAAAAAAACTTTTTAAATGCATTTGGGAAAAGTAAAATATTTATTTGTGAAAAAAATGACAAGTTATAAGAGAACAAAGACCTTCAATCCTAAGCTTTACCTCTCTCCTTCAAAAACTATATGCAGCTGAATCAGTGTGTTATTCTGGATAACTATACTTTCCTCTGCTATGGTCAAGTAAACCTCTGTTAACTGAGAGCTGGATTAGATTAATCCTTTTTCCCTTAGAGTTTAGTGTGGAATGCTATTTCAAAAACTCTCTCCCACAGTGCTGCTATTCTTCCTTATTACTATTTAGTCATTTTCATTTGTGTTCAAAAATGTGTGCCATCTTTGGGGGTTTTCTTAGCAAAGACACAGGAGTAGATTGCCATTTCCTTCTCTAGCTCATTTTGCAGATGAGGAAACAGAAACGAACAGGGTTAAATGACTTTCCCAGAGTCACAATGCTCATAGTTGTCTAGGATGGATTGGAATTCAGGTCTTCCTGACTTTAGGTCTAGCACTCTATCCACTGTGCTTCCTTGCTTCCTGCCTTCTCCCCCCACTCCAATTATTCCTTCCATGGTTATTTCACATAAGAATTATTTCCCTTAGTCTTATTTATATTGTCAGAGAAAAATGTGCCAGTCCCCCTACAGACATTTCTACTCTCCCTATAACAATCCAGTCAGTCACTTTTAAAGGATTATGACAGCTGCTCTGCCAATGAGGGTTACAAAGGAAGACAAAAGATGGATATGAGGGGGAAGAATGAGGGACTTCAGCAGAAGGAATGATGGGGAATGAAGGCACCTAGCTTCAGAGAGCATGCAATGTATTAAAGGTGGAAGCTCAACAGAAGCGATACATTATACGAGGACACAATGTTCTGCTTGCCATTTGAAAAACAACACTGGAACCTTGGAAAAAGAGGTGGAGGGAGACTGATTAAAGGTTAGTAAAAAACAAAAACAAAAACCAAAAAAAAAAAAAAACACCTCAAAATTAGCATTTTTCAGGGGACAAAGACAAGATGGTGGAGTAGAAACAGCTCATCCAAACCACTCTGTCCCCAGATTCCCCCCAAACTATGTAAAAGGGGACTCTGAACAACTTCTGGAGCCCCAGCACCCAAGGAAAGAAACAGAGAAGCTAACCCCCTGCTGAGGACAGCCCAGCAACCCTGCAGGAAGGACCAGCACAGCGCTCTGGAACCTGTCAGCACACAGCACGCAGAGTGCAGGAGCAGAGCTGAGCCCAGGTCCAAGTGAGCCTAGGTTTTAGCCCCAGGGCAGCAGGGCCAGCAGCCAGCTGGGGGAACCCCAGAACACCAGGAGATGTGGTGACTCCAGAATTATCAACATAGACATGCCTAGGACAAAGTAAGAGGTTAGTGTCCTATGGACTTTGGGACCAGTATTTGGGGAATGCGTCAGTTCCCTCCCCCGGGGGCTAGAAGCCATTGAGGAGACAGGCCATTTTGTAGTTTTCAGAGGCAGCTCCAGCTCCTGGCCTGCGAACTGTAGGGAGATCCAGCGATCAGTCTGGGGGTGTAATCGCTCTTGCTTTAACCTCCCTGGATCTGGATTGTGATCCAGGGTGGAAGTCGTGGGTGGGTTTACTGCTTGCCAGAAACAGAAGTTGCCCCCCACAAGTTCGGGATGAAAATTCCTCTATCTGGCCTTAAAGCCATAGTGTGGAAACAAGCCCAAAAGTCAAGATGCCAAGGCAAAGAAAAAAGAAAAATGCAACCCTAGACTCCTAGATTGGGGGCATAGAGTGGGAAAAGGACTGTGAGGTCAGAAGTCCTGCTCCAAAAGCCCCAGGGGAAAACATGAGCGGGTTGCAGGCCATAGAGGACCTTCAGAAGGACTTTAAAAATCCAATAAGAGAAGTAGAGGAAAATTGGAAAGAGAAATGAGAAGGATGCAGGAAAAGTATGAAATGAGGGTCAACAGCCTGACTGAGGAAAACAACACCTTAAAAAATAGACTAACTCAAATGGCAAAGGAGGCCCAAAAGGGCAATGAGGAGAAGAATGCCTTAAAAAGTCGAATTTGCCAGATGGAAAAAGATTCTCAAAAGTTCACTGAGGAGATTCTTTTCTTCAGAGTTAGACTGGAGCAAATGGAAGCTAATGACTTTATGAGAAATCAAGATGCTGTTAAGCAGATCCAAACAAATGAAAGATTAGAAGGCAATGTGAAATATCTCATGGGAAAAACCACTGACCTGGAAAATAGATCCAGGAGAGACAATTTAAAAATTATTGGACTACCTGAAAGCCATAATCAAAGAAAGAACCTAGAAATCACCCTTCAAGAAATTCTCAAGGAAAATTGCCCTGATGTTTTAGATCCAGAGGGCAAAATAGAGGTTGAAAGAATCCACTGATCACCTCCTGAAAAAGATCCTAAAAAGAAAACTCCCAGGAATATTATAGCCAGGTTCCAGAATTCCCAGATCAATGAGAAGATACTACAAGCAGCCAGGAAGAAACAATTTCAATATTGTGGAAACCCAATCAGAATAGCCCAGGCCCTGGCAGCTTCTATTCTGAGGGATAGAAGGGCATGGAATATGATATTCCAGAGGGCAAAAGAACTGGGAATGAACCCAAGGGTCACCTACCCAGCAAAACTGAGTATTTTGTTTCAGGGGAAAATATGGTCATTCAGTGGAATAGAGGACTTTCAAGCATTCTTGAGGAAAAAACCAGAATTGAGTAGAAAATTTGACATCCAGACACAAGAAGGAAGAGATGCCTGAGAAGGTAATCAGGGAAAAGAAATCAAAAGGAACTTATCAAAGTTGAACTATTTACATTCCTATATGGAAAAGCAATAACTGTGACTGATAATATCTTTCTCACTATGAAAATAATGGAAGAAGGGTGTGTGGTCATATGAATACTGATGTGAATGTGTGTGTATATGCTTACAGTTATATATGGATAGAAAGCATAGGTTGAATTTGTTGGGAAGGGAGGATACTCAAGGGAAGAAATTATGAGGTGAGAGAGGAAAGTGGCAAGAGGAGATGGGGAGAGACAGGGTAGGGTAAACTATCTCATGTAGAAGAAGCAAGGGGAAGTGGTTGCAAGGGAGGAGGAGATTAAGAAGGCAAAAAAGGCAAAACCACATTCTCATTGAATTTGGTTCAGGGAGAGCATGACATACATACTAAATGGGATATCTCAACCTGCAGCAGAATAGGGGGAAGGGGGATGAGAGGAAGGATGATGTATGGGAGGACATCCTTGGGGGGAGGGGAGGTTGGAAGTACCCACTATAGAAGAGGGACAGGATCATGTAGGGAATGGACCAGGTGGGGGCTGGGATGAGTGGGAGGGAATTATAAGCAGCCTTGTACAATATATCTACTATGATAATGTTTTGCATAGCTAGACATGTACAACATATACTGAATTACTTATCTCCCCAGAGGGAATGGGTGACAAGGGAGGAAGGAAATGGATCTTAAATTCGAGGTCTTAACATTAAATATTTCAAATATATATAAATACTATTATTAATACTCTTCTGCTTATAATTGGGAGATTAGATGTGCAGGCACTGGGACCCAAAGATTCACCTTCCTCTAATGGAAAAGTTGAAGGGAGTATGGGAGAAGGTATGGGAGAGAGCAGATTGGAGGAAGTGATATCTTGTGGGACTGCTATTCTGGGAGGTTGGGTAGGGGAATAACGGGGGGGAAATGATTGTAACTCAAAATCTGGCAGAAATGAATGATGTAAAACAGAAGTTAATAAAGCATTTGTTTAAAAAAATAAATAAACAAACAAACAAATAAATAAATAAAAACCTAAAAAAAAACTTAGCACTTTTCAAAAGTGGAATGGACTGCTTTGGTTGATAGTGAGTTTCTCATTACTAGAAATATTAAGTGGAATATTTCAGAGGGGATTCTGATTAAGATCTGGGTGGGATTAGGTCACTTATGAGATCTCTTCCTAAATTGAGTCTGCATTTCTGTGAAAAAAAATATCAGTAACTAAAACCTCCAGGATAACAATCTTTTTGAAGAAAGAAATGCAGAGATGAAGATAGTAGATAGATAGAAAGAAATGTGCATAAATATAAACACATATATTTATATAAATATTTTTGCATATGTATGTATATCACATACATATATAGATGTGCTTAGGTGTATATATGGATACAAATCTTTTCATTTTTCTGAGCCTCACTTTCCATATCTACATAAATAATACTTGTACTTCTTTCACAAGCTGTTGTAAAGAAAATGCTTTGCAAACTGTAAAGCACAGCATAAAACCAAGCTGTCTTTATTTTCCTAGGGCATTGCTACTATAATTTCCTCTCAATTTTATCCTTATCTATTTCCTGTAATCCATATTTTAAACTTCTATCAAAGTTTCATTCTCCTATAATCTTTTCATTACAGAGTCTTAGGGGATTCCTAGCTAATCTAGTAAACTATTTTTCTTTAGATAATGGCTTAAGTGTTATCCCTGCTAAGATAACATTTGCTTCTTTAAAACAGTACCTTAGATGTTTAAATCCAAGAGAGTATGACTTGGTATTATTACAGATAATATTTTAAGGACTGTCATATATACATATATACACACAGACTCAAGCATGCATTATATATATATATGCATATATGTGTTTATAGGCCCATCAAAAAAACCTATCACAAATATTTGGTGATAGGCAGCATGACATAATGGAAGCCTTCAGGTCAAAAGTTAAAATCCCATCTTAAATATTATTAATTGTTAATTAGGTGCCCTTGGTCAAGTCACTTAACATATCTGAACCTTGCTTTATTCACGTATAAAATGAGGGTTATAATATATCTAAAATACCTATAAGATGATTTCTGTGTGGTTCAAATGAAATAATTTATCTTAAAAAGCACTTTGGGTAACTTAAAGTGTTTTATAAATGGAAGTTATTATTATTATTATTATTATTATTGTTGTTGTTGTTGTTGTTGTATTGCTGTTGTTATATACAACTGGATCTTCCTACAATATTTAATTTCTTTCTGAGAAGAGTCAACTTAAACTCATGAAAATCAACTTGTGATCTTTCTGCTTCATATGCCTAGCCACAGCCCTCTGGAAAATTCTTATGGAAGTAAGGCAGTTAACATATTCCCTTCAATTCACAGAGCAAATAAGCTATCTTGCTTTCTAATAACTGAGAATGATATTTTAAAAACATTGTTTTTAGCCAGGATGGCCTAATTGAAAGAGTACTGAACTTAAAGCTAGAAATACCTGGGTTCAAGGTCTGCTTGTCACCCACCCATACTGCCTGAGTGAATACTGGGAAATAACTTCATTTCTCAGTAACTCAGAAAACTCTAAAAGAGAAGAGTTACTCATCTGCATTGGTAGAGAAACTCTCCATACCTGGAGTTTCTAAAAACAGAAGAAATCACAGCCATGCACTAAATCAAAGATTTTTTTCATTAACTTTTTTGTTCAGATTAAAAAAAACAAAAACAAACAAACAAACAAACAAAAAAAAACCTGGTCCCTCTATTCTTTAAGTAATGTGGTGATACAGGGCCTTAGGAAATTTTATTTTGACATGCACAGTCAGGAAGGATAGCCTGGAAGAGGGTAGGTGCTGATTCAGCATCCTACTAGATGTGGATGTTGATCTGTATTCAGAAACAAGTCCAGAGAATAGGAGGAAAGAGCAGAAAGGAAAAGTGCCTAGCACCAGTCAGAAAAAGTGACTTAACCTATGATTTCATTGGTGTCTGGAACTTCTCTAACCAATGCAGGTGGGCACTTTTTCCTGAAACTTAGAGTTGACAGTTTCAGTGATTAGCATCCTGTGATATGGTCCATATGTATAAGAAGTAGTAACTGAATCCATGTCTTATGAGTTTCAAGTCTCTATTCCAAGTGCCCTAGTAGAGTTCTGGACTTGAAATTAGAAAAAGTTGGAACTCAGATCTTGCCTCAGACCCTAGCTGTATGACCCTATACAAGTTATTTAATTTTCCTTTTCCTCATTTTCATCATTTGTAAAAAAGGAGGATAACAGCATCTATTTCACAGGCTTGTTATTTAGACCAAACCAGATAATTGTTGTTGTGTTGTTTCAATCATTTGATTCTTTATGACCCCATTTGGGATTTTTTTGGCAAAGATATAGGAGTGGTTTTCTATCTCCTTCTCCAGCTCATTTTTTAAAAATGAGGAACTGAGACACGTTAAGTGACTTGATCAGGGTTACGATGGTAGTGTCTGAGGCTGGATTTGAACTGAGGAAGATAAGTCTTCACAACTCCATGTCCAGCACTCTCTCCACCACACTACTGCACTTCCCAAACCAGATGTTTTTCTTCAGTTGTTTTCAGTTGTGTTTGATTCTTCATGACCCCGTTTGGGGTTTTCTGGGCAAGGATATGAGGCAAACAGAGGGCTAAATGACTTGATCAGGGTCACACATCTAGTAAGTATCTGAGGCCAGATTTGAACCCTGGCTCTCCTGACTACAGTCCTAGTACTCTGTGTCACCTATGTGCCCAAGCCAGATAATATATGTAAAGTAATTTGCAAATATTTAAGTGATATTGTTGTTATTCCCGTAGTATAGAGCCTACAAGACAGATTATTAAAATGTCCCATGTCTTGCTTCAGGTGAATATAAATATATATTGACCAGCGTTGATAATTTATTATGATGAGTAATTTCCTCTGATATTTATCCCAGGCTATTGCCATCCTTAGCAATCAGGCAAAGTCTATTTTGTCTGTGTTAATTCTTTATAGAGGACAGAGTAATGATCAACTGAGCCAAGTGCCTGGACTAGGTAGTAATTCACTTTGATGGTCTGTGGAACTCAATGGCCTGCAAAAACATCTTTTATAACAAAGACTTGGCTAAAAGTCCATCCTTCCTAACCTTGCCAAGTATGACTTTCAATACTAACTCCTCTTTAGGCCCATGGAGGGAGGAACTAAATGGGTTAAAAAAAAACCCAGCTTATCCTATAATGTTTTCCTTCTCAAGTACTATCTTTTTCTAATACAGAAGTGAGGTATCATCGGGGTTAAAATAATCACTGTGTTTACAGTCAGAAAACGTGGTCACGAGTCCTGGCTCCTTAACTCACTGCCTTTGTAACTCTAGGCCAGTGGTGGGGAACCTGGGCTTTAAGGGCATATGTGTCTTTCTATATCCTCAGGTATAGCCTTTTGACTAAGTCCAGTTTGCAAAACAAATCCTTTTATTAAGGGGATTTGTTCTGTGAAGTTTGAACTCAGTTAAAGGCTGCACTTGAGGACCTAGAAGGTCACACATGGCCTTGTGGCCACAGGTTTTGCACCCCTACTCTAGGTAAATGCTTTAACTTATAGAAGCTTTAGTTTCCTTAGCTGAAAAATGTGATGGAAATACTTGTGAGTACCTTGTAAGTTTCATGCAGAAGGTTTTTCATAAACTTTAAAGCATGACAGAAATATGTTCTTATTGTAGAGAGAGTCCTTCACGATTGAAAAAAATGTATGTACAGTCTAAGATATTCACATTGAAACTCTCAAAAACTCTATTTTCAAGGTGATATTGTTCTGATGCTATGCTGGACCCAATATTCCTTTAAAGCCTCTGGAAATATGATAATCTTCCTTCAGTGTCTGTACATACTCTCTCTAAGCAAGAGTTTGTGAAATTTATTCAGCATATTTCTTTCTCTGCCAATAGTTTCCACTAAATCGTCTGATGATTTGCCATAGTATGGAGTCTCTGCTTTGGTTTGAACTTGAACAGTGTTACTGCTTCCTACTTCCTCCAGATGAGTACTCCCAATGTCCAGCTTTGATCACACCATCCTATGGCACAAAATGCTTCAGTGGATCCTTTCTGTATTCCCCAAAAAATCCTATTGCTTAGCTTGGCATTGAAGGCCTCCTACAATCTGATTTTAACTTATTCTTTCACCTTTATTTCATTACTTACTTTCATTTTCTTTTTACTTAATCAATTAATAAGTATTTATTAAGTTCCTATTACTTGCCAAAAACTAGGATAGGTCCTGGGAATATAATTACAATTGATAAAAATTCCCTGCTTATAATGAGCTTAAATTATATTGAACGATACACCAAGGTTTTATACAAGTATATACAATCCAAGTAAATACACAGTTACATACTGGGTAGTTTGAGAAAGGCATTAGAAGTTGACGGGGTCCAGAAAAGCTTCATGTAGGCAATGGTGCTTGAAGGGGCAGAATCAAGATGGTGGAGTAAAAGCAGAAATTTGCTTGAGCTTATCCCCCAGTTACCTCCAATACCTGTAAAAAATGACTCTAAACAAATTTTAGAGCTACAGAACCCACAAAATCACAGAGTGAAACAAATCTCCTACTGAAGACAGCCTGACAGGCTGGCAGAAAGGGTCTATTGCACTGGGAGTGGAACACAGTCCTGTATGGGCCACTCAGGCACAGACTGGCAGCACAGAGTGACCAGAGGAGACCTCAGGTTACTGAATCACTGGCAGCTGTGGTGATTTCCAGACTTCCCTACTCACAAACACCAAAGACAAAGTAAAAGGTCAGTGAAGAAACTCTGTTGGACCTGGCTGGGAGAAAAGTGCAGCCTGGGGTGGCAGAGGTGGTGGTAGCTGTAGCAGCAGCAACAGCAGTTGCTTTTGGAGCTCCAGGCCCACAGATGGTTGGGGGACCAAGTGGCTTATCGGGGGTGGGGGGGGCAACTTGGGGGAGATTACAGGAATCTCTTTGCTGGTGCTGAGGCAGGATTCTCTTGCTTTGCCTTGCTTGGATCTGGGTAGCAGTCTTGGGTGGGGGCCCTGGGGTAAGGAGGAGTACTGGCATGGCAGAGCTTATGGCAGGTGTGGATGAGTCCTCCTCACAGTTCTGCAGCAAGAGCCTAGAAATAGTTCTGACAACAGCTGGGCAAAACCCTAGAAATTTGGGACACAGCACTTTCCACTCTGGAAGCAGAGTGCTACTGTGACTAAGGGGGAAGGTGACAAGGAGCGGGGCATAAGGAAGAATATAAGATAACGAAGACTGAGGGAAGGGGTAATCAGTATGTTTGCCATCTTGGAGTGGGGGTTAGGGGAAAGATGGGGAGAAAATTGGGAAATCAAATTCTATTTTTTTCCACTGTGTTACTTTCTTTTTTTCCAAATGCTTTATTAAATTGTGGTTTACATCATTCATTTCTGCCAGATTTTGAGTTACAATTTTTCCCCATTTTTTTCCCTACCCCCCACCCCAGAATAGCAGTCCCACAGGATATCCCTTCATCAAATCTGTTCTCTCCCATATCTTCTCCCATACCCCCTTCCACTATTTCAGTCAGGCAAGGTGAATCTCTGAGCCCAAATGCCTGTATATCTTATTTCCCAATCATATGTAAAATAGTATTAATAATAGTATTTATGTATTTTTACACATTTAATTTTAAAACTTTGAATTCCAGATTCATTCCCTTTGTCCCTTGTCACCCACACTTACTGGGAAGATAAGCAATTCAGTATATATTGTGCATGTGTAGCTATGCAAAATATTACCACTGTAGATATATTGTAAAAGACTAACTATATTTCCCTCCCTCCTATCCCACCACCCACCTGGCCTATTCCCTGCTTTGATCCTTTCCCTTTTCATAAGTGGGTGATTCTAATTACGCTCCCCCCCTTCCTTCCCTCCTTCCATCTTCCCCCCTCTCATCCCCTTCCCCCCTACTCTCATATACGGTGAGATATCCTATTTAGTATGTATGTCATTCTCTCCTTGATCCAAATTCAATGAAAATAAGGTTTTGCCTTTTTGCCTTCCTGTTCTTCCCCTCCCTTATAACCATTTCCCTTGCCTCTTCTCTATGAAAGAGTTTACCCCATCCTGTCTCTCCCCATATCCTCACATTATATTCCTCTCTCACCTCTTAATTTCACATTTTAAGTATTATCACTTCCTATTAAATTTGACCTGTGTCCTCTATCTAGTTATACCTGTAATCATATATACAAACATTCACATATGTATTCATATACCCATATACACTTCTTCAGCTATTTTTATGCTGAGAAAAGTTTAATCAATTACAGTTATTGTTTTTCCATGTAGGAAAGTATATAGTTCAACTTTGATAAGTTCATTATGATTTCTTTTGCCTGATTACCTTCTCAAGCATCTCTTGCTTCTTATATCTGAATGTCAAATTTTCTATTCAGCTCTGGTTTATTCCTCAAGAATGCTTGAAAGTCCTCTATTCCACTGAATGACCAAATTTTCCCCTGAAACATGATACTCAGTTTTGCTGGGTAGGTGATTCTTGGTTTTAATCCCAGCTCCTTTGCCCTAAGGAATATCATATTCCAAGGCCTTCAGTCCCTCAGTGTAGAAGCTGCCAGATCCTGTATTATCTTGATTGTATTTCCACAGTATTCAAATTGTTTCTTCCTGGCTGCTTGTAATATTCTCTCCTTGATCTGGGAATTCTGGAATCTGGCTATAATATTCCTAGTAGTTTTCTTTTGGGGGTCTTTTTCTGGAGGTGATTTGTGAATTCTTTCAACCTCTATTTTGCCCTCTGGGTCTAAAACATCAGGGCGATTTTCCTTGAGAATTTCTTGAAGGGTGATTTCTAGGTTCTTTCTTTGATCATGGCTTTTGGGTAGTCCAATAATTTTAAAATGATCTCTCCTGGATCTATTTTCCAGGTCAGTGGTTTTTCCCATGAGATATTTCACATTGGCTTCTATTCTTTCATTTGTTTGGATCTGTTTAACAGCATCTTGATTTCTCACAAAGTCACTAGCTTCCCTTTAGTCCATTCTAAATCTGAAGGAAAGATTCTCTTCAGTGAGCCTTTGAGATTCTTTTTCCATCTGGCAAATTTGGCTTTTTAAAGCATTCCTCTCCTCATTGCCTTTTTCAGCCTCTTTTGCCATTTGAGTTAGTCTATTTTTTAGGGTGTTATTTTCCTCAGTAAGGCTGTTGACTCCCCTTTCATAATTTTCTTGCATCATTTTCATTTCTCTTTCTAATTTTTCCTCCACTTCTTTTATTTGATTTTCAGAATCCTTTTTAAGCTCCTTTATGTCCTGTAATCAGCTTGTCTTTTCATTTGAAGCTTTTGGTGCAGGGGTTGTGTCCTCCCAGTCCTCCTCCTGTTCCATGCTTCTATCCTTTTTGCCCCCAAAATAGGAGTCTAATGTTGAATTTTTCTGTTTATTTTGTTTCCTTTGCCTAGGTATGTTGCCACTCAATTACTCGACTTTTGGCCTTGTTGCCATAGTAGGACTCTGCCACCAGCCAGGGGAGCTTCCGTCCCAAAGGCTGGGGTTTTCTCAGCTGCTGGAGGTATTAGTTGGGTGCCCTCTCTGAAGCCTCACACACTCTGGCAAGCTGGTCACACACCCCAAGACCTCCACCCCAGACCACAATCCAGATCCAAGAAGATTAAATCAAGAGTGATTACCCCCAAGCCTGATCACCAGATCCCCCTACAGTTAGCAGGCCAGGAACTGAAGCTGCTGAGTGTGTCTGTGGCTGGGCTGAAGCTACTCAGCAGTTTCTCGCCCCCAGGGAAAGAGGCTAGATGCTCTCTCAAATAATGAGTCCCAAAGTCCATACCACACTAACTCTCACTTTGTCCATGGCATCTATGTGTTGGTAATTCTGCAAACACCATAGCTGCTGGTATTTTGGAGTCTCTCCAGCTGGCTGCTCAGGCCACCCTGGGGCTAAAACCTCTGACTCATGTGGGCCTGGGTTCGGCTCCCATAGCACTTAGCTGGCTGTTCCCTGCCTGGCTGCTGGGCTGTCCTCAGTAGGGGGTTAGCTTCTTTATTTTATTTTGTGGGTTCTGGAGCTCCAGAGGTTGTTTAGAGACCCCTTTCACATGAATTTGAGAGGTACAGGAGCTGGAGCTATGCAGAAGAGCTGTTTCTACTCTGTCATCTTAACTCTGCCCCCCGGGAAATCAAATTCTTATGGAAATAAATGTCAAAAAGTAAAAATAAATAAATAAATTCTGAATTTAAAAAAATGGTGCTTGAGTTACAACTTAAAAGAAGAGGGGGATTCCATAAGAAGGCAGCAATAAAACAGTGTATTCCAAGTATGGGAGAAAGGCTTGGAGATGGACATGTAAAGGAAAGAGAGAGGCCAGTATCACTGTATTGAGTGAAAGCCATGGTAAGACAGGAAGGCAGTGATTTACAATAAAAATTGAAAATTATGTTGAGACTAGTTTATGAAGGACTTCTAAAGCTAAACATAGAATTTTATGTTTTCTCATAAAGGCAAAAGGAAGCCTCTGAAGTTTGAGTCATCAGATCAAGGCTTAAGGAATACCAAGTGTGTCAGATGAACTGAAGTGGGGAGAGATGAGGCAGGCAAAGCAGTTAAGGTGCTGCTGCAAGAAGTGATAGGTAAGGCGGGCTTGATCTAGGGTGGTACCTGATTGAATGGAGAGAAGTTGCTAAATGGAGGAGATGTAGAAGTAAAAATGAAAAGATTTGGCAACTGATTAGATACAAGAAGTGAGGAAGTATGAAGAATGAAGGATAAAAATAAATCTATGAACCTGGGATACTGGAAGAATGTTGGTACTTCGGACAGAAATTGGAAAGAGTCTGTATTGGAGAAATGATAACAAGTTCTGTTTTGGTGAAAAATGTTTTGGACACCTAGTCTGAAATATCTCATAGGTGATATGGAATTAAAGTTTGACAGAGAGACTGGCTCTGAATTTATAGATCTTGAAGTCATCTACATAGGCATGATAATTAAACATAAAGCCACACAGAGAAAGTTTATATAGAGAAGGATGTGAATACCATAGGGCAGAGCCTAGGAAGCATCCACATATAGAGTATATGAAACTTTCTAGAGGAGAACCAGGAGACACTAACATCATGAAAGGTCAGAGAGGAGAGAATAATTAGGAAAAGAGAGTGGTCAACAATGTAAGATATAGCAGATAAGGCAAGAAGGATGAGGTCTTAAAAAGGACAGAGAGAGAGAGAGAGAGAGAGAGAGAGAGAGAGAGAGAGAGAGAGAATAGTACAGGTTCCACTTTTCTGCTTTAGAGCCTTTGTTGATAAAATGATACATTGGAATGAATATTATATTTGGACTCAAAAACTTGGCTTCAGTTACCAGCTTTGTGACTCACATGAACTTCATGATTTAGAACAAGTAATTTTACCCTCATGAGCTTCTTTCGTAAAATAGAGGATCTGGACTAGATATTGACTGACTAAATGAATGACTGAATGAAGAACATTTATTAAACACTTACTATGTTCCAAGTGCCGTACTAGACGTTAGGAATATAAATTCAAAAGTGAAGATAATTCTTGTCATCAAAGTACTTATATTCCAATAGGGTCCAGGGGTGGGGAACCTGTGACTTCCAGGCCACCAGTAGCTCTTGAGGTCGTCAAATGTAGCCCTTTGACTAAATCTAAATTGAATCCAAAGGATTTGTTCTGTGAAGTTTGGATTCAAGAAAGGGCTGCACTTCACAACCTAGAGTGAGAGAGCCACATGTAGCCTAAAGGTCATAGGTTCCCCAGCCCTGTAGACAATGAAAACAAGGCAATGAGGGCCAGGGAAGGAGTTTGGAAAGTTACAGGGATGGTGAGTGAAACCATAGGAGGATATATTGGCATGACATTTCCAGTAGTACATTGTCTTCACTTTTGGTTTTATAATAAGAATTGAAGGACTGAAGAAGCAGGTGTGTGTGTGTGTGTGTGTGTGTGTGTGTGTGTGTGTGTATGTGTATGTGTGTATGTGTGATTTGTAGGGCTAGTCAGAAGATAGTTGGGAAGTAAGGTAATAAACGACTGATGCCATTTGGCAGTTGATTAGATACACCAGGTGGGGAAGTATGAAGTAGTTGCGGAAGAGGAAGTGATATGGCTGGCCACATGAGGCAGTTATCTGAAACCAACAGAGACCTCCAGGACAAAAGTTTTAGAATTTGTCTCAATTTTTTAATAGTCTATGATCTTCTTTGGGAGCAACAGGGAAGACTTTTATGGGCAGCATAAACTTCTAAATCATAAGGACAATGACTAACGCTTAGATCAAAGCCAGATCTTCTGTGATGCAGAATAGTTTCTAAAGAATCTTAACGCCAGTTAAATCTAACTATCCTATAAAGTTACTTAACTGCTTTACTTAACCATTCTGTGCACATGCCTGTAATGTATGAACAACACTATAAAATAAACACCCATGCAAATTCCTCCTGATTCATACTCATATATCCAATTATCTAGGTTTCTATATGCTAGGGGTTAATGCAGTGAATGATTCCAATGGCTTTTAGAGGCACAACAAACATCTGATGTGTACCATAGTAATAAAAATAATAAGTATTTTTATCATTAAGATCAGTTCTAGATCTATAATTTCATCAGTGTATGGAGCTTCTTCTATGAATCCAAGTGAGGTACCATGGTTGTCACCTGGAGAGTCCTCAGAGCTCCCCTGGTAGCCAGGAATAGCTAGTCTGGAGTCCTTCTAACACAATTTTTGTGCAATGCTGAGCCAGTGAAAATTAGTTAACTTCTCAGTATTCAAGGTAGCTTTGTAATAATATGAGTAATGCCTGACCCTTTTCATTTGTTCATGTGTATGTTCAACAAATATTTCTTCATTTATTCAAAGAACATTTAGTAATCACCTACTGTGTTCATGACTCTATGCAAGGTAGATACTAGAAATACAGATATATAAGAGCTAATATTTACTTAATTGTTATTTTTTGGCCCTTATAGCTCAGAGTGAATGCAAATAGTAATTGTTTTTCTTTCTGCCAGCAACCCTGAGGGTCTTTCCCTCCCAGTTTGATTTTACTATTATTATTATTATAGGGGCCATCCCTTGACTCACTTCTAAATAGGTCTAATCACTGAATGGAAGCTGCCTCACTCAAACTGAGAACTCAACCTTAGCTTTAAAAGGCCTAGGTCTCCCCCTGCATCCTGTCTTGATCTATATCTGGCCCCTGGACCCAGATGGCTCTGGAGGGGAAAGTGAAGCTGGTGACTTTGCACAGTCCTCACTCACTCAAATACAATTCAATTGTAAATCATGGCATCATCTTCCTGATGTCATGGTCTTCTTCAAGAATGAGGGACCAACCACAGAGATACAGTTAGCATTTATATACTTCTTTAAAGTTTACAATGTAGTTTACCAATATGATGTCATTTTATCCTCACAAATACTCTGAGAGGTAGGTGCTATAATTATTCACATTTTACAGATGAGGAAACTGAGTCAAATAAAAATTAAGTGACTTATACAAGGTCACATAGCCAATAAGGTTCTGAGGCTGGATTTGAACTCAGGTTCTCCTGACTTCAGGGAAGAATGAAAGAGATATTGTAAAGATAGAAAAAACGAGAATTGGAAGCTGATTGAATGTATCCAAGATTATAAGATTTGAACCTAGATGTTTGAGAGGGTATTTCTTTCAACATTGGTAGGCACTGCTTTATACTTTTCAATATTCTTTCATGTACTTTTATTCATTTAATCTTCAAAGTCCATTGGCCTTCTATACCACGAACTAAGGAGTAGGGAAGTAGAATCTTGGCAGCCTATTGACTGCTCTGGAGGATTGTGAAAAGATGGAAGCCTGCTAGTACTAGGGACCAAGAAAACCTCATTTCCACTTTAAATGTTTTGTGGAGCATAGAGATAAACTACTCTACTGGCCCATAGAAAGAATCATCTTGAGACTCCGCAACTAAACCCAGCAATTCACAAAGTAAATCCCCAGATTCCTATAGAGATTCTGCAACAGAAAGCAAAAGAATAAAACCAAAACTGATGATTCTTGGAATGTGATTTGGGGGTTTCTGGGCAGCCTATTCCAGCACTTCCTGTCCAAGTTTCCCCAAACTTGTACCTAGCTGCCTAAGTTCTGTTTGGCATGGAGTAGTATCTGGACATTTTGGAAAAGTCAAGCAAAATACTCAGGGAAACAGCCTCAGACATTGAGTCCATATAAGACCCCAACTCAGCTCTTGCCTAGCATAAAAAAGCAATGACAGGACATTTCAGGAAGGGTCTAGAAGCTCACTCAAACCCCTTGAATTCTTATTTTCAGAGTATTCTCTTATCCTTCATTTCCTTTCTTTTATTGTCTGGTTCTTCCTTCTAGTTGAGGAACCCAGGTCATGCAGGTCTTCATTCATCTCTTGTTTTCCCTGCTGACTCTCTGGATTTCCTCTATAATGGCTGGATGTATTCATCCCATCCTTCCTAAAGCCCTCCCCTGCCATGTCCTCTCCTTTTTCAATTTCCTTTTCTTTGTTGTCTTCCCCCATTAGAATGCAAATTCCTTGACAATACATAGCTGGATGGAACAATATACACAGCACAGGACCTGGAGTCAGGGCATCCTGAGTTCAAATCTAGACTCTCCTAGTTAATAGCTATGTGACCCTTGGCAAGTCACTTATCTGCTTTCTGACTCAATTGCTTCAATTATAAATTGAGCATAAGAAGAGTACCTAACATTCACAGTTGTAGTGAGGATGAAATAATACTTGTAAAATATTTAGAACAATATGGGGTACATTGTAAGTGTTTAACAAATTCTTATTTTCCTTTCTGCTTTTATTTTTATGACCAACATTAAGCACAGTACCTGGAATAAAAAAATTGCTTAGTGCCTTGATCCAGTGTTGACTAGATGCTAGCACTGTGCTTGATGCTGAGTATACAAAGAAAGGCAAAAACAAACCCTGTCCTCAAAGAGTTCATAATCTAATGAAAGAGACAATGTACAAACAACAGTGCACAAAGAATATATACACAAGATGAATTGACAATAACCTCAGAGGGAAAATACTAACCTTAAGGAGGATGGAGAAAGATTTCACATAAATAGTGCTATTTAAAAGTAAGGAAATAGAGGCAAGGTGGAAGAGAATTACTGGGAATGAATGGTTAGATAGAATGGCTAGATAGACCAAAGAAAATGCATGGAGTTAGGATGTACTTTGACAACTTTAAGATGCTAACTATTATTACCACATTTTATATAATACTCATAACAACCATGAAAGATTGATAATGTAATAACTATTAGAAAGCTAAGATTGAAGAAAGTCAAGTGATTTTCTTAAGGTCACATAGCTAGTAAATGGCAGAACTGGTAAGAAAGCCAGGCTTTTTGATTCTAAATTCATTGATGTCTATCTCTTTTATGCTGTGGGAATCAAACTCCAACTTAGATAGACCCAGTACAGGAGTAAAATGTTTACATTGAAAGTTTAAATAGTCTACTATGCACAACATGATTCATAGTCTCTATTGCTATTGCTGAATTAGGCAAATAGACTGAAGTATTGGGTGCAGTGGATAGAGTCCTTGGACTGGAGTCAGGAAGACTCTTCTTCCTGAGTTTAAATTTGACCTCAGACACTACTAACTGTGTGACCCTGTAATGACAAGAACAGAAGTAGTTAACACCTTGTTTCAGCTATTGAATTAACACCTTGTTTCAGTTCAAGTTTATTTTGAGCCTTATATCAAGTCTGTTAAGAAACAGAACATGTTGGGGCGTCTAGGTAGCGCAGTGAGTAAAAGCACTGGCCTTGGAGTTGGGATGACCCAAGATCAAACTCGGCCTCAGAAAATGAGCACCCATACATAAATAATGACTAGCCATGTAACCTTGAGCAAGTTACTTAACCCCAATTGCTTAAAAAGAAGAAACAGAACATGTCAACCCCACAACTTGTGAACCCTTGTAGTGGCAAGCACCCCAATATCCCCAGGGTGGCTGCCAACACAGGTTCTTAGATCTGCTTTTCAAAAGGAAAGCAACTCAAAATCGGTTAACAAGCTTACTTTAATCAATCAAACATATATTACCTAGTTCAGGGGGAAAGGTCAGCACCCCTAACTTCAGAGTATATAAACAGATGAAACAGACAGGCTTCCAAACTGTCCAACCATTATCAATACCAAAATCATAGTTACCAGAGAGGGAAGCATCAACATCTGGGTTTTCAAAGCCGGTGGGCTCCCAACGGCTGCCCAGAGTCTCATCTGGTCAAATGTCACAACACTTCTCAAAGTGAGCCCCAAAGCAAAGCCTCCCATAAGGGATTATATAGCCTTTTCCTGAGTCAGAGAATGTAACCACCCTCTTGACCCACTGCCCAATAACACAACGTCAAGGTGTAGGTATTCAAGAAAACCAAGCCTCCTGCCACAGGCTCCATGTGACCACATTCAGCCTATTAGGAGGCAGAATATATTTTCAAATTAAGGAAGGTTCTCAGAGTCTCTTAAGCCAATCAAAGGGCCTAGGGGCAGGGAAGATCTTTAAATTTGCATTTCCATTACAACCCTAGAACTCATGAACTCCTGCAACAGGAAGGGGAAGGAGCTAATGACTGTATATAAGGAGAATTTCCAGTCTAGAGACAGCAGAATTGAGAAGGAAAAAAAAAAACTTGGGGTAGCTAGGTGGAGCAGTGAATAGTGCACCAGCCCTGGAGTCAGGAGGAACTGAGTTCAAACCCATACTCAGACACTTAACATAAAGACTAGCTGTTTGACCTTGGGCAAGTAACTTAACCCCAATTGCCCTAAAAAAAAAAAAAGGGAAGGAGAAAACTTGTGTATCCCAGCACTCTGTTTGTCTGCACTGTCTGTGTTGCTGTTTGTTTGTGATACTTTGTACAGAAGCCCTGGGATCTTACTGAAAGAGGATTTTCTGGTTGTATGTTGACAAATGTCTTCGAGGAGGGTTTTGGAGGTTCTGGGACTTTACTAATGATTGGTGCTGACCTCTTGTACCTTGTTTGTGGGTCTGTGTTGATTTCTATATTGATGATTTGTGTTGAGTTCTCAGACCTTGTTGGTGGGTCTGAGTTGATTTCACAGGCAGATAGTGAATTGATGATGGTGCTGGCAATGTATATGGATATTATTGTGGCTCTATAAAGCTTTGTCTTCCCAGGAACAGGAACTGTGGAGGACTTGAGGTGGACTGGACACTGTGAACTTCAATATGGAATGGGAACTGGAGAAAGAACTGGACAAAGAGCTGGACAAGGAACTGGGAGCTTCCTGCCTTTGAACACAGGTGACAGTTGGATCTGGGACCATGGAAGAGGAACCATGGAAGCTGAGAGCCAGCCTTGAGTCAAGCTGAAAGAAGACTTTACTTGGATACTGTGTACTGACTGAGAAGATTATGATTTACTGTGACTAGTGGTGAAGAACTTTGACTTTTGTACTTTGTGATTGAATTAAGGATTTTGTGATTGACTAAATGAATGTACTGTGTTTAGAACTATGTGACCACTTTGTTGAAAACTGTGTGGCCATTTTAGTGATAAGTTGTTGAGTTGTGACATGGTGAATACTGTATTTTGATTTTCTTTGATATTTTGTAATATTCTGAATGCCCTACCTTGATTTTCTGTGAATGTTTTGCTCTGATTTGTTATTGAATAAATAGAGAGTTCACTATACTGTGTAAACAGAATCTCACAAAGTTGTTCACAGCAGCATTCTTCTGAAAAGCTGCATGTGCTTGGCTTTATAGACCCTGAACACATTGCTTAACCCTGTTTGCCTTAGTTTCCTCATCTGTAAAGAGCTGGAGAAGTAAATGGCTAATAATTCCAGCATCTTTGCCATAAGGACCCCAAATTAAGTCATGAAAAGGGAGACATAACTGGAATGACTTAACAATGATTCAATTTAGGGATAAGGCTGCATCATTGGGTGGAGGCTAAGATTAGGGTCATTGTGAAGCAGCTTAAGTTTATAGTTTATGTGCTCGTTCCTGCTTTTCCTTTCTTCTTTTTCTTCTTAATAACAGTTCCTCCCCAAAGTGCCCAGTGCTTTTATGCTGCCCTGTAGCTGTCCAGAGACCCTAGTGCTCTGCTCCACTCAGATTTGCCCTCCAAAGATAGCTCTTTATGCTATAGGATGTTATGTCTTCCCTTATTGCCATTCAAACTAAATGTTACTTTGCTCCTTTGCCTCATGGAATTTTCCCTCATTTTTTAATAAGTGAGTTATCCGATAGACTCCTACATGATCAAGTTTTAATGGTTATTAATGGTAGCTTGCCGTGATACCGACTAAAAATATTTACATTTTTAATAGGATCATAGTATAAACCATTGCTTATTATAATGTATTGAGCAAATGGGTTTGAAAAAAAGATGACCTAAACTTAAAATTTGACTACTCCTGTGTATTTAGGCAACATGCTTAATTTTTCTGTGAACCTCAGTTTCATTACTTGTTAAACAAGAGAGTTGAACTAGGTAATCTTTTTGATCCCTTCCAGCTCCAGAACCTATGATTATAAAATTAACCTATGTAGTAAATAAGGGGATTTCATGTGACTGTGATAAGCCTCTTTAAAATGCTTTGTGTTAGGGGAATTTTAATGTTTGTTTTTTGGGTTTTTTCCTCTTAATTCAAAGTCCTAGTAGAGGGAAAGAACAGGAGACAAGAAAGAACAGGAAAGATCAATCAGAAATTAATTTCACATTTTTTTGTTTCTTCTGTCCTAACTCTGTTAAAGAATAATAATAATAATTTTTAAAGTTTCATCTGGTGTGAATATCATGTTTTATAGTTTATAAAAATTCATGATGTATATTTCCTCATGTAACATTCAAAATAAGGTACATAGTTCAGGATTTTTTTTTTCCATTTTGCAAAGGAAGTGAAGAAAGTGAAACATGGAGAAGGTAAGCTACTGTCCCACATTCACACAACTTGTAAGTATTTGGTGGATCTAGTATTAAAACTCAAGGCTTCTCTTAATCCAGTGCTCTTTCCACTACCCTATAGGTAACTTTAAATTTGTAGTCATATGAATTTTTCATAGGTTACCATAGTCACAAAAATTCACCAACTAATGTCCAATCTTGTGACAATGGGCCTTTCTATTTTTAGCTAGGGCACCGTTGTGAGATCTATCCTGGAAGTCTTTCTAGTATGGTTGGATTTGCCCAATATGGCACTCTACTTCAAGGACACATGGTCACCATAATCAGAGGAATATTTTTGTGGAGCTACCTAAAGTTGGAAAAAAAAAAAAAAAAATTCTCCTAGGGAGTACCTGTGTCAATGACAAGCTATGCCTAACATCTTTCTAGGAGTAATATTTATCTTTGGCCCTTAGGAGATGATAATAAACTATTAGCTCATCAGTGGAACAGAAGAATGAGTCTAAAATAATAAAAAATCAAATTCATAATTACAGAAAAATACTTTTTGCCAGAAATCTACAATAATTCTTTCTTCTTACTCTTTCCAGTGCTATTATTCTGTGTATATTTCCAGATTATTTCCATCCTGTTTATTTTATTATTTTTCAAGGGACTGAAACAATAATTCACCAAATTAGATATGCTGAACTGTAATTACCTAATTGTTTGCCCTTTGTTGGATTCATAGGATCTCAGCAATTATTTACTTAAGCTCTGCCCCTTCCCCTGCAATCACCCACAAGCTGCCAGCTGCTCTTCCCAGTCTTTTTCAAAGAGGCTCAAACAGTAAGATTGAATTTTTGTTCCAATAACATTATTCCCCTACCACTTTTCTTTTGCTTCAATGCCTATTTTGTATATGCCAACATTTTAGGAGCTTGAGTGTTCCATTTCTGAGGGAACCTTTTTTTTTTCTTGCTCAGGCCATTGTTTCCATCACCATCTTGTTTGTACCCTAACATTCTATTAGAAATAAGAGACAACAATGGATAAAACCAGGACTCTTCCTCTAATGAATATTATAAATAAAAAGAATTTTAATTTATGCATTTAGTTCAACTCTTGGATTACCCAAGGTTTACTACCTTTCAGTTGAGATGTAAAATTGAAAGAACCCTGCCCTCTGGTGGTCAGAAAAGTTCAAAATGGTCTTTTCTCGTACTGGGACCTCTAGATACTGTGAAAATGCTATTACAATATTTTAATGGAAAATGTCTAAGTTTATTTTTTAAATATTCACTCCTCTTGTTGAATACCTGTCATATTTCATTAAAAGATGAGTCAAATCTTTCAAATTCAAGACGTGTAACTAATTTATTAAAATTGTTTTTTGTTTTGTTCGTTTTGTTTTTTGCTTTTTTGGAAGGCAATTGGGGTTAAGTAACTTGCCCAAGGTCACACGGCTAGGTTTTTGTTTGTGTGTGCATTAAGTGTCTGAGGCCGGATCTGAACTCAGGTCCTTCTGACTCCAGGGCCAAGGATCTACTCACTGCTCCACCTAGCCACGCCTAAAATTATTTTTTCAATCAACAAAATTCAGTCCTCTGGATTTGACCTCTACTTCTTTCCACCTCCCCTCCCCCTAACTGAGAAATACAGAAAATTAAACCCCTTTTACAATTATGTATAATTAAGCTTATTGGCCTTATTTTTTAAAAGTCTCAATATGTACTCTCTGTTTATAAGGGATTAGGTAGTATGTTTCATCATTAGTCATTTGGAATCATGGCTACACTTTCTAATCATTGGTCAAAATTCCTTTATTAATCCTGATCATAAATATTTTGAGGCAAATAAAATTCATAGTTTCAAAATGTTGTTAAGGGATATTTCCTATAACAATTTGCTCAAACCAGAAGCACTGGTGTCTTCCTTTCTTCTAACAAGAAAAGAGAGGAGCAGATACTTTCTAGACTATGCCTTTATCTTTCCCGAGGGTGGGAAAAAGGAAAGCCATAAGAATCTTCATTGGTTCCCTTCCTAACTCATAAATAACTTCTTGAAATACATGGGGTGGATGAAGCATAATTCAGTTGAAAACAATACTTTCATTAAGTAGTTGTTGCATGTCAGATCATTAAAAACATAATCTGGATGTTACAGGCTTAGATTCAATTCCTGGTCCTATAATCTCTCTGGTAGAGCAGAAAAGGACTGAAGGGCCCAGGTATACTGGTAAATATTTAATGAACAGCTCTAACAAATGTATTCATGACACACTTTTAAATTGAATCTGCAATATTATCATTTTTCCATCACTTTCAAATCTAGAGAACCAACAAAATAATGTCAAGCCTTGATTTGTAGTACTTTCTGATTTCCAACTTGTAAGTGTTCACAATGAAAATTTTTAAATTGACTTTCTTGAGCTAGAGCTGGTTCTAGCACACCATTGATAGCATGCTGTATCTGATTTTAAAAAATGAAGATCTGACCTCAAACACTAGCTGTATTATCCTGGGCATGTCATTTAACCCTGATTACCTTGCAGAAACAAAAATGAACAAAAAAATAGTGGGTCATGGTCTTCTTTAGTTACATCTTTCTGGATGCTAGTGAGGAAATGGAAGAAAAACAATTCCTCTGTTTCCTGGTGATTTCACCCACATATTATTAAGGAGGAGACTCAATCAGTGGAAGCTGAAAGAAAGCCCCAAGCTACATTTCCCACTCTTTGTAATTCCTCTATTTTAATAGGTCTGCAGTGCTGGCAATGACAAGAGAAGGCTGGCACAAAGGGCAGTGGTTGCCAGAGTGTTTGCAATTTCAACAGCAGTGGGACTGCTAGGCTGGTGATGAGGAAGTCTTTAGAAACCAGAAAAAGAGGCCACAGGAAATAAGACTTGTTAGGTATTTAATTAGATTGTGGTCATTGGATGTGAACTATAAATGAAGATTAGTAATCTTGAAAAAAAATGTTAATGTTCCAATGGGGATTGAATATTAGCCTCACAAGTAGTTGTGCTATTGGTAGTGATGGATTAAATATATAATGAATGCTTGGATTCTTTTATGCTTAGCAATCCATTTTCTCCATAGGAATAGACCTGTTCCATATATGATTCATACTTGCACACTGAATGCCTTTTTAAAAAACAAAACCTTTCCCTCTTTCCTTGGAAAAATGCTAAACTATATCCAAAAATAGCATTGTCTTAATTAACTACATTCTTCAGGAAGTCAATGAAAGTGAGAATTGAGAAATCTGCTTCACTTCACCCTGATTACCTTGCAAAAACAAAAACAAACAAAAAATAGTGGGTCATAGTCTTCTTTAGTTACATCTTTCTGGACGGTAAAATGTGATGCTGGTGAGAGAATGGAAGAAAAACAATTCCTCAGGTTGCGCGAAAAGTACCCCTTACAAGTGACCCCAAAGGGTAAAATTTCTCTCAAATAAAACTCTAACCCTTTATGCTATAGGTGAAAAATAGAGCTTATCCTACAACTGAATTGGGGAGGAAGTAAGCATTTGTATAGTACCTACTATATATCAGACTTTCGTGGTCCTAAACTCCTTACAAATAAATCATTTGATCCTCATAACAACTGTAGGAGGTAGGTGCTATTATTATCCTCATTTTATAGTTGAGGAAACAGAGGCAAACAGAGTTTAAGGGACTGAACTCTGAGGCTGATTTTGAATTCAGGTCTTCCAGATTCCAGACCCAACTCTCTATCCACTGTGCCACCTAACTTTTTAACCAAGCAATTGGTGAACCATAATGACAAGTAAAGAACTGAAATTGGCACAGATTGCCAGCTCCATCATCTTAGCTAAGCAATACCTAGCTAGACACATTGCTAGATAAGGAGAATTTTTTTAAATTAATGTTTCAATGTAATTCTTATATTTTGTGTCTTGAAATTAGCTGTTTTATTTCTTTATAAGATCATTTCTGATTTTTCACCCTTAATGAGAGTCATATATTCTTCTGCTAAACTGTATATAATCATCAAAATGTATTTGGCATCAAAACAAAGAAGTCTGAGAGAGGAGAGCACATATGTGAAGGAACAGAGTTTCATTCCAAGTCTGCTTTGTCAGTTTCTTACATTTATATAGAGTGACAAAGCAGGGAAATCATGCAGAATGCAGAACATGGCAATGGGTACAGAGTTCTTCTATAATAGAATAATCATTGTTCCCTCCTTTATAAGTGGTGATAAACTTCAAAGGGAGAGGTCCAGTGGTAAACCAATCATTAACGTCAGGAAGTCCTGTTTTACTTTGATACCTGCACACTTAGAGACTGAATGGGACTATTAAAGTTCTAATAGTTTTCCCTGGGGTACTATTGTTGGCTCTCAAGCCTCAGCTAAATCTTTATTGAAGTAAATTGTGCCTTCTAAGAATGGCTTCTATATTGTTCACTACATGCTGAATTCCTAGCTTCCAGTGTTTGAACTATGGTATATCACATCAGAAGTGCCTGTTTTACCTCTGAGATGCTTAACATTTTTATAGGATCATAGATTTAGACCTAGAAGGTCTTTTAGAGATTGTCTAGTCCAATCTCTGGAGTTAGGCCCAATCCAGGCAGCCAGGACCTCCCCTGACTCAGGCCACCAAGACCTCAATAGGTGAAAGCAAGACCCCAGCCTTAGCTGGGACAGATAACATAGGTACCCTAAGGACTCCCGAGCCTTTCTACATGTCCTGCATTACAAAAGCACTTAGTACAGTGCCTGGCTCACAATACATGTTGAACCTACATAGATATGTCTCCTCCATTTAGAACATGAGGTCCTTACAGCAGAGAAGTCTTCTTTCCTTTTCGTATTCCCAGCACTTAGTGAAGTAGATACTAAAAACACACTTCTGTCCCCCACCCCACCCAACCCCCTGCACTGCATTGTAGAGGCTTAGAAGGGTCAGGTGGCAAGAGCATAACATCTTAGATCAGGAGCTGGAAGTAATCTCAGAGGCCACATAGTCCACCTCCTTTATTTTATGAATTAGAAACTTCAGGCACAGGGAAAATTAGCAACTTACTCAAGGTAACATAGGTAATAAGAGGTAGGGGCTGTATTTAAGCCCAGGTCCTCTGGCTGTACAAACTACAGACTCAATATTAGGGTCTAATGACTCCAAATCTAGCACTCATTTCATTATACTGTGCTACCCAGAACCGAGATCCTCCCTTGAGTCTTAATTATTAAAAATATATCTAAAGAGTCTTTTGCAATTAGCCTTAATTATAGTGGTAAGATAGAATTATTGGTAGTGCGCTAAAAATGGGACATTGTGGTAATATTGCCTTTCCTTTCAATAATAAAAAGAAAAAGAGGAAGAAGAAGGAGGAGGAGGAGGAGGAGAAGAAGAAGAGGAAGAAGAAGAAGAAGAAGATGATTGATGATGATGATGATGATGATGATGATGATGATGATGATGATGATAATGATGATGATGATAGAGCCAGAAAGGGTACTTGGAGGTTATGAAGTCTAATCTCCTCATTACAAGGTAGAGATAGAATTTTAACCCCCTTCCACTGACTTCAAAACCTGTGATGTTAACTCTATTATCATGACACATTCCATAATTGATACATTTTTTTCCTGCTACATTTTTTTTCTACCAAAAAACTCTAAGACTCATTTCTCTGGTGCCCCTGTTGAATTCTTCTGCTGGCTCTCTTCTTACCTTTAGTTCCTTGTCACTTAGCTATGCCAATAGCTATGGTAAATAGAGCTATTCTTCTTTCCTTCAGTGCTACATGAAAAAGGAGCACAATAAAGTTTTATAGTGATTTTACTACTAAGCCCTATAGAGTAACATCCATGGAGTTAAAATAACAAAGGGAAAATGAATATAAACATGACCTTTAGTGTCATCTATAGCATAAAGGGTTAGGATTTTATTTGAGAGAACTTTCACCCTTTGGGGGCACTTGTAAGGGGTACTTTTTGCACAGCCAGAAAGTAGCTTAGGAAAATCCCCATGACTAGATAGTGTAATAGAATGTCATGAATTCCTTTCTTGCAAATATCCATTTTATTTTTTTCTAGACTTCTGATTTAACTTGTATGAGGGACTACTAGTAAGAAAATTCTTTCAATGAAGAAGGTCTCACAATTGTTCTATAATTTATAGTTTTAGTATCTTGTTGTTAGAGTCATCTTTGATTTTTAATCTTAAAAATAGTCTGGAGTACAAAGAAGTTAAATGACTTGTCCCAGGTTCATTCAGTCAGGAGTTATCAGAGATAGAACTAGAAACTAGGTCTTCATGACCTTGGGACCTGTGTTGTATCTCCTACTCCGGGCTGATTTTCAATGCAGTCCTCATATGAATAACTAGAAAGAATTCATTAAACTCTTAACTATGTTCTAGCACTAGCTTAAGATATGCTGATTTTTGAGTTACATTTTCCCCCATTTTTCCCCTACCCACCATCCCAGAATAGCAGTCCCACAAGATATCACTTCCTCCATCCTGCTCTCTCCCATACCTTCTCCCATACCCCCTTCGACTTTTCCATTAGAGCAAGGTGAATCTCTGTGCCCCAATGCCTGCACATCTTATCTCCCAATTACATGAAAAAGAATATTAATAATAGTGTTTATATATATTTGAAACATTTAATTTTAAGACCTTGAATTTCAGATCCATTACCTTCCTTCCCTGTCACCCATTCCCTCTGGGAAGATAAGTAATTCAGTATGTGTTGTACATGTATAACTATGCAAAATATTACCATAGTAGATATATTGTACAAGACTGCTTATAATTCCCTCCCACCCATCCCACCCCCACCTGGTCCATTCCCTACATGATCCTGTCCCTCTTCTATAGTGGGTACTTCCAACCTCCCCTCCCCACAAGAATGCCATCCCATCCAGCATCCCTACTCTCATCCCCCTTCCCCCTATTCTGCTGCAGGTTTGAGATATCCCATTTAGTATGTATGTCATTCTCTCCTTGAACCAAATTCAATGAGAATGTAGTTTTGCCTTTTAGCCTTCCTATTGTTCCCTTCCCCTGTGGCCACTTCCCCTTGCTCCTTCTACATGAGATAGTTTACCCTACTCTGTCTCTCCCCTATCTCTCTCCTCTGTCTCTCCTCTTGCCACTTTCCTCTCTCACCTCATAATTTCATCACTTAAGTATCATTCCTTCCCACCAAATTCAACCTATGCGCTCTCTCCATGTATAACTGTAAACATATATACACACATATGTATTCATATGACCATACACCCTTCTTCCACTATTTTCATACTGAGAAAGATTTCACCAGTCACAGTTATTGTTTTTCCATATAGGAATGTAAATAGGTTAACTTTGATAAGTTCCTTTTGATTTCTTCTCCCTGATTACCTTCTCAGGCATCTCTTGCTTCTTGTGTCTGGATGTCAAAATCTCTATTCAACTCTGGTTTTTTCCTCAAGAATGCTTGAAAGTCCTCTATTCCACTGAATGACCATATTTTCCCCTGAAACAAAATACTCAGTTTTTGGGGTAGATGGGTAGGTGACCCTTGGGTTCAGTCCCAGCTCTTTTGCCCTCTGGAATATCCATGCCCTTCGATCCCTCAGTGTAGAAGCTGCCAGGTCCTGTCCTATTCTGATTGTGTTTCCACAATATTGAAATTGTTTCTTCCTGGCTGCTTGTAGTATTTTCTCCTTGATCTGGGGATTCTGGAACCTGGCTATAATATTCCTGGGAGTTTTCTTTTTGGGATCTTTTTCAGGAGGTGATCAGTGGATTGTTTCAACCTCTATTTTGCCCTCTGCATCTAAAACATCAGAACAATTTTCCTTGAGAATTTCTTGAAGGGTGATTTCTAGGTTCTTCTTTGATCATGGCTTTTGGATAGTCCAATAATTTTTAAATTATCTCTCCTGGATCTATTTTCCAGGTCAGTGGTTTTTCCCACGAGATATTTCACATTGCCTTCTATTCTTTCATTTGTTTGGATCTGCTTAACAGCATCTTGATTTCTCATAAAGTCATTAGCTTCCATTTGCTCCAGTCTAACTCTGAATGAATGAATCTCCTCATTGAGCTTTTGAGATTCTTTTTCCATCTGGCAAATTTGGCTTTCTAAGGCATTCTTCTCCTCATTGCCCTTTTGGGCCTCCTTTGCCATTTGAGTTAGTCTATTTTTTAAGGTGTTGTTTTCCTCAGTCAGGCTGTTGACCCTCATGTCATACTTTTCCTGCATCCTTCTCATTTCTCTTCCCAATCTTTCCTCCACTTCTCTTATTTGATTTTTAAAGTCCTTATTAAGGTCCTCTATGGTCTATAACCCGCTCATATTTTCCTTTGGGGCTTTTGGAGCAGGATTTCTGACCTCACAGTCCTCTTCCTGTTCCATGCTTCGATCCTCTTTGCCCCCAAAATAGGAGTTTAATGTTTCATTTTTCTGTTTATTTTGTTTCCTTTGCCTTGGCATGTTGCCACTTAATTACTTGACTTTTGGGTTTTGGGTGGCACAGTAGGACTCTGCCACCAGTCAGGGGAGCTTCCGTCCTGAATGTGTGGGGTCTTCAAAACTTCTGTTTCTGGCAAACTGGATAGCCATCCCACAACCTCCACCCCAGACCACAATCCAGATCCAGAGAGGTTAAATTTGGAGCCATTACCCCCCAAGACTGATCACTGGATCTCCCTACTGTTCGAAGGCCAGGAGCTGGAGCCACCACTGAAAACTGCAAAATGGCATGTCTCCTCAGCAGCTTTTAGCCCCCAGGGGAGGAAGTGGATGCATTCCCCAAATACTGGTCGCAAAATCTATAGGGCACTAACCTCTCACTTTGTCCTAGGCATTTCTGTGTTGACAATTCTGGAATTGCCACAGCTGCTAGTGTTCAGGGGTCCCTCCAGCTGGCTGCTGGCCCGGCCATCCTGGCGTTAAAACCTCGGCTCATGTGGACCTGGACTTGGCTCCCCAGAGCTGCGCTGGTCCTTCCTGCAGGGCTGCTGGGCTGTCTTCAGTGGGAGTTTAGTTTCTCTGTGTCCTTCTGTGGGTGCTGGGGCTCCAGAAGTTGTTCAGAGTCCCCTTTTACATAGTTTGGAGGTGATCTGGGGGGAGAGAGCCTTGGATGTGCTCTTTCTACTCCGCCATCTTGGCTTCACCTCCTATAGAAGATGTGCTGGTTTTTACTCTTTGCTAGGCACTGGGGATATAAAGAAAGAGCAAAAATGGTTTCTGCCCTCAAGGAGTTTACCATGGGGGAGACCATATAGAACATTAATTCATATCTACAAGGGGTGTAGAGTGTGTTCAGAGAAGCCTAGCACTTCTAGTGAAAGGAATGCCAAGTCCTTTTCAGGGCTGCTTCCCCCCTATAGTATCTACCTGATCCATCTAACTCTTACCTGTGTCTTCAAAAAGCTTATAGCATGTGCTATGCCTATACCCCAGTAAACCTTTTAACAGCTAGGCTAAACTAGGTTGAGGGTAAACAAGATGTTTCAAACCTGACAGTGAGTTAGGGAGGTGTCTACCCCAAGTATGTGAAGATTTCCCTTTGTGGAATGGGCAGATGAGAATAATTTGTTCCAAAAGCCATGAAGGTAGCCGAAGCAGGTGCTGTGGAGGGCTTAGAGCCAATATCCAAGATGCCAAGGTCATCCACTGCATCTTGATTCTGTCCTACTACTGGACTGCAATGACTCTGGAAGAGAGTGTGGCTGAAGACTTCATGCAACTCTGCCTCACTTAAATCCAATTTATGAATGAATCAAAAGACATCACCAATACTGTTTTATCATTTTTACCTATCACAAGATCCTGTGGTGACAGGGAAATGAAGAAGCAACTAGATCTCTCTGAAGAACTTTGGAAGTGATTTTGTGACCTGGGAGACACTGGCACAAGATAGCTCATCATGGCATGCCCTCATCAGAGAAGGTCCTGTGCTCTATGAGCAAAGTAGAACTGAGGTAGCTCAAAAGAAACATGAGATGTGTAGATTTAGAGAAACCACCCCAAATGTTCATGTGCCCTATTTGTATCCAACCTATGGTAGAGCAGTCCGATCTCATCTTGGTCTGATTAACCACAGTAAGACACACTGTAACCTGACTCAGGAATAGTGATGTCATTCTGATCCTCTTTGAGAACAAAGGGCAACTACTACCAAACCAAAGCCAAAGTAAATGGAATAAGGAAAAGAAAACTAATTTGTAAAACCTGTAACACATTAATTAGTAAATTATGATTTTGTGACATATTAATTAGTAGGTATTATCCAATTCTATGTTGTTTTTTTTCCTGGGTGCCAGATACAGTCCCAGTCTCATTGTGATGATATAAAACTCCTCATATTTTCTTACCTTGCCTCCATTTTCCTGTCTTTGCCAAGCTCTTGACTATTCTGTTGGGTGAATGACCTATGTCAAAATACTCTTCTCCAGTCTCCATAGCCTCTATCACTTTCATTTGAGTTTTCCTTTCCCTTACAAAGTCCTTGCATTTTCTTCATTGCCTTACTAGTTGTGCTTTCTTCTAGTTATCAGGGGAGACTAAGTGGGGGGACCCTTAAGAACACACAGCATTAACTGTTTTCAATGTCTAGTACTGTCAGACTTTTATGTAGCCCTTGATCTACAAGTCTGGAGGTGGCTCATTCAAATCACTAAAATGCTTGGACTTGATGCTATTTCCATGATCTTTTAAGTTAGTGAATCGGGGTTGAGCAACATGCAGTTGAACTCCATGGTTAGTAGGTCTTAATCTTTTTTTTTTTAATAACTCTGCTGCCTTTTGTCTGATTGAATCCCTTCTTCCATATCTGGACTTCTTTTCCAGGTCTGTTTGAGCTGGATGTAAGGTAAAGTTTTGAGGTCTAAGTTAAGGTGCATTTGGTCTGGACAATCACCAAGGTATCTTGACCTTCTGCAATCAACTTCTCTAACTGAGTTCCAGTTGTGGGAAGCCTAAGTTTTCAGCAGGTTCTTTAAAAATTGTTGCTGATAATATGAGTGTATACATATGTACACATATGTATACATATGTACACATATATTATCAGTAATAATTTATATATGTATGTATTAGCCATACACACCTATTTCCCAAAATATCCCTTTCACCCAGAAAGTTTTCCTTTATAAAAATGAAGAAAAAGAAAACACAATTCAGCAAAACTAAACAACATATCAATTCTCTGTTATCATATGCCATTTTTCATATCCATAACCCCATAGCTCTGGGGTAAGGGGAGGGAATTACATTCTCAGATCTTTTTTTTAATTACATTTTTATTGAAATATTTTGTTGTCCTTTAGAACAAAGAATAAAATGGAGGGAAAGGATAAAGTTCAGCAAAACTTATCCTAACCTCCACCTCTGTAAATCACTAGATGCTTTCTTATGTCTCTTCCTTATAGTTAAGCTTCATCATTAAAATTTTGCTTCTTTCAGTGTCTCTTTTTAAATTTGTTTTCTCATATACATTGTGTAGCCGTTATATATTTTGTTTTCCCATATACATTGTGGAGTCATTATATATTTTGTTTTCTGATTCTGCTTAATTAACTTCCCATTAGGTCACATTTTATACTCTTTATACTCACATACTACATTTTTTTAATCTATTCTCAACCAATAGGTATCTATTTAATTTGCAATTCTTTGCTAGTAAAAATAAAGTTCAACAGATATTTCTATCTTTGGCCTGAAAAGAAAACTTTCTCCAGAATTTCAAACTTAGAAGGAATTTGCAATCTACTTCTTTATTTTCTGCCTCCCTGGTCACAGTTATAGAATTTTTGTCTTGTCCCTTTTTACCCTAGAAGAGCAAATTCCCTTCCATATTTGTATTCTAAAGATTTCTTCTCTGGGGGTGGCTAGGTGGTGCAGTGTGTGAATAGAGCACCAGCCCTGGAGTCAGGAGGACCTGAGTTCAAATCCGACCTCAGACATTTAACACACACACCCACAAAAATCCACCAGCCACAAAAAAATGCCAAAACAAACAAACAAACAAAAAAACTGACCAGTTACATGCCTATTTTTCACACTTTCCTCATCTCTGCCTCAGAGAATTCCTTATTTTTTCAAAATTCAAATCAAATATAATTTTCTAGATGAAGGCTTTCCTCATATTTCCCATCCCTAGTGTTTTCTACCCCCCAAACTTTTTATTCATGTATTTGTATTTATTCTGTACATACTAATGTATAAATTTTGGATCTACAAATGGAATGTAAGCTCCTTGAGAGCAGGAACTGTTTCATTGTTTTCTTCCTTTGTATTTCTAGCACCTAGTACAGTGCCTGTTATACAGTAGTTGCTAAATAAATGTATAGTGGTTTGAAAGACAGATGATTGATAGTTTCCTGGTTCCCAAAAGAGCTAACTATGAATAATAGAAAGGTGTCCTCTCCCCAACTTCCACTACCACTCTAAAACTGTGGAGCCCCAATAAAACATTTATTAAGCCCCTAACATTTTCCAGGTATGGATATTAGGCATTGGGGATGCAAATACAAAGTGAAACAGTCCCTGCCCTCAAGCAACTCACATTCTAATAGGGGAAAATAGCATATACAAGGGAGTGAACTATCAACTTTTTTTAAAAAAATGTTTTGATCATTGTTTTTTTTTAACATATTTGGTTTTCTTAGTAATACTATGTATTTTTTATTTTATGCATTTAAAAACATTATTGTGAGAAGAGGTTTTCAAGTTTTATCACACTGAGGCACGTCTTCTACTTGATGGCACCCAAGAGGAGCACTGAAATAAAAGGTATGGTCATAAGGGCAGACAGTTAGGTGACAGAGAAAAAAAAATCTGCTTCCAATTTATCATCAGAATCAAGAACAAGAAAAATTAGAGTTGAGCTAATAAAGCAGATTATTACTAAAGTGCCTTTTTATAAAGAAAATTATATGAACCCATGTCAAATTAAAAGAAAATTGTAGAACCATTTCCATGGGGAATTAATTCAGTAATTAGCCAATTAATTAAATGCCTTTTATCTCTTAAACACATCAAGGAGAATGTAACAAGGAAGCAGTCACCCAAAAATCTGTTTACCATTACTAGAGTTTAATTTGTTAAAAAATAAATCAGGGACCTGCTGGGATGCAGAAAGCATTCTTAAGTAGGCCAGGTGTCTAAGTGAAATTCATAAAGCTTTGTGTGATTTAATTTTTGTAATTGAATTCAGAAAATGGAGTATTTAGATTTTTGATTGTCTTTATAAACTGGGCATGGTGAAACACATCATTATGGTAATCCTTATTACTGGAGAGACTGAAAAGCAAGAGAATAAGCTTTTATGCAGTACCTACTATGTGATAAATGCCTTTTATAAATATCTCATTTGGCCTTCAAAAGATCTATGAGAGAGCCAGGTGTTTTAATTATCCTCATTTCACAGTTGAGGGTTAAGTAACACGACCAGGATCACATGGCTAGTAAGCATCTGAGGCCAGATTTGAACTCATGAAGAGGAGTCTCACTCTAGGTCTTGCAATATATCCATTGTACCTCTTAGTTACCCTGCCTTTTTTGGTAGTTGAGGATGTTCTGGTTAAGACAGAACCTGATATATAATAATGATAACATCACAGTACTCTATTGGTTCTTCCTTGTTCCATCATAACTGTTATTTTGTATTTCAGACCTTTTGTCTACCCAGATAATTAGCCCTATAACCTGTGATTAATCCCTATGAATTCCTGAATTTGTACCCTTCCCAACTTTTGGCAACAAACACATATGGCTCTCCCTTTCTAATCATCTGTTTAATAACTCCTGAATTACTGTCCTTCAGAGGATCATTATAACATTACAGAATGAAAGAATAAAATACATTTACTAAGTGCTTCCCTTCTATCAAGTCCTGACTATTCCATATAGAAGATATTCATCTCTTGGATCTGGGCATTTTCTCTGCCAGTGTCCCATGCCTAGAATGCTTTCTATTCTCTATTATACCCTACTGGCTTCCTCTAAACCCCAACTAAAATCTTATTGTTTAAAGAAAGACTCTCTTTACCTTCCTAATCCCCAGAGCTTAACATAGTGCTTGGCACATAGTAAGATATTAATGAATGCTTATTGATTTTCCCTGCCTTCAAAGAGCATATATTCTAATGGGGTAGACAATGTATACAGACAGAATTTGAAACTATGAAGATAGGCAAGTATGATTATTGTGTTATCACATGAAGATGACTGGAAAGGAGACTGCAGGACCTGAGAATAGCACTAGGTAAAGTGAAATTTCACCAATCAGTGCTTATTGTAGAATTGAGTGGCACTCCTTTGTTTCCAGTTTTTACCTACTATGAAAAGAGTTGCTATAAATATTTTTGTACATGTGGATTTTGTTTCCTCTATCTTTGATTCTTTAGGGCAAAAGACTAATAATGGTATCACTAAGTCAAAGCATATGATCAGTTTAGTGATTCCAGGAGAATAGTCCCCAATTACTTTCCAGGACTGGACCAATCCAGTCCTTGTAAAGATAGCTCCACCAGAGCATATGTGTCTGTATTCCTAGTCCCTCCAACAATTATGTTTCCTTTTTTAAAAATCATTTTAGCGAATCTGCCAGTAGTGAGGTGAAACCTCACAGTTACTTTAATGTGCATTTGTACAATTATTAATTTTGGAGCATTTTTATATAACTGTTGATCAATTATATTTCTTCCTTTGAGAATTGTCTGATCATATCCTTTGACCATTTAATTTTGGGGGAATGACTATCATTACTATATATTTGAATCAGCTCCATATATACCTTATCTATCAGACCTTTATTGGAGACATTATTGTAAAGATTCCTTCCCTTTGGATGCTTTAGAAATTACTGAGAAGTTATGGACCTGAGATTTCTTGGAAGCCTTCTATTAAGCAAACAGCTTGGTTAAAGGGCTACTCATTGTGCTCTAACCATCTTTGGCACTCCAAGTTAGCTTTTTGGGATATTAGCCAGAATGCCAAAGGTACCAGAGAGGACAATAAGAAAAAAAAAAGTTTGAAGTTTTAAATATCTGGCAATGTGGAGATATTTCTTTTGGACAACAGATAAGATCCTTTCTTGTAATAATGAGTTTATTCTATACTTCTTTTCTCTTCTAAGTTAGTAACAGCAGAGGTTTACTATAGCCATTTTTTCAAAGACATTGCATAATGTTTTCATGTTGCTAAATGACTCTCCAGCCTTCTGTTTGAATCTATTTTTTCCTAGATGAATGCTCTTTCTTTGAGGAAGCCTATTGCCCTAAAGCTATGCTATCCGTGTTTTGACAAATGCTTGCTCAGGACTATTGATTCCAGAGGATTTCTGGTGTGTTTACACTAACAAACAACATACAGCTCTAAAGGCATAGTGTTTTCAGAGAACAATAGCAATATACAATCAGTCACTTCTGCTTATACCAGCTGGTTTTGTTATCTTAATAGCATGAATTCAGTGTCTAAGAAAAGCAGCTCAAAATATCACTTCAAGTTCAAAATTACTTTAAATATTTTGTTACTACTTTTACTTTTTGCCCTTTTTTTCCTTTTGAATTACTTAAGATCTTCTCAAACACACAAAAGATTCTTCAAAGGGATAGTCTACAATTCTTTGTTAGACTATAATTTTAAGGTCTTGTTGGTACTCTATTAAGTGTCCCCTGTAGCCTGGAAATCTTTTGGTCCTACAGAGAATTGAACCTAATGGGGTCTGTGGTTAAATAATTTTTCCTGATGGTCCCACTGACTCCATGAGAGCTGATGAATCATGAGCAGTTTTACAGTTTTGGATCTTTAATCCTCTTTTTATCCAGTAAAGAAATTATATAACCATCAACCCTTAAAAAGGAGAAATGTTTATTTCCCAGAGCTATATTTGCTAGACTTAGAGAAATACACCAAATACTTCTGCTTTTGGGACCTTGGACAGCTTGGCAACTTTAATTAGTCAAGAATTTGATCCAGTCTCTCCTCTCCATAAACCAACCAAAGCATAGTTTCAGTGGTTTGAAAATCAACATGTTAAGGATTTGATAAGTTAAAGAGCAATGGGAACTCTAAATATGAAGGATAAAATAAGAAGAACTTTGATTTTGGGGGGCTCTTATCTGGTTTTTTTAAACATTACCTTATATTCCCACTCTTCATTGTGGTTCTTGTTACTGCCAAGAATAGATTATTTAATATAAGTGCCAGTATTTATTTTGGATGAAATAATAATACCATACAATGATAAAAGGGAATTCTTTTTTACTTCAATTTAATTATTTTTCCTATTAATTTATCACCTACTAACAAAAACAAATATTTAAATACATAGACAAGAAACAGAATCATTACATACATGACTATCATCCCAGATTTGTGTATGTTTTTGCATGTGTGTGTGCAAAGAGGAATCTTGAGCTGATTTCATCACTATAGAGCACTCCCAAGGAAAAAGCTCTCTGTATTGATGGAGATATAATTTACTATGTTATCTTAGGAAGCTGCCTAGGATAATGAGATGTTGGATGAACAAGCCAGGTCCTAGAGCCAGCATATGTTGATCAAAGGAATGACTTTGATGGGGTGTTTGGATATCTGTGCTTGGACCCCCAATTCCAAGATCATATTTCTTTCTAGCATCAAAACACTACCCCTTCCATTTTTCCCCCAGTCCAAGGACACTATGCCTAGTAATTATTCATGAGTGGGCTCCCCAAAAACCACTTATTTCTCTTCCTGGTATTGTAACAAACCTCACCAGTAGGAAACATTAGCTTGAACTGACTTTGTACTAGCTCATACTAGCTCATAAATTCTGTACCCACTGGACTATCTATACCAACTCCCTACCTCATTATATGCATGCTGGACTCCTCATTGTGTGTATCCTAGACTTAAGAGATAAGTATACTCCTTGTATCTATCTTGTGAGACAAGACGTTGCTGATAGAGTTGGCAATGCTCAGTTGGCTCTGACCACTAGTTAACTTAATGACATAGCAGATCTAAAAACCACTCTTCCATGTGGCCCCACCTTGGGCTTTTCCTGGTGAACTCTGGGTAAAACTCCTATGGAGTAGATACAAAGACTGCATGTTCCCTTAAGAACTGACCACTTCTTAACCACTTCATAATCCCACCCCTCATCACCTAGTTAGCATATTTGACCCATGTTTTAATATAGTTTATCCTATTTAAACTTTAACTGTAGCCCTCTAAGGTTGCAGGTTCCTTAAGAACTTTTTTCCACTGAAAAGGGTAAAAGATAAACATTTGCCAATTTGACTTAAAGAATGCTTGAGTCCATGAATTCTTCCCAGATGACCTTGGCCTGCACCTAAGTCCTTGAGGGTCCTCCTCAAACCTCATCAACTTGAACCCAGGTCTTCTAGACTTAGAGACTAGTTGTCTAACAACTACAATTTGCTTTCTCTCAAAAGACCAGTATCATATCCTGGTGAAACCACACTTATGTGAGGAGGTTTAGTTTTCTTTTCTGTGATTGGCTTCCATGATTTCACTTGGATTCCTGCTTTTCATTCTAAGACATACCAGTCTCCATGATTGAGCTAATGCTTTTTTTCACTCTCCCACCAAACTGATCATCAATCACTAACTTCAGTAATTTACTGAGAGAAATACTTGAGAATTTTAGGGACCTCAGAAGCCACCTTGTCCAATTTATACATCAAAAAAGAATCTCCTTTATAACATATTCCCAAATGAGCATTTAAACTTTGTATATAGATGACCAATCAATGGGACCTTATCACCTCTGGAGGAGGTTCATTCACTAATGTAAAGAAAGAAAAATATCAGGGTTTCTTATTTGCTCTGGCTAGAGCATGCTATGGGATTCTGAGTTTGAGCCCTGGACACTTTTAGTGAAGCACAAGGATCAGTGCTAAAGCACTAATTTCTTTGGTATAATATAACAAACGCTGTGTGCTCCCTTGGTCACCCTTTGACAATTGAAGGGCAGTAAGTTACAAAAAAGAAGACTGGCCACTAAGGAGGAGTGACTCACTAAGCAGACTTCAAATGGAGTTATTCTGACTTATTTCTCTCAGTCTGTCTTTCTAGCTTTCTCTCCTTCTCTCCCCATCTCCATCTACTAGTATATATCTGTATCTGTATATACCTTATACAATTTAATGTATTTCACAAATTACAATTATGCAAATATGTGATCATACAAATTCTATATATATGCATACATTGTATATAATATATGTAGAGAGATATACTATATAATTTATTTTTACATATAGGCATATATGAATATATTTACATTTAAGCATTTATATATTTATATTTACACATAAATATATGTGAACATGTATAACTCATACAATGGATTGTATACATACATATATATGTGTGTGTATTTGTGTGCATACACACATATAAATCCTCTATAGGTGTATGTCTCCATGCTTGTTTGTTTTTTTTTACCTTATTTGAAAATGATAAATGAAGATAGTCAAGTAAAGTGATCACTGTGGTTGCATTTATCTTAAGGAATCTTATATGATTTTAACATGTATTGAAAGTAAACTTTTGTGCTTATATTTTGTTTCAAACATTCCAATGATTTTCTGGGGGGTGGAATGAGGTGGGGGTAGAGATAAATGATAGAAAATTTTTAAAAAATGGCATCTTCTTACCACTAAGTAAAGTTCGTGATTTTGAAGATGAAGTATTTTCTGAATAAATTTTTGAAAAGGCTTTTTTTTTGAAAAGGCAGTTTCTGAAAAGCTTAGCTTTTCAATTTTCATATTTTCACCTAGAATTACTCTCAAAACAAATATGAGCCATTCTCATAAAGATTCTATAAAGATGAGAAATAAGCATACAGTATAACTTTTTATTACCTTTTAGATATGTATTATTTCCATATTCTTTTGGAATCTTTTCCTTTATGAGGTATCTTGGAACTCAATTCCTATGTATATTATTTTTTTTTTTAAAGCAATTGGGGTTAAGTAACTTGCTCAAGGTTACACGGCTAGTCATTATTTATGCGTGGGTGCTCATTTTCTGAGGCAGGATCTGATCTCGGGTCATCCCAACTCCGAGGCCAGCACTCTTACTCACTGCGCCACGTAGCCGCCCCTTTAGGGGCAATTGGGGTTAAGTAGCTTGCCCAAGGTTACAAGGCTAGGTTTTTGTTTTGTATGGATTAAGTGTCGGAGGCCGGCTCCGAACTCAGGTCCTTCTGATTCCAGGGCCGGCGCTCTATTCACTGCGCCACCTAGCCGACCCTTTTTAATTTTTTTTTTTTTTTTTTGCTTTTTGGAGGGCAATTGGGGTTAAGTAACTTGCCCGAGGTCACACGGCTAGGTTTTTGTTTGTGTGTGTGTTAAGTGTCTGAGGCCGGATCCGAACTCAGGTCCTTCTGACTCCAGAGCCGACACTCTACTCACTTCGCCACCTAGCCGCCCCCTGTATATTATTTTTAAAGAGTGTTTCCTTCAGCATGAATTTCCTTTGCGTGTGTAACCAGGATTGGCTACTCAAATTGAACATATATTTCATTGATCAGCTATCCCTAACTCTATTGATTGCATGCTCATAGAAATCAGAGCAAGAAGAGGACATTTATTCTGATCTGTCATTTTAAAAATGAAGACACTGGATCCCAAAGACATAAAGTGACTTGTCCAATATCACATGTATATCAATATTCACAAAAGTGTCAATTTAGAGTAGGGAGAGACCTCTTAGGTTATTTAGTTCAACTGTCATGTTTTACAAAGTGAAACAAACAGAAAAATGACAAACTGAGGCACAGATCACACATGTAATAAATGACGTGCTCAAGATTTCATATGTAACATATAAGAAATCTGGGATTTGAACCCAAGTCCTCTAAATCACTCATATCCCAGTATTCTTTCCTCTGTGCCACATTGTCTATATTGGAGAATCAGGCATATTTTTAACAGCATCTTTTACTGCTATACAAATTGAGTGACTGCCAGGGCATAGACATTAGCAACAATAAAATTAAACACTAGGCTTCATTTTACTGCCTTTTAAAAATTTCCGGCTGTGCAATCTACTTCTCATGTAACTCCTCTCCATCTGTGGAGTGATTGCTACTCCTTTTCTTCCCAATACACTCTCTATACAATTAATTTGTTATGGCTGAACCTTCCCAAATTCATAAAAAAACCAAACAATTAAAAAAGCTATTAAATCACATTTTGCAAATGCAAAAATAATTTAAAGACAAGACAAACCAAAGGGCAATAAACCAACATTTATTAATTATAGAAATGTACTTGAAAACTGGCTATACAAATATTCATATATTTCTTTGGCTGAGAAGGAAAATATAGTGCTAGATGACATTGTGATTCAATTAAAATTCAATATTTTTTTTAAAATGTGAGGCCCAGATCACACATGTAACATGGCTAAGATCTCATATGTAATATGTATGTATATGGGTGTATCTATCTCTCATATATAACTATTTAACTATAACTATATATGTATGTGTGTATATATGTATATGTATGTGTATACATGTTATATATGTATATATATAGATGCACATATACACTATATAGATAGACACACACACACATATATATACATATACACTATATACACTGTGTGTATGTATGTATATGTGTTTATATATATATATATATGAAATTTGAAATCAAAATCTAGGATTTGAACCTAGCTCCTCCATCTTATTCTAGTGTTCTTTCCATTATGGCACATTGTCTGTTTTGGAGAATCAGTCATATTATTTTCAAGCAATCTTTTACTGCTATACACATTGAGTGACTGCCAGAGCATAGTCATTAACAAGAATTAAGTTTTAAAATTCAACATTCAGCTATTATTGTGCCTTTCCTGTTAGAAGCCTATCCTGCTTAACTAAGCCTTCGGCTATTTAGAAGGAAGAGATATAATAACATATGTCTTATTTACTCAAATCCTGGCAGAACAATAGGTCTCAAGAAGATGTCCCCTTATGTGGCTGGAATGAAATTTGGATTTTCTGTTAATAGCAGAGCAGGCCCTAGTTGATTCAATACTGATCTGTTTTTCAAAAGGAAGAGACACATTTGTTCTCAGATTTGGTATAGATTTTGGAATTTCAAAGATATAAAAGTCCTTTGTTCCTTTGAGAATGGAGGAGCAAACTTAGCTGCAGTCAGGTAAGAACTTATCACTACAAGGACTTAGCTACACAGAGATTTTGTGAGGAGCCCCTCTCTTTCCTAGTTTGTTTTCCTAGATGGGAAGGCAGCAGGGAGTCATGATTCTCTTTATCTTATATACATATAGCATAGTGAGGGGGGAGATATTGGTGGTGATGAAGAAGATGGACAGGAATACTCCTTGGCAACCAAGAAATATGGAGGAGATTTCTTCTTGACTTTGCTGTAAGACTTTTCCTCACAAGGAAATGAGCATACTTCGTTGCTTTTTTCTGGCTGCCTCCTTTTCTCTTTGTTTCTGCATGTCTCTATCTGCTAAGATTTGAAAAATCATTGTGTCCTCCTGTCAAGATATATTGAAATGGGTTTAGGAAAGAATTTAATTTTCCAAGTTAAATACAGTGGATGACTCTAGAGTTAAGATGTGTGTGTGTGTGTGTGTGTGTGTGTGTGTGTGTGTGTGTGTGTGTATGTGTATAACTTTGGGAAATTTTCTTAACCTTTCTGGACCTCAATTTCCCCATCTATAAAATAGCATTGGCTTAAAGGACCTCTGAGTTTTCTTCTGACTCTAGATCTTCATCTTGTGATGAAGTATACTATATTTATAATAGTGTGTATATGTGTATGTGTATAGCTCTTTTATCTTTAGGGCTATCTATTCTTGGTTATATTTCTGTTTTAACTTATAGAAATGGTTTTGATGAATTTATATATTTTCTACAGAGAAAGGAATCTTGAAAGTCTCTATGATCGTTAGTCATTCAATGACCTCTTGCCCTCAAGTAAAATTGTTTGTTGATTTGGCATAGTTCAACTCTATCAAGTGTCTTATTTTCTATTACTAAAAAAATCCCAAGTCAAATGGAGCATCAGCATTCAACAGGTTTGTTGGAGGAATTCAGCCATGAATGAAATGAATGATGTACCTTTAACAATGTTGATGAAAATTTTTAGCAAAAATTTTCACTAAATACTTTTAGGATCATAGACCTAGACTTGGAAGAGATGTCAGGGACCATATAGTCTAATTCCTTTATTTTACAGATAAGGAAAATAATGCCTGAGGACTTTGAGTGACTTGTCCAAGATTATTTAGGCAGTAATGTGTCAAAAGCAGCATTTTTCACTCCTGTCTTTTGCCTTAGAGCCAGTGCTCTTTCCATCGTGATGAAGTGCCAGTTAGGTTCCCATAGTGCTAGCTTCTACACAAGACCTCTCACAAGGCCCCTCAGGGGGCCCCAGGAACCTAGCATAAAGGTATGACTATCGGTTGTGAAACTTCACCCTGCAAATGCCTTGTAACCAAGATGTAACTAAAACAAAGAACTACCCTGTTAGCTTGCAGCACCCCCCCCCCCCCTTTAGTTTACATCCCTATGTAGCAACAGTTGCCTTGCTGACCACTGTTTGTTTCAGGAAGTACTTTTTACTGTATAAAAGCTTGCTGGACAGACTGCTCAGGGCTGCCTTCCCTTTTGGGAGACAGTTGCCGGCTTAATAAAAGCACTCCCAAAAATACTAATTGGCTATGTCATCCTGTATCTGCCTCAATTGTCCATTACAGTGCCACCTTGTCCTGTCACTATCTGAAACTGATTTGGGGAGATATGTGGGAAGTATTTTAAATCACCAGAATCAGAAAACAAAAGGGGAAAGCATACAGTTTAGAAGTCAAATCAAAACATGCTGATGAAATTAATGGAAGCTGTATCCTTGGAAAATGCCATTTTTACACAAATTCTAAAATCTGAGAATTATAGGTTCTGAATCGCAGCCTGACAATTACTTCTATAGGGGCTACAGCCACAGCTACTGGAGACCGTAACACCAATCATGGCAGCACACCTGAGGATGGCTGCTATGAATAATTTTAAGGGTCTAATCATATAGTATAATGAACTCTATTCAGAACTAAACTAAACATTGTTCAATGAAGTATAACACTCATAGCAGCATCCTTAAGCAAAACATATCATCTAATATATATATATATATATATATATATATATATATACATACATACATACATACACACATATACACACATACACACATGCACATATTAATATACATATACATATACACATACAGATACATATGCATCTATATCTATATCTACATCTACATCTACATATATTGTCAGAGAAATCAACACAGATCAACAGACAGGACTTTTGCCTGAGAAATTAGTACAGATCAATAGAGAGGGCACATACATCACAAATGGTTTTTTCTGTTAGGCCTCCCCACAAGCAAGTTCCCCTAGTCTGCTTACACTTATCTCTCTCAGCTCTTCTCTCTCCACTCTGTCCTCTCCCTCCAAGCAATACAATATATGCTGTTTCCAATCAAAGACTCATTCAATCAAAGACTGTTGATTCAATCAGAGGCACTTGATTGGTGAAAAGTCTAAAAAAATTCCTATTTTGCTTGCTGTTACAGAGACCCAGAAAAGAAAGTTTTCTCCCCAAGAGTCCTTGTTACTGTTAAACACAAAAAACTGACATGATTTTATTAGTGGGAAAAACATAAAAAAAGAGCATTAACATCTACTTTGCTGCTGCACCTTAATAAGATTTTTCCATCTGATTTGCAACTGAAACCTTTCATATGTGCTCTTTCCATATTGTCTCCTCCATTAGATTATAAATTTCTTGAAAGCAGGGACTATTTAATTTTTTCTATTTGAATCCTCAGGACAGTGACATAGTGCTTTGCATGTAGTACGTGTTTACTAAATGTTTCATTCATTCATTCTTAAGCTTGAAGAGAACATAGAGATCATCTCATTCTACAGACAAGAAAACTGAGGCCCAGGGAATTGAAATGATTTGTCTGCCCAAGGCTTTACAGTTGATAAAATGGCAGAGCCAGACTTTTTGATTACAAAGCTAGTGATCTTTCTACTACTTCACATGCCCTTTTGGTCTGTTATGCATGGAATCAATAATTCAAGAGGAAAGAAAATGTGAGCATCTTTCAGAACTGATACTGACAGAAGAAGAAGGCATTATTAGGAATGTGCAGGAGTGCAGCTAGGTGGCACAGTGAATAGAACATCAGCCCTGGAGTCAGGAGGCCCAAAGTTCAAATCCTCAGACACTTTACACTTACTAGCCATGTGACTTTGGGCAAGTCACTTAACCCCAATTGCCCTGCCTTCCCCCACCCCCCAAAAATGCACAAAGAGGAATGAGCAGGGATGGATTTGTGAACTTAGATAGTCATGAATCACCAAGGCCAGAGTCCCAGGGCTGCATGCTTTACAAGCTATGATAATCTTCTATTAATACACCCGACTATTTAACAATTTTCAAAGCATTAACAATGAACCCTACAGAATAATAAGACTCATTTAGGATCACTAATAACAGAATATATCCTGTCTATGTGCAATGAAATGAGTGGAGAGAGCACTGCTTTTTTTTTTAAACAGTAAATAAATTAATTGACTTTTAGTTTACAATATTGAGTTCCACAAGCTTTTGAGTTCCACAAGGTTTTCAGTTCCAAATCCCCCCTGCCCTTCCCTTCTCTTCCCTGCCCCCAAGGAACACTGCTTTTGAAATGAAAGGACCTAGGTACATATCCTGTCTCTGTGACTTTATCTATGTGACCTTGAGAAAGTCATTTAGTGTCTCTAGAACTCAATTTCCTCATCTGCAAAATGAAGAGGTTGAACTAGATGATCTCTAGGTCCTTTCCAATTACACATTTATGATACTAATGATCCTACAATAAAATTCATCTCCAAAAAAATATACTGAAATAAACCTGTCCCCAAACTGTATCAACATTTTCCACAGGTTACTGTGTGGACAGAAATAGGGTCCTCACTGATACTAACCAATCCTACTATACCTCCCTTAGCAACTCACTATGCCACTCTACAGTGGCTCAAAACTTTTCATCCCCCCTCAAACCTCCCATGGTTTCCTGTCTTCCTACCTTCTCATCTGAGAACCTTCCCTCTTCCATATCTCCTTAGGCAATCTTGCCTCATATTTTACAGTAAAAATTCTAACTATTCTCCATTAGTCCTTCTTCTTCCCTCTTCCATATCTCCTCAGGTGTCAGCCAGATGTTTCCTGTTACTATTTCTTTCTTTACTACATCTCATATGTGAAGTGGTCTTAGTCCTTACAAAGACTAACCCCTCTGCTTTTTCAATTGATATCATTCCATCCTGTCTCCTCCAACAGCTTCTTCCCTTTGTTATCCTCACTCTTTCACTTCTTTTCAATCTCTCCCCTCTATTGGCTTATCTCCTACTATCTACAAGCATACCCTCATCTCCCCCATGCAGAAAATGCCCTCACTTGATCCTTTTATCCTATTATCATCCTATAATTCTTCTGCCCTTTGCAGCTAAACTCATTGAAAAATGCCACATATAAAGGTCTTGTCTCCTCTGAGTCTCATCTTAACCATTTACAATATGGATTTTGACTCTATCATTCCATTGAAACTGCCTGCTCCAAAGTTGCTAATGATACCTTAGTTGTCAAATGCATTGGTATTTTCTCTAACTTCATCCTCCTTGAACTCTCTGCAGCCTTTGACAATGTTGGTCATTTTCTTCTTGATAGTCTTTAGATTTTTAGGACATTACTCTTTCCTGCTTTTCTTCCTAATATCTGACTATTCACTCTCTGTCTTATTTGCTGGGTCCTCTTCCAGATCATGTCCTCTAACCATCAGTATCCCTCAGGGTGCTGTCCTGATCCCTTTTCTCTTCCTTCCCCTCCCCACCCAACACTTTACTTGGTGATTTCAACAGCTCCCATGGATTTAATTAACCATCTCTGTGCTGATGATTCTCAAATCTACTTATCCTAAGTCAAATATTCTGCTTACCTTAAAGCTCACATCTTCAACTGCCTTTTAGGCATTTCCAACTGGATATCCAGTAGACGTCTTAAACTCAATACGATTAAAACAGAATTCATTATCTTTCCCCCTAAATTCACTCCACCTCATACCTTCCCTATTACTGTAAAGGACAACACCATTCTTTCAGTCTCCTAGGCTTCTAACCTAGGAATCATCCTGGACTCCTCACTCTCTCCACCACCCCCATCCAATCTTTATTAAGACTTGTAGATTTAACCTTTGCAACATCTCTCAAATATTCTTCTTTTTTCCTCTGAAGCTCTAGTGTATCATTCTATTGTAGGTCCTCATCACCTCATGTTTAGACTATTTCCATAACCTTCTGGTAGATTAACCTGCCTCAAGTCTCTCTCTGATTCAATTTATGTTACATTCAGTCATTTAAGTGATTTTCCTAAAGCATAGGTTCTTTTATTCTCCTGCTCCCGCCACACACATCCCTAACTTGATAAACCCCAGGGGTTCCCTATTGCTTTAAGGATCAAATATAAAATGCACCCTTCATAACTTCGACCCTTCCTACCTTTCCACTCTTTTTACATCTTTTTTTTTCTTCCCAATACATACTCATGGATCCAGTGGCACTGCCCTCCTGGCTATTCCACAAACTAGGCTTTCCATCTCTCTACTCTGGGCATTTTTTGGCTGTCCCTCATGCCTGGGACATTCTCTTTCCCCAGCTCTATGCCTACTGTTTTTTTTTTTCTCTTTTTGTATCCTCAGCACTTAGCACAGTGACTGGCACATAGTAGGCACTTGATAAATGTTTATTAATTGAGTACCTAATGCCATATTTTCTCTTCATTTCCATCCTAATTGTATTGGTTATTTGAGCTCCTGAATTTCTTTTACCAAATGAAATTTACACATTATTACAGATAAATCACTAAAAAGGTTTTAATAAAGGATGCATTTATTATGTACCTCCTATGTATTAGATGCTCTGTCGGGTGCCTCAAATACAAGTACAGACTGAAAAAATTCCTATTTTCAAACAGCTTGTATTCTATTTAGGGTAACAACAAGTATGCAAAAAAGCTAATATATAAGTATATACAGAAAAAAGATAAATAAATACAATGTAGTTGAATAAAAAGTAGTTTGGGAGTCATTTCTTAAGGCACTTATTAGGTGCCTATTATGTTCTGTGCATTCTAAACTCTATTGTTTTTGTTGTTACTGTTATTGTTCTATGCATTCTAAACTCTATTGTTGTTTTTGTTGTTATTTGTCCTTCCTTCTTGAAGACAATGACATCAGAAAGGTGATGTCTTGACTTGCAAGTGAATTGGATTTAAGGGAGTAAGAACCACTCAAAGTCATCAGCCTCTCTCCTCCAGTCACCTGGGTCCAGGGGCAAGATATAGACCAGGATTGTTGGAAATGGCCCAGGATACAGTGGGAAACCAGGACCTTTTTAAACTAAAGTCTTTCCCAGGTCTCAGGCAACAAATATTCAGTGATTAAGGCTAGGTAAGAAATGAGGCAAAAATGGGCTCTTTTATCTAGTAGGAAAAACAAACAAACAAACAAACAAAAAAACAAAAACAAAAAATCTGGGGAGGAAAACCCTCAGGGTTTTTGTCCAGAAGAGAAACAATTATTTAGGGCTATCAAAGGCCAAAAAATGACTGACACTTGGGCTTGGACCTATTTATTGGCCACAGTGACTTGAGTTTAAGGCATGGTCAAGTAGCTTAAATTGAATTCTAATTAGTTTTATCAAAACCTAGTTTTCTAATGCTCTGGTGATACAATGAAAGGCAAAAAAAAAAAAAAAACAAAAATAGCAACAAAAGGAGGGAGGGCACTAAGTTGCTAGGATCAGGAAAGACTTTAAAAGGTATATGGGGGAGGCGGAGCCAAGATGGCAGAGTAGAAACAGCTCATCCAAGCCACTCTGCCCTCAGATTCCCCCAAACTATGGAAAAGGGGACTCTGAACAACTTCTGGAGCCCCAGCACCCACAGAATGACACAGAGAAGCTAACCTCCCGCTGAGGACAGCCCTGCAGGAAGGACCAGTGCAGCAGTCTGGGAGCCGGCAGCTCACAGCTCACAGCAGGGAGCCGAGCTGAGCCCGGCCAAGCCGAGCCCAGGTCCCTGTGAGCCGAGGTTTTATCCCTAGGTCGGCAGGGCCAGCACCCGGCTGGAGGGACCCCAGAACACCAGCAACTGTGGGGACTCCAGAATTATCAACATAGACATGCCTAGGACAAAGTAAGAGGTTAGTATCCTATGGAATTTGGGACCCTTATTTGAGGACTGCGTTGGCTCCCTCCCCTGGGGGCTAGAAGCCACTGAGGAGACACGCCATTTTGTAGTTTTCAGAGGGAGCTCCAGCTCCCGGCCTGCTGAACTGTAGGGAGATCCAGCGATCAGTCTTGGGGGATAATCGCTCTTGCCTTAACCTCCCTGGATCTGGATTGTGATCTAGGGTGGAAGTCGTGGGTGGGTTTACAGCTTGCCTGAAACGGAAGTTGCCCCCCCCACACGTTTGGGACGAAATTTCCTCTATCTGGCCTTAAAGCCATAGTGTGGTAACAAGCCCAAAAGTCAAGTAAATAAGTGGCAACATGCCAAGGCAAAAGAAACAGAAAAATGCAACCCTAGACGCCTACTTTTGGGGCATAGAGCGGGAAAAGGACTGTGAGGGCAGAAGTCCTGCTCCAAAAGCCCCAGGGGAAAACATGAGCAGGTTGCAGGCCATAGAGGACATTAAGAAGGACTTTAAAAATCAAATAAGAGAAGTGGAGGAAAGATTGGAAAGAGAAATGAGAAGGATGCAGGAAAAGTATGAAATGAGGGTCAACAGCCTGACTGAGGAAAACAATACCTTAAAAAATAGACTAACTCAAATGGCAAAGGAGGCCCAAAAGGGCAATGAGGAGAAGAATGCCTTAAAAAGTCAAATTTGCCAGATGGAAAAAGAATCTCAAAAGTTCACTGAGGAGATTCATTCCTTCAGAGTTAGACTGGAGCAAATGGAAGCTAATGACTTTATGAGAAATCAAGATGCTGTTAAGCAGATCCAAACAAATGAAAGATTAGAAGGCAATGTGAAATATCTCATGGGAAAAACCACTGACCTGGAAAATAGATCCAGGAGAGACAATTTAAAAATTATTGGACTACCTGAAAGCCATGATCAAAGAAAGAACCTAGAAATCACCCTTCAAGAAATTCTCAAGGAAAATTGCCCTGATGTTTTAGATCCAGAGGGCAAAATAGAGGTTGAAACAATCCACTGATCACCTCCTGAAAAAGATCCCAAAAAGAAAACTCCCAGGAATATTATAGCCAGGTTCCAGAATCCCCAGATCAAGGAGAAAATACCACAAGCAGCCAGGAAGAAACAATTTCAATATTGTGGAAACACAATCAGAATAGCCCAGGACCTGGCAGCTTCTACACTGAGGCATCTAAGGCCATGGAATATGATACTCCAGAGGGCAAAAGAGCTGGGAATGAACCCAAGGGTCACCTACCCAGCAAAACTGAGTATTTTGTTTCAGGGGAAAATATGGTCATTCAGTGGAATAAAGGACTTTCAAGCATTCTTGAGGAAAAAACCAGAACTGAATAGAAAATTTGACATCCAGACACAAGAAGGAAGAGATGCCTGAGAAGGCAATCAGGGAAAAGAAATCAAAAGGAACTTATCAAAGTTGATCTATTTGCATTCCTATATGGAAAAGCAGTAACTGTGACTGATGATATCTTTCTCACTATGAAAACAATGGAAGACGGGTATGTGGTCATATGAATACATATGTGAATGTGTGTGTAGATGGTTACAGTTATATATGGATAGAGGGCATAGGTTGAATTTGTTGGGAAGGGAGAATACTCAAGGGATGAAATCATGAGGTGAGAGAGGAAAGTGGCAAGAGGAGATGGGGAGAGACAGGGTAGGGTAAACTATCTCATGTAGAAGAATCAAGGGGAAGTGGTTGCAAGGGAGGGGGAGAATAGGAAGGCAAAAAGGCAAAACCACATTCTCATTGAATTTGGTTCAGGGAGAGAATGACATACATACTAAATGGGATATCTCAACCTGCAGCAGAATAGGGGGAAGGGGGATGAGAGGAGGGATGATGGATGGGAGGGCATCCTTGGGGGGAGGGGAGGTTGGAAGTACCCACTATAGAAGAGGGACAGGATCATGTAGGGAATGGACCAGGTGGGGGGTGGGATGAGTGGGAGGGAATTATAAGCAGCCTTGTACAATATATCTACTATGATAATATTTTGCATAGCTAGACATGTACAACATATACTGAATTACCTATCTCCCCAGAGGGAATGGGTGACAAGGGAGGAAGGAAATGGATCTGAAATTCGAGGTCTTAACATTAAGTGTTTCAAATATATATAGATACTTTTATTAATGCTCTTTTGCTTATAATTGGGAGATAAGATGTGCAGGCATTGGGACACAAAGATTCATCTTCCTCTAATGGAAAAGTCAAAGGGGGTATGGGAGAAGGTTTGGGAGAGAGCAGATTGGAGGAATCGATATCTTGTGGGACTGCTGTTCTGGGAGGTTGGGCAGGGGAATAACGGGGGGAAAATGATTGTAACTCAAAATCTGGCAGAAATGAATGATGTAAAACAGAAGTTAATAAAGCATTTGTTTAAAAAAAAGGTATATGGGGTTTAATGAGGCAGAAATGAGGAGAAATTGTATTCAGGCATTAGAGACCACCTGTATTAAAGAACAAAGATCAAAATGAAGTCTTATGTGTTAGAAATCAAGTTTGGTTGAACCTTAGGGTATATAGAAGGGAGTAATGTATAATGAAGACTGAAAGATAGATTGGATTCCAATTGTGAAAAACTCTTTTTTTGGAGGCCAATTGGGGTTAAGTAACTTGCCCAAGGTCACACGGCTAGGTTTTTATTTGTGTGTGCATTAAGTGTCTGAGGCCAGATCTGAACTCAGGTCCTTCTGACTTCAGGGCTGACACTCTACTCACTGTGTCACCTAGCCACCTCCTGTGAAAAACTTTAAAATTCAGAGTTTATATTTGGTGCTAGAGAAAATTGGGGACCAATGTTCTTGGGCTTTTTATTTTGCTTTTTCTTTGGTTTGTTTGCATTGTTTGGAGTAGGAGAATGAAATGATTATATCTATGCTTAAGATGAATGACTTTGGCAGCTATACAAATTATTAATTGGCATGGGAAAGAAACTCAAGACAGGGAAAGCAACTAGGAGGCCATTACAATAGTCTAAGTGAGAGGTGATGAGGACCTCTATTTACGGTGGCTTTATAAATAGAGTAAAGAAGTAATGCAAAATATGTGAATGTAGAAATGCCAAAATTCATCTCTACAATCAAGAATTGAGGATAACCCTGAGGTTATGGACTGGGAGAGTGGAAGAATGAAGGTGTTTTCAATAGTAATAAGGAAGTTTGGGAAAGGGTCAGGTTTTTGAGGAAGAAATAATGAATTCAGCTGAGGATATACTGATTTTGAGATATCTATGGAATATCTATTTTGAAATGGTAATGAGGTATGACATCTCCTGGGAGATATGAGGGCTAAGTTATCTGTACAAAACTGACAGTTAAATCCATCTCCTTGGATCTGATGTGATCATCAAAAACATTAATGCAGAGAAAAGAGAAGGACCAGAACAGAGCCATAGGGAGCAAGCATCAAGAGTGTTGCAGGAGTCATTAATAACTCATGATTCAACACTAAAGTTCATCCATTCATTCAACAAACATTTATTATAGAATGTCGTAGCCTGAATAGTCCTTTGAGATTGTCTTGTCTAAGCTTCCCATGTTATAGATGATGAAGCTGAGATAGGGAATATTTAGGACTTGCTTAACTTACCTGACAACTAACAGATTCAGGATTTGAATGGAAGACTTCTGATTATAAAGTCAGACTTCTTTCCATTGTACTTGGTTGCATCTCAATATGAAGAATCCAACGTCTAAAGAGAGGAAGTTACTTGACCACGGACATTATTATGACAAGTCACATATTTGGTTTGCTTCTTTAGGTATGAAAAACTTATGCTTTGTTTTCAGTGCTGACACTATTGTTGGTGTGATAATGCAGGTATGCAGACAGGTCGATGTTGTTATTCCTTTGTGTCCAACTTTTGTGATCCCATGGACCATGTTGTCCATTAGTTTTTCTGACAAAGACACTGGAGTGGTTTGCCGTTTCCTTTCCCTGTGGATTAATGCAAAGAGAGGTGAAGTGACTTGCCCAAGATTACACAGCATCTGAGAACACATTTGAGATCAAGTTTTCCTGACTCCAGCCCTAGCTCTCTCTCCACTGATTTATCTAGCTGTCCACATACGTAAAAATATCTGCTGGTAAATGTTTACCAATCAGCTATCAGAAAGAAAAATGTGCATAGGCTACACATTAAACTTTAACCTTTATTATTAACATTTTCTCTATTCTTTTCTTTTTTTAAAGCAATTGGCGTTAAGTAACTTGCTCAAGGTTACATGGCTAATTATTTTTTATGTGTGGGTGCTAATTTTCTGAGGCTGGAGCCAATCCTGGGTCCTTCTGACTCCAGGGCCATTGCTGTTACTCACTGTGCCACCTAGCCACCCCTCCATTATTTTCTTATGAGTAGACAGTTAAATAAAACGATAAATCAGGCCCTGGTTTATAGTTTTAGCTAATTTCTAAGATGTAAATAAATGGTCATACTGAACATTTAACAATTGACTCTCATGAGTCATGTCAAGCTGGCTTTACCACACCTCATTTTTGTTACAGCTGAGACAAACACACCAATACATAACCAGCAAGCCCCCCCACTTTTCCTCATTTTCCTTGGTTTCCTCATCTGTAAGCTGGGCGGGGGTGGGATGATGTCAAACTAAGTGATCTCAAAGGTCCCTATATCCTAAAATCATTTGTGCATGGTAAAAGTTACTGAAATGGTCATTTTAGTTTATTTTCTCCTATTTTTTTTAGTTGCTTAGACTTACCCTAGGTAGGGAGAAGATAGAAGTACTCATGGATCCATACTTGAAAGCACTTAGTACAGTGCCTGCCACATAGTGGGTGCTATATAAATATTTATTCTCTTCCCTTTTTTTATTTTGTTGTTTTGGAGAGGGAAGATAGGGCAGTTGGGGGTAAGTGACTTGCCCAAGGTCACACAGCTAGTAAGTGTTAAGTGTCTGGGACTGGATTTGAATTCAAATCCTCCTGATTCCAGGGCCAGTGCTCTATTCACTGTCACCTAGCTGCCCCATTCCCTTCACTTTCTAATGGTACAACACTCATCTAATTTTTATGTTTTGCCTAAATCCCTGCATTTGTGTCCTTTCCCATCCTCAATTTTTCCATAATTTACTCTCCTTTAGTCTTTTCAGGTGGTACAGATATCCGACATATGACAACTTCCATTTGTGCAAGATATTCACCAAGATAGTAGTACAAAGGCAAGAAGAAAGTTTATGGCATGATACTAGAGTCCTTCCTTTGTGTTAATATCGATTATCTGGCTTCAGGCATCTCCTAGCTATGTGATCCTGGGAAAATCACTTGACTTTGCCTCAGTTTCCTCAACTGTAAAATGGGATAATAACAGCATCTATTCCTTAGAGTTATTGTGACACTCAAAAGGGATAATAATTATAAACCATTGGGCCCAGTGCCTGGTACATAGTAAACACTATATAAATGATAATTTCATTCCTTTTATTGGATTCCTTTTGCTTTGAGGTCAGAGATACTTTTTTTTTTTTTTAAAGCAATTGGGGTTAAGTAACTTGCTCAAGGTTACACGGCTAGTCATTATTTATGCGTGGGTGCTCATTTTCTGAGGCCGGATCTGATCTCGGGTCATCCCAACTCCGAGGCCGGCTCTTACTCACTGCGCCACCTAGCCGCCCCTTTAGGGCAATTGGGGTTAAGTAACTTGCCCAAGGTTACACGGCTAGGTTTTTGTTTGTGTGGATTAAGTGTTGGAGGCCGGCTCCGAACTCAGGTCCTTCTGATTCCAGGGCCGGCGCTCTATTCACTGCGCCACCTAGCCGCCCCTACTTTTTTTTTTTTTAAACATTGTATCACCAGAGTTTAACATAGTGCTAGTATTAATAAGTGCATGTTAACTGAAACACTCATTGAGGGACAATTTAATTTTTGTCTTCACATACACAGTATAGTGCCTAGAATACAATAAGTACATAAATTACTGAATTATTGATAGATGGATTGACAGATTGATTGGAGAAAATAGAAACAAAACAGACCAATATTTCTGTTTTGTCTCCCCCATATGTTGAAATCACACATCATTTGCCTCTAGCAGAGGGATTGTCTTTTTATTACTCTTATTTTCTTTGGTACTTTTTTGAAAACTCAGTTTATTTTGTGACAAATAGACTTCCTGCTATCATTTATGTAGTTTTGCATTAGTCATTCCTATTCATCTTCCATGTGACCTTCTTTCATCTTTTCTTCCTATTCTTCTAAAATCTGAGCTTATAAGATTTAGAATGGCTATACTGTTTTTATTCCATATTTCTCTTTCTTTTCTTTTTCACTGTCATTTTTCACAGTGGTACCTAGAATTTCATTTTTTAAGAATTTCCAACACATGTATTCTCTTTCAGACTATCCAACTGTATGGTCAAGCCTATATTTCCTAATAACTTTTTGTTTTAAATGTATGTTTTACAAATTTGTGTACATATCTGACTGTTATTATCCCCTTCAAGAGAGCATAAATTAATATAGCATTTAAAAGCTTTCAGAGTACTTTTAGATATATTATGTCATTTAATTCTTATAACAACTCTGTGAGGTAGGTGCCATTATTATGTCTGTTCCACAGGGGAGGAAACACATACCCCAGAAGTTAAATAACTTTCCAGAGTCACTGCTTGTAGGCATTAGAGATAAGGTTTGAACCCAAGGTCTCTTTGTCTTTAACTATTGCTCCTTCTACTATTCCTATAACTGTCAAGGGCGACACTATTCTTCTAGTCACAACCAGGTTTACAACCTGATTCTGACTCCTCATTCTTAATAATGTCATATATCTAATCAATTGGCAATATTCACATTACTGAGTCCCTTACATTTTTCCCTTATTCCTTCATCTCTCACTCACACAGTCCCCACTCCAGCTTAGTCTATTCATACCTCCCAGATGATGAGTGCAAGAACACTTCAGTTGTTCTCCCCAACTCAAGTCTTGCTCCATTCTAATCAATCCTTCATATTGTTGTTAAAGTGATTGTCCTAAAGTTCAAGTCTAATAATGACACCCTCCCCCCTATCTAATAAACTGCAATGATCCCCTATTACACACAAGATCAAATATAAAGCCCTTTATCTGGCAATTAAAACTCTTAATAAACTGACTCCTTTTTATCTCTCAGTATTTTAAAATATTTTGTTCTCCTCTATGTACCTTGTCATCCAGTCATATTAATGAACTTACTGTTTCTCATACAAAGTACACTTTTCCTTGCAGTATTGTCCCCCATGCCTGGAAGGTTCCCTTTCCAAACTTTTGATTCTTATATTCTCTGGCATTCTTTAGGACTCAGATCAAGCATCCCCAGGAACCCTTCCCCAGTTATCACAAGCCACTAGTGTCATCATCTCTAAGGTTGCTTTTTATCTACTTTATGTTTACACACACACACACACACACACACACACACACACACACACACACACACACTGAGTTGTTTAGAGGCTTTTTTTTTTTTTTACTATGAGAGCAACTCCATTTCTTCTAAGGGATTCTTGCATACAGTAGTATATGTAATGATCACCTGAATTAATTCAACCATTAATTCAACCATTCTCATCCATAAGTTCACTGATACCTAAGATGTCTCCTGTTTGACCACATAAACTTTACCTTGGTTCATCCAAGATTAGAATTTAGACTTTAAATTGCCTGCTATTTCTCTTCCATCACGTCTTCATTCAATAGTTTATCATAAATCATCATGAGTTTTATTACACAGTTCTTTTATAATTCAAAGATTTTACTTTTAATGACTTACCTTATTGGGCACGTATACTTAAATGTTAAACACTAAATTATTTAACTTTGCTTCCTACCTGACACCAAAGTCCTCTTTCAAGCTGAACTGCAAAGCATTCAAACTCTACTGCAGAGAGCACAATTCAGATGGTGTGGTTACATAGCCTGAATGCTAAATATACATTTACCTAAAAGGCTATTTTATGGACAACTCACACAATGCAAGTATTCAAACAGAGATCAGAAGATGTATTACAAGGATACTTCCAAAGCCTCCTTGTAGAATTTTAGTATCAATTGTGAGAAATGGGAATTGCTGGCAGAGGACTCCCCAGCATGGTGTGTCTATATCAAAGAACGTACTGTGCTTGCAAAACTACAAAGGAAAACATGAGATGCCCACATCTAGACACATCTACATCCCAAATGTTCAAACTGACTATTTTGCCTGACATATTGTAGAGCCTTCTGAGCTAATATTGAATGAATCAGCCACAGTGGAACCCACTGTACCTTTACCCCACCATCATGAATGTTCATCAAGTATGAAAGATGAAGAGCAACATGTATCCTAGCAATCCTTGCTTAAATAGTGGATTGATATGCAAAGAATTCACCACAGTATAAATGCAGTCTATTTGTGTAAACTCCATCAAATTAGTTAATAGGTACCAGGAGTGAGCTTCATGCAGGTGTAGTGCTGAATCAAACCAGTAGATAATTATTGAGCTACTGAGTTTAGGGCACTGTTCTGTATGTCTCATATGAATAGTAAAAACCAGTTTAACTGGTATGGTATAGCTGCAACCCCCCAGCATGCATATATGCTAAGGATGATAAAGCAGAACACCGGTCATTGACTCCCTCCCTCTCCCTATGGCACAGTTAGTTTGTTTCCTGGGTAACAATTAGATCTGTTTCTTTGCTCTTTATTACTTATTCCTAATTAGGCAATTTAGACAATACTCTTGTCTCAGTCATCCATATTACCTTTTGTCTTACATTGTTTTGTTTTTTTTTAGGCTGAACTGAAATAATGTTAAGTTGCATTTGCCAAACTTTAAAGAGAGTTCACCAAAAGTCTTAGTGCAGTTTTGAGTTTAAAACTCAGAACAACACTAATATTTTGGGGTTTCATATATATGCATATATGTTTATGCAAATACATATTTATATTTTACATGTGTGTATGTTTTATAATAGGGTAGCTAGGTGGTACAGTAGAAATCTGGCCTCGGACACTTCCTAGTTTGTGACCCTGGTTAAGTCACTTAAACCTGTTTGCCTCAGTTTCCTCGGCTGTAAAATGAGCTGGAGGAGGAAATAGCAAACTGCTCCAGTATCATTGCTATGAAAACCGAAAATGGGGTCATGAAGAGTTAGACACAACTGAAATGACTGAAAAACAACAAATGTTTTTGATACATTTATATTTATATAATATGCATATATTTGTATTCATATATTGTAAGCCTACGTATATATGCATACACACACAAGTGCGCGCACGCACACACACACACACACACACACACACACATCCACTAAACAAATACAATTTAGGCTAAGCAGAGATGACAAAGAAAAGGTTCCTGCTGTGTGGAATGGTATATATAAGATCAAGTTTTGACCAATCTTTTGTAAATGCTATAGTATCATTGCCCATACCTCTTTAAAGATAGATGATTAATGATAGATAGATAGGTAGATAGATAGATATTTTATGTCTGAACACCTGAATGCTTTTTGTTAACTGACAAGGTGTAGTAGCAAGTACCCCCAGCATATCCAGGGTGGCTGCCTACACAGGGACTTAGACTTGCTTTTCTAAAGGAAAGCAACTCAAAATGGGTTAATAATCTTGCTTTAATCAAACATATGTCATTTACCTAGATTTTTTTAGATATACCTAGTCATTTGCAGGGGAAAAAGGTCAGCACCCCGAACTTCATAGAATACAAACGGATTATAAGCAGAAGTTACAAGAAGACAGAGAAACAGGTCAAACAGACAGGCTTCCAACTGTCTGACCATTACATAGCCATACCTAGTCACAGTTACCAGAAACCAGAAAGGGAAGCACCAACATCTGGGTTTTCAAAGCTGGGGGCTCAATAGCTGCCCAGAGTCTCCTCTGGTCAAATCACATTCTTCTCAAAGTGAGCCCCAAAGCAAAACATCACATCAGTATATATATATATATATATATATATATATATATATATATATATATATATATATATATATATATATATTTTTTATATAGCCTTCTCTGCTGGATCAGAGAATGTCAATGTCACAGCCCTCTTGACCCACTGCCCAATCACACAGCACCAATGTGGGCATTCCTGAAAACCAAGCCTCCCACCACAGGCTCCATGTGACCACATTCAGCCTATTAGAGAGCAGAGTATATTTTCAAATCAAGGAAGGTTCTGAGTCTCTTAAGCCTATCAAAGTGCCTAGGGGCATGGAAGATCTTAAATTCCCATTCCCATAACACAAAGCAACTGTTAAACACTTGTGTTAATATATCCAATGACTTCTCTCTAATTTTCTCAAGAAGTCAGTAGTATCCAGTATCAAGAGAGATATGAGTTTTATAATAAATCTTACTTTGTATTGCATTTCCTTTTGTCTAACTGATATTTGTATTTTTCTTTCCAAAGATGTCTGGTCTCATGCATATTTTTGGCAGTTTTTTTTTTTTTTGCAGCTATATACTTTACATTTTTTTCTTTTTAATATGAATGTTAGTGCTGTTTTCCTCTTTCTTCTGATAAGATTTTATGTTTAGAATGAAAACTACTTGGTAAACAATCTGGGTCCTGGTGAACATACCATTGCTTCAAGGTTCTGTTGAAATTGTTGAGCAGGAAGAGATCTCTAGTTCAGGTGGCTTTTTATTCACTACAGAAATATTATGGTATGATGGGAAGAGTACTTCACAGATAATCCAACTATCTGGGTTTTAGGATTTGCTCTGATTAATTGATAATGTGGCAATTGATTATGTGACCTTGGGCAAACCAGTTAAGTTCTCCAAGCTTCAGGTATAGCAAAATAATAATGGCTGCACAGGCTATCTCCCAAGGTTGATATGAATATCAAATGAGAGAAACATAAATTTGATATAAAAAGAAAGTTTGATTATTCATTTCCTTTTTTTAGGGTTATTAGATAAAATCAAAGGTGAGCATAGGTACTATCTGGATTTTGCTATAACATTTTTTTAAAGCAATTGGGGTTAAGTAACTTGCTCAAGGTTACACGGCTAGTCCTTATTTATGTGTGGGTGCTCATTTTCTGAGGCCGGATTCGATCTCGGGTCATCCTAACTCCTAGGCTGACGCTCTTACTCACTGAGCCACCTAGCCATCCCTTGCTATGACATTTTACAACAACTCTCCTCTTATCATTGTGGAAACTCATCTACAATTCTAAGAGTACCAATCTAGATTTGGATGAGATTTGATTGGCCATCTAGTTCAAGCACATCATTTTACAGATGAGGAAATTAGCACCAAAGGAGTTTAAGAGATTTATGTGAGGTTACAGAAATAGTTAAGTGTGAGAGTTAGAATTTGAACTGACTTCAGAGCCCATGAGTTTTCTTTTCCCTGTGGCTAGATAGGTAATATGCCTTCATAACTAGCTAAATAGTAGTGTCAAAAGTATTGATTAATGAAAGAATGTAAATGTAGAGGAATATCTCCCCAGAGGTCCACCCTCAATCTTGTACTCAATATTGTTATGATTTGAATAAAGGCATAAGATATGTTGATCAAATTTTCAAGTGACAATATTTGAAAGGAATTTTTCAGATATTGGGTGGCAGATTAAGGATTATAAATGGTCTCAATCAGTTGTAACAATTGGCCAAATCTAAGAAAGAGGCATTTAGTAATGGTAAATGCAAGTTCTGCACTTAGATTTAAGAAATCACTGCCTATCAGTAAGACCTGGACCCTAGCTGTAGGAAGGAAGTTCGTAATTAGCTACAAGGTCAACTTGTGTCACTAAAAAAACAAAAACAATAACACTCCCCCAATTAATATTCCTTCTATACACAACCTTTTAAATATTGGCTAACAACTATCATGATAGCCTCCTTCCAACCCATGCTGCCATCTCCCTGAGTTTTCTTTTGTAGAATTACTAATGCAGCTATGCTTGGTTCTTTGTGGTATTCTTAAATTCTGGTACTTCTTTTAACTGATCTTTTTTAAGGGATTTTTTTTTATTAGTTCCTCTTATGACCTTAGTCACCTGTGTGCTACACAGACTTGGACACAAAACTTTGAATATAGGGCAGGGTAAAGCAAGATTATTTCCCCATTCTTAAATTCCAGACACTTTACTTGTACAATTCTTCCTAAGATTGCCTTAGCTTTTCTGACAGCTACATCACACTACTGACTCAAACTGAGTTTACAATTCACTAAAACTCACAGTTATTATTCACATAAAATTCTTTCATAACATGATCCTTCCCATCTTGTTTGTATGCAGTAATTTTCTCAAGCCAAAATGGATTATGTAATTTCCTTTTTCACTTCAACCTACAGTTCCAGTCTGACAAAGATATTTTTAGATGCTGATTCTGTCATCTAGTTTATGTTATCTTTCACAGCTTCGTGCTACCTACCCATTTGATTGGTATGCTTTTATATGTCACTATGCATTGAAACAAATTGAGGACAGATAGTAGAGACTTCCCTATAGACTGACATCTACTTATTAATTATTATTCTTTGGGTCTAGGAAATTAAATAGGTTTGAACCCACCTAACTGTAATCTAGTCAAAAATATCTTCAAGCTATTGACAAATATACTGTGAGAAAATTTGTCAAGTACCTTGATGAAATCCAGATCCACTATAAGTGTCTCAGACCTTCTGCTTAGGCACTTGTCTAGAAATCTGGGAGGGAGGAAAGTGAGGTTAGTCAAACACAAGTCAGAGTCAAGAGATGTGGGCAAAGGGGCCTCCTCAAAGAAGAAGTTGTTGTTTGTATATGTGGGAATTGGGGCAACTTCCATTTTGTGTGTATGGAGACTCTATGTATATAGCATATGTAGAGTGAAAAAGTCAATGTATGTAAAGATGGAGTTTAGCAACCCCAATTAATGCTGCAGGATTTGATATGAGAATCAATATGTGCATTAGGGCTTTGGGGTATGTTTTCAACCCTACTGTTTGCCCAACATATTGCTACCAGGGTTTTAAAAGTCATAATGGGAATAGCCAAATCAAACTTTCTATATTTAAATGGAAAATTTGAGTATTGTAGTATTCTCCATATGAAAAGTAAGAGGATTTGGGGAAAGTGGTACATGTAGACTCAGAGCATGGGATATGAATGTGAAAAAGTTAACTTGTAAGCACATTGAGAACAAGAACTATATAATTTTTGTCTTTATATCTTTAGCATCTTTAGGAGCTAGTTAATTGATTATTAACAGCCTGATTTGTTCTTAATGCTTCCATTCAGGCTCTTAGTGATCACCCTTTCTTAATATTCATAAATCATAAAGGTGTCATAAAATCGGCTCATCAATTATAACTTAATATCACTTGATCATAGGTTAATTCCATTATACTGAAATGTAGTTCATTTGATTTTCTAAGCCCTTTAAACTTTGCCTTCTCACACCATTCCAGTCCTCCTACATCTTACTTCCCTCCCGCTTCACATTCTTAAATTCAGTGTCCCAGGCCTCCTCAAAGAAGGCATTCATCTCTCAACTCCAGGTATTTTCACTGGTTGTTCCCCAGTCCTGAAATATTCTACCTCCTCATATCTGCCTCTTGCCTTCATTACCCAGCAAAAGTCCTGTCTTGTACCAAAATAAAAACCCCCCAAAAAAGAAAAAATATTTCTGATTTAACTTAATGCTAGTTTTTTTTTTTACTTCTCATGATTATTTGCAATTTATTCTGTACAAATCTTAATTATACATACTTGTTTAAATAGTAAATGTTATCTCAATAGACTTTGAATTCCTTGAGAGTTAAGGGCCTTTTCTTTCCTTATATTCCCAGAACTTTGCACAATTCCTAACATAGAGTAGGTTCTGGTGCTGGTGGTGGCATGGCAGATAGAGCACTGGGCTTAGAATCAGGAAGACTCAGCTTCGTGAGTTCAAATCCAGTCTTAGATACTTACTAACTGTGTGATCCTGGACAAGTCACTTAACCCTATTCTTCTCATTTTCCTCATCTATAAAATGAGCTGGAGAAAGAAATAGCATCTTTAGCATGAAACCCCAAATGAGCTCATGAAGAGTTAGACATGATTGAAATGGTTAAACAATAACGAACATGTATCAAATTTCAGGAATGTAGAAGTAGAGTTAGACCCACCATAAAACCCTAACAAAGATATAAGCAAAGTAAAGAAAATATCAAATACTATGCAGATATATTTCAGAACAAGTATCCTGAGGAATAATCCTCGAAAAAGACTACTTCATAAGAAGTTCAAGTAAAACAAAAGAGTGTCCTAGACATAAATATTATCTCTCTCATTACATTGTAAGTTCCTTGAGAGCAAGAAATGTTTTCTGTCTTTCCTTGTATTCCCAGAGCTTAGCATGCTTCCTAACACAGAGTAGGTGATTGATAGATGCTTATTGAAAAGAATAAAAACTTAAACACCAAAAATACATATCTATATCAGAACATAAAAAAATGATTTGCAGGAACTCTTAAATGTCCAAATCATAGAAAAAGGTACTTTCTTTCTTTTTTCTTTTGCTTTTTGGAGGGCAATTGGGGTTAAGTAACTTACCCAAGGTCACATGGCTAGTCTTTCTTTTCTGTTTTTATTAATTTATTTTTAGTTTTCAACGTTCACTTCCAAAAGATTTTGAGTTCCAAATTTTCTCCCCATCTTTCCCCTCCCACAATCTGAAGATGTGCATTCTGATTACTCCTTTCGCTGATCTACCCTCCCTTCTAACACAGCCCCACCGCCTTCTCTTATCCCTTTCTCTTCTATTTTCCTGTAGGGCAAGATTGATTTTTATATGCCATCATCTGTATATATGAGATAGTTTACCTGATTCTGTCTTTCCCCATCTCCTCTCATTGCATTCCTCTCTCACCTCTTAATTTCACTTTTTAGGTATCATCCCTTTCTATTAAATTGGTCCTGTGCCCTCTAGCTATGTGTACCTGTAAACATACATACACACATTCACAAATGTATTCTTGTGGCCACATACCCTCCTATATACACTATACACACACACACACACACACAGACAGACACACACACACATATATTTCCCTTCAACTATTTTCATACTGAGAAAAGTTTTATCAGTTACAATTATAATTTTCCATGTAAGAATGTAAATAGTTCAACTTTGATAAGTTCCTTATGAGTTTTTTTCCCTATTTACCTTCTCATGCTTCTCTTGCTTCTTGTATCTGGATGTGAAATTTTGTATTCAATTCTGGTTTTTTCATCAAGAATGTTTGAAAGTCCTCTATTCCACTAAATGATCATATTTTCCCCTGAAATATGATATTCAGTTTTGCTGGGTAGGTGATTCTTGCTTTTAATTCCAGGTCCTTTGACCTGCAGAATATCATATTCCAAGCCCTTTGATCCCTCAGTGTAGAAGCTGCCAGATCCTGTGTTATCCAGATTGTGTTTCCACAATACTCAAATTGTTTCTTCCTGGCTGCTTGTAATATTTTCTCCTTGATCTGGGAATTCTGGAACCTGGTGATAATATTCCTAGGAGTTTTCCTTTTGGGATCTTTTCAGGAGGTGATCAGTGGATTCTTTCAACCTCTATTTTGCACTCTGGTTCTAAAACATCAGGGAAGTTTTCCTTGAGAATATCTTGGAGAATGATTTCTAGGTTCTTTCTTTGATCATGGCTTTCAGATAGTCCAATAATTTTTAAATGATCTCTCCTGGATCTATTTTCTAGGTCAGTGTTCTTCCCATGAGATATTTCACATTGTCTTCTATTTTTTTCATTTGTTTGGATCTGTTTAACAGCATCTTGATTTCTCATAAAGTCACTAGCTTCCATTTGCTCCAGTCTAATTCTAAAGTAATGGTTTTCCTTAGTGAGCTTTTGAGATTCTTTTTCCATCTGAAGGCAAATTTCCATCAAAGGACAAATTTCCATTAGATGTCAAATTTGTCTTCTTAAGGCATTCTTCTCCTCATTGCCTTTTTGAGACTCTTCTGCCATTTGAGTTAGTCTATTTTTTAAGTTGTTATTTTCCTCAGTCAGGCTGTTGACTCTCATTTCATAATTTTCTTGCATCATTCTCTTTTCTCTTCCCAATTTTTCCTCCACTTCTCTTATCTGCTTCTTAAGGCTCTCTATGTCCTGTAACCAGCACATGTTTTCCTTTGCAGTTTTTGGTACAGGAGTGTTGACTTCACTATCTTCTTCCCTTTCCATTCTATGATCCTTTCTGTCCCCCAAATAGGAGTCTAATATTGGATTCTACTGTTTGTTTTGCTTCCTTTGCCTGGTCATGTTGCCACTCAATTACTTGACTTTTGGCCTTTTTGCCACAGTACGACTTTGCCACCAGACAGGGGAGCTTCCACCCCAAACGCTGGGGTTTTGTCAGCTGCCAGGGGTATTAGTTGGGTCCCCTCTCTGATGCCTCCACACACTCTGGCAAGCTGGTCTCTAACCCCAGGACCTCCACCCTAGACCACAATCCAGATCCAAGCAGGTTAAAGCAAGAGCAATTACCCCTCAGACTGGTTGCTTGGTCTCCCTACTCTCTGCAGGCCAGGAGCAGAAGCTGCCACATGGTGGCGGCTTCGCCACAGCGCTCAGCAGCTTCTCTCCCCGGGGGCAAAGGCCAACTACTGGATCTACTGGATCTAATGGATCAACTACTCCACCATCTTTACTCCGCCTCCCTATAAGCTACTTCTTTCATCCCAACCACTGGATCCCAAAGTCCACACTGCACTGACCTCTCACTTTGTCCTATGCATCTATGTGTTGATAATTTTGGAAATTGCCATAGCTGCTGGTGATCTGGAGTCCCTCCAACCAGTGTCTGGTCAGGCCACCCTGGGGCTAAAACCTCTAGCTCACATGGGCCTGGGCTCAGTTCCCAAAGTGCTGTGCTGGCTGCTCCCTGCTGGGCTCCCAGGCTGTCCTCAGTGGGAGGTTAGCTTCTCTGTGTAATTTTGTGGGTTCTGTAGCTCCAAAGTTTGTTCAGAGTCTCCTTTTACATGAATTGGGGAAGGTGGACGCTGGAGCCATGTGGAAGTCGTGTTTCTACTCCACCATCTTGTCTCCGCCTCCCTATAAGCTACTTCTTTCAAAAAGTATATGCCACATTTCCAAATCTCATTTTTCCATCTATGCCTCCTTCTGAACTTAGCCCCTCATCTCCTCTTTTTATTTTTTAAAAACATGTTAATTACACACTTTTTTTTTTTTTTGGCATGATCATTACCAATCCCTCTTTCCACCAACCAGAAACTGGAAGAAATAAATGAAGAAAAAAATTAAAAATTAACAAAATGCTTAATTGTGCTTATTTCTACACAGTTGTCTAGGCAACATAAACACACCGAGGTTGTTGGGTGCTCTCATACTTCTCTTTAATTTTAAATATCTGGTCTAAATTTTTTGCTATATCCTTTAAAGTTGATGGTCATATTATTTTCTTCAAAAAGATTAAGGAAAAATAGCAATTGAGTCATTCAGTTTTCACTTTGTCATACATTTTCTTTTTACAGTCTTTCCATTTGGCCTGTTCTGTTTCTCAGGGTCTTCAATTCTTAGGGAAGTTTTCCCACCATAAGTTCTAAGGTGGGGGAAAGGGGGGAACCTATGGCCTTGAGGCCACATATAGTTTTCTATGTCCTTGGATACAGCCTTTTGACTGAGTCCATGTTTTACAGAAAAAAAAAAATTCTTTTATTAAGGGAATTTACTCATTGAAATTTGAATTTAGTCAAAGGGCTGCATTTGAGAACCTAAAGAGCCACATATGGTCTTGAAGCCACAGTTTCCCCACCCCCTTCTAATTTTTTTGGTATTCTTTCTTCATTAGCTATTCTGTTTTACGTTGCTTGTTTCTTTTTATTCAGGAACTCTTATAATCCTTGTGACCAGGACATTTTTTCTCTGAGTTCTGCTTTAACTTCTTGTGAAATTATAGAGGTTTACCCCCCTAGGACATTCTCATTCTAAAAATATTCCTTTATAGTATTTGATATTTTCTTTGTTTTGTTCATATCACCAGCCTCAGTGTCTCAGTTAGGGTCCTATGCTTAGTACAAATAACAATTTTGTGCTCCTGGAAGATGTGGGCAGGCCCTGCTTAATCTTGAGTATGGTGTCTAAGACTAGGCCCTACCTTTGGAAGGGAATTATTTGCTGTTGTCTTCTACTGTGGTTCAGAAACAGGATTCTAGAATGTTACGTTTTCATTTTTCTTTGCTGTGACCAAGATAATAGAGCTGCCCTATTACTGAGGATTTCTTTATGCCTCTGTGTTGGGCTCTACTCAAGGCCTCCCTCTTCCTTTCTTTTGCTGCCATAGTATACTGGGGCTGCTTCTTGTCTACTTTCATTTCAGGGCCTTCTCCAATAATCTCAGGGCTGTTTTGTACTATGCCTTTTGTACAATGCCTTCTTTTGTACTACATTCTAACGTATCTCTATTCTATGTTTCTGAGGAATTCTGGTAGTTTATTTTTATTTATTTATTGTATAGTTTTGGATTGGGTTGGGGGAGGCCAGGAATAAACATTTATGAAGTGACTACTATGTTCTAGGCACTGTGTTAAGTGTTTTTAAAATTTTACCTCATTAGATCCTCAAAACAACCCTGCAAAGTAAGTGCTAATATTACCCCAATTTTATATTTGAGGAAACTTAGGGAAGCAGAGGTTAAGTGACTTACCCAGGGTCATACAGCTAGTAAATGTCTTAGGATGAATTTGAATTCAGTTCTTTCCAACTATAGACCAAGAACTCTATTTGCTGTACCACCTAAATACCTAGCTTCCAAGAATTTGTAGTAGATTTCTTCCTTCCTTCCTTCCTTCCTTCCTTCCTTCCTTCCTTCCTTCCTTCCTTCCTTCCCTCCTTCCTTCCCTTCCCTTCCTTCTTTCATTTCATTCTCATTCTTTCCTACTTCCTTCCCCTCCTTTCCCCCTCCTTCCTTCCTTCTTTCCCTCTTTTCTTCCTTCCTTCCCTCCTTTCCTCTTTTACTCCCTCTTTTCTTTTTCTTCCCTCCTTCCTTTCTTCTTTCTTTTTTCCTCCCTGCCTTCCTCTCTCCCTCTTTCTTCCATGATTTCTTCCTTCTCTCCTTCTTTCTTTCCATTTGAATTTTTTGAGTTTTACTAGTGGTGGGAGATATGGACTCCTCTGGGTTCTAAGATGAGTCTATCTTCCCATAATTCCCAGTGGTTTTCTTCATCAAAACTTGTCTTGTTAGTAGGTCTATTAAAGCATAGTCTATTAGTCCTATACCAAAATCACAAACAGGTTAGATCTCCCCCCCCAAAAAAAAATCACATGGAAATTACACATGGGCTTATCTTTGCATTTTAAAATGGAACAGCTTCCAGGACTTTCCCCCCCATCCCACTTTTTTTAAACACTAGGGTAATAATTCTGGGATAGAAATCTGAGCCACTCCATTGACATGTATAGCTTAGGATCACAAAACAGTTTTCACATTGAATTCTATAAAAGTGAACATGAAGAGTAATTTTAAACCATTATATATTTCCAACTGGGTGAAGCGTTTTTTTTTTTTTTTTCTGCTGTCTCACTGAAATATTCATCTTCTTTGTGAATAAGGCGATGAGTGCTATTAAAGGAAAAAAATGCATAAAGAAAAATGTAGTCCATAAAATAAAATAAAAGGATGACTCATCCATTTCCCCACCTCCTTTCCTCTCCCTCCCTTTCTTGCGTTCTCCTTCCCCCTTCCTCTCTCTCAACTCTTCTCTCTCTCTCTCTCTCTCTGCCTTTTTCAAAATCAGTCTTGATTCTTTATCATAACTTTGAATTTTATGATGACCAAGTAAGAAAGTAACATAAAGAAAATTGTCAAAACCTATAAGAGACTGCCTAAAAGTTAGGCTATAGGAAGACAGCTAAATTCACACATACCTTTCAGGTACATTTACAAGTATATTCTATTTTATTTATTCAAATCTAATTGTCAAAGAAAATGTGTGACAAGAAAGTTAGCCTGTAACTATATATGCACATTTATTTGTGGGGTGTGTGTGTGTGTATGTGTATGTGTGTGTGTGCAAGTGTTTGCCTGGATAATGCTCCCCCCTCCCCCAGACATCCTTATCCATGAGCATGTGAAATTGATCATGCTTCTTAAAAGCCTTTGACAGTGGAGCACAAGCTTTGACATTTCCTATAGTTAAAAAGGCTTTGAGCATAGATGCAGACACAAACTTTGACTTCTGTGTGAGCAGCATATTTGCTAAATTCTTAGATCTCAATAAAAGGGCAAGACAATGACTGATAAATTTTGGTGTTCTAGTGACCTAGGGGGAAAAAGGCAGCTCTATTTTGTGCCCCCCCTTTTTCAATTCTAAAGTGATAGCAGAGTAACATAGAAGAAAACAAAAAGTCTAAGAAGCAGATGGTACAAATAACATAATAATTTATACTCTAAATATAAGATCTTTGCTTACAACCAACAAGTTCACATGCTTCTGGAGAAAAACTATAGCACATCTGTAATGCCATTTTTTTTTTTTGCTTTGTTTTTTTGGAAGGCAATTTGGGGTTAAGTTGCTTGCCCAAGGTCACACAGCTAGTTTTTGTGTTTATTGTCTGAGGCCAGATTTGAACTCAAGTCCTGCTGACTCCAGGGCCAGTGCTCTATTCACTACTCCACCTAGCCGCCGCTGTAATGCCATTCTTGTAATAAATTAAATCACAAGAAAGAAGTTGTAGCTAAATGGAAGATTAAAGAGAGAAATTAGAGCAAAAATAATAACTGATATTCATACAGTGGTTTATAATCTGCAAAGAAAGGTGGCATTTAGAAGATAGAAGTCTAGGTTTGGAAACCAGGAGACATAGTGTATAACCCCTGACTATAACCTAAACTAGACACCACATCCTAATTAAAAAGAAGTTCATGATCTCCTACAAGCCACTAATCTAGGAAGAGGTAGTAGAATATTAATTGCAGCTTTGTTTTTTGATAGTCCTGTGGCATTAGAGAGGACTCCTCCTGATAGGATATAGGGTTCCACTACTGGCCCTAGCTTCTATGACTAGGATCACAATGCAATACTCCTCTCATGTAGGTGCAGCTGTCAGTAGGTTAAATTCTTGTCCAGGGGCCCAATTTATATCTAAACAAATGTCAGTTGACCAGCCAGAGATGCCAGGGAAAAAAAGCCTCTTAGTGAGTTCAGATGCCAAGAATAATATGTAAAACAATGTGGATCAATTCAATGCTAACTTTTACTGTCAATCAATAGAGAGAACTGGGAGAGAAGAAAAGGAGAAGAAGAGAGAGAGAAGGGGAAAGGAAAAAAAGGGGCCCAATATACAGCTCAGAAAAACTAACACAGGTTAAAACTCACCAAAGGTTGGTGCTTCATTGGGGAACACAAAGAACTGGGTCCACTCAGCCAAGAAGGTGTGCTTCTGCTAGAAGAGAAAATCTGTTAAAATTGGTGGTGGGATATTTATACCTTCATTTTAGTGACTTCCCAGAGGTGGCTACCGTCCATGTCAGGATTCAGGGCACTCAGGATTTTTGTGGGGTACACAGGGAGAAAAACAAGCCAACTGTTGGAATGATACTATTTTGGGGCATTCAGCTGTACTAACCTTAAAATATTATTGTCAGTATTTTCCTATGCCTAGATTCCATAAGCTACAAGTTCTTTTAAGGGGAAACTGTCATGTTGGTCGCAAGACTATCAGGCCTAATCTTATAACAAACTTCTTTTATCTTCATTATTCATTTAATTTATTACAAAATGACAATATGAATGTATGCATATTCTCCAAGAGCATATGAACTTGTTGGTTATAAGACAATGATTTCATATTATTTCATTGCTATGTTGTCTATAGTATCTACTTCTTAGACTCTCTATCCCCTTCTATGTAACTCAGTAGTGGGTAACCCTCATGAAGTTGAATAACTGTAATCATGAATATGGTAGCAGAGTGCAACTTTCTGACAATGAGATCAATAGAAATATCCAATGGAAACAATTTAGTAGAAGGTGGAAATCCAGCATTCAGAAACTACAATGCAATGCTTTGTAGAGAACAGAGTACAATGGTGGAATCACTAGAGAACACTGATACCTTGCAAGTATTGAATATAACACTTGAAATGGCAACATATAAGTTCCATATATCCTGACATGAATGTTCAATTATATGCCCTTCCATGCATTCTTTCTAGTCAAATGCATTTTCTATGTGTGTACACACTACATATATATATATGTGTGTGTGTGTGTGTGTGTGTGTGTGTGTGTGCGTATATATATACACACAAACATATACACACACATATATGTATGCATGTATGTATGTATTTATTTGTTTGTTTGTTTTCTTGCAACACATATTCTGAGTATATGTGCCTTTTTCTATTAGTTTGTATGGTAAATAGTAGGAGATATAATCTACCTGAGGATGACAGAAACTTTCTTATTATTTAACTTTACTTGATTAAGAAAATTTCTTCTTTAGTTGACCAGTAAAAGAATATATATTGACAAGGGATCATGAGTTATGGTTCTGAGTGAGAACTGATCCACAAAATGCCTTAAAACTTGTACTTGGGGGTAAATTTCAGAAAACCCACAAAATGGTTGCAAGGGGGCTGAGTTTAACAACTTAGAATTACTTTCTTCAAAGCACCTTGTAAATTTGCTTTTTGAACAACTTTCATATAAGGAAACAATATTTTACAGAAAATATAGTGCTGGATTTACAGGCAGGAGACCTAGCTTTTGATCCCATCAGAGATACCTACTAGCTCATGTGGATCATAGGAAAATCACTTAGCCATGCAGTGTCAGCTTCCTTATCAGTAAAATGAGAATAATAATTGCTGTGGTGCCTATTTTAAGAGGTTGTAGTGATAAAAGTGCTTTTCAAATCTTAAAGCACAACTGTTATGAATTCAAAACATTCTTTTCAAGTACTTACAGAGTATCTTGTAGGTACTATGGTATATAAAGACAAATAAGGCACAAATGCCTCTCATGAAACTTTACTGGTCTAGGAGTCGGAATGATGTGGGGTCAAACCCTACCTCAGATCTTTATTGGTTGGATTGACCTAGTCTACTCATTTAACCTTTTTTATCTTTAATATTTTCATCTATAAAATGGCAATGAAAATAATGTTTACCTAACAGTATTGATATGTGAATCAAATGAGATAATGTATATAAACAATTCACAAACATTAAAGCAGTGTATTCATGTGAGCTACTAATATAATTAAGTCTAGTAGCAGAATATATTCTTATAGAGGGTTTGGCATCTAGTAGAACATTTACTTAAACTTCATGATATTATGAAGTCACTTTGAAAACAGGATTCTGTGTTCATAGCGTTTTTGATGGCAATCCTCCCCTCATTATTCCTGATTTCATGGGTTGAAATAAACATACATGTGTAACATTTAGCATTTTGATATCAGGGATTGTCTTTCACCTTTCTTTGTATCCCCAAAGCATAGTGCCTGAAACATAGAAGGTACACAATAGCTGGTTGCTGACTAATTTTTCTATATAGTGTTGCCTTTGGGTATAGCAGGACACACATCTGATGTGGAATATGGTTATCAGGGCTTCTGTATAAAATATCATAAACACAAATCAACACAGACAGAATAGACAAAAAGAGTGCCAACCACAACTGTTCTCCTCAGTTCTGCTCAGTCCCAGCTTGTGCTCCTCCTTTTATATCATCAATTCCTTCCTGTTATACCCACCTCTTATGCCCTTCCTGTTCCTGTCTTTGGCAGGTCTCTCCCCCTGTGGGATTCAGAGGTTCTATTTCTTTCTTTTTTTTTTTTTTTTAAAGCAATTGGGGTTAAGTAACTTGCTCAAGGTTACACGGCTAGTCATTTGATTTATGTGTGGGTGCTCATTTTCTGAGGCCGAGTCTGATCTCGGGTCATCCAAACTCCGAGGCCGGCGCTCTTACTCACTGCGCCACCTAGCCGCCCCTTTAGGGCAATTGGGGTTAAGTAACTTGCCCAAGGTTACAACGGCTAGGTTTTTGTTTGTGTGGATTAAGTGTCGGAGGCCAGCTCCGAACTCAGGTCCTTCTGATTCCAGGGCCGGCGCTCTATTCACTGCGCCACCTAGCCGCCCCTGTTCTATTTCTTAACAAAGACTTGATATAATCACAGGAAAACCTCAAAGAAATGTGGACTGAAACAAGGTGCTAAATAATTGAATAACTGAAACAAGGTGCTAAGCATTCATTTACTTGCTATTACATTGGGATATAGAAATCTATCTTGCCCTACAAAAAAGTAAAGGGTAGGCATATAAGAGGGGGCATTCTACTGAAAAGAGGGCAGACTGGGGGATGGAATAATCAGAATGCATGCCATCTTGGGGTAGTCAGGGGGGAGAGATGAGGAGAAAATTTGTAACTCAAAATCTTGTGAAAATGAATGTTAAAAATAAAACAAAAATTAATTAATAAAAAATAAATGTACTAATATTTCTTTGAACACCTCAGGGTTGTTAATCCCTATTACACCACTAAAGTCTTGAGAGGGAGATTAGTCTCATGGGCTACCTCAGTTCCTATAAGAAAATTCTTTCTTTTTTTTTTTTTTAATTTTTTTAAAGCAATTGGGGTTAAGTAACTTGCTCAAGGTTACACGGCTAGTCATTTGATTTATGCGTGGGTGCTCATTTTCTGAGGCCGGATCTAATCTTGGGTCATCCAAACTCCGAGGCCGGCACTCTTACTCACTGCGCCACCTAGCCGCCCCTTTAGGGCAATTGGGGTTAAGTAACTTGCCCAAGGTTACACGGCTAGGTTTTTGTTTGTGCGGATTAGGTGTCGGAGGCCGGCTCCGAACTCAGGTCCTTCTGATTCCAGGGCCGGTGCTCTATTCACTGCGCCACCTAGCCGCCCCGGAAAATTATTTCTAAAGCATATAGTATAATGCTGGCATATAGTAGACACTTAATAAATGCATGTTTACCTTCCTTTTTTCCTTCCTTCCTTCCTTCCTTCTTTCCTTCCTTCCTTTCTTCCTTCCTCCCTCCCTTCCTCTATCCCCTCCTTCTCTTATTAATTTTGAATCTTGGAGACTCCATTGGATCCTTTTGCATTTCCACCACCAAAATAACCCTTTGCTTCACTCTGAAATTGAAAATTTCTGCATGATGAGATGTTATGTACCAGAGATACTAAGCAGGAACTAGTTTATCTGTAGCTCAAACTGACATAGCTGTAGCAACCATTCAAAATACAGATTTCTCTAGGGCTACTCATGTCTTTTCAGTAGTCTTTTTAAATGGTTTCTCTTTCTTTCCTTCCTTCTTTCCTTCCCCACAACAGGTCTATCAAGTTAAATTCCAAAACCTGTTTGCTCTGGTTTCCCCAGACTCTTACTTTTCATGGCTTCACTGCTAGACTGGCTATAATACCTGACCTGAATTCCTGGATGTCCTGATCCCCATGGCTTAAAATTCCAAGTTAGAGACTCTACTCTCTGCATCCAGGATGCAAAAGGGTAAAGGAAAATGTTATTACTGCAATTCCTTTTCTTGGGGCCATATGGTCCAGAAGGAGGGGATAGAGAAGCAGCATTCAGGTCCTCCTCTGTTATTGCATGCTATTGGTAAAGGTATCTATCATCACACAGAAGTCATGGAATTTCTGAGTGGTTATTTTTAAAAACATACTTAGTTGTGGCTATATAACCAATGGAAAAAAGACTGCATAAAATTATGTGGCAGGGAAGAGGTGAAAGGAATAAGCATTTATTAAGTGCTTACTTTGTGCCACGTACTGTGCTAAGTTTTTTACAAATATTATCTCATTTAGTAGTAAACCAATATAGAATCTTTATGCATGCCCCAGTCCTTCAGTGTCCCACAAAAAGGTCCCCTAGTTTCTTTCATGTGACTGATGCTTTCTCACATGACTCCAATTCCCTTTTATGCAATTCAAGCTAGTTTTTCCTTAAAAACAATAGATAGATAATACCATCCTCAAGACTTGTCATAGGACAATAGAGGCTCAAGTTGATTTTATTTCCTGGTTCTTAAAGTACAAACAGAAACAAAGAACTCTAGTTGCTCACTCTCTCTTGTGCTTAGATGGCAGACCTCGATAGGTAACTCAGGCAAGAAAGCTTTGCTTAGCTAAATCAACCCAGGATGTTCTAGACACATATCATTATTTAATTTTCATCTCCTATAACTTGGAATGATATCCAAAGGGCTATAAATAAAGGAGGTTTATTTATGTGAAAGCACATAGACCTTTTACTGTAGCCATGGGGCTGAGTAAAAAGATAAGGATATTGGTGTTGGGGGTGGGGGTAAGATTATATAGACAGAATGCTATACAGTCTGTTCAGGATGAGGCTATAGTTTTAGAGTTTTTATGTTTAAACATTAAGGACAGGATGAGGGGGAATTTTATGATAAGAATTTTAGGGTTATGTGGTTGTTTAAAGATTAAGGACAAGGGGATGTAGGATAAGGGATATATAAGCAATTCTTTTGGTACAACTTAAGGAGAAGTTATATAATATTTTAATATAAGTGAAGAAGGACATTAGGACACCCTCAAGTTATAGAATAAGCTATGGAATGAGTCTCACCCATAGGAGGGGCCTCAAAAAATACTGGAAAAGCAGCCCTATATTTTCTTCTTTACCCCTAGGATACAATTTGTATCCATATCATTATTACTTGTGTGGCCTTTCGAAAATCACTTAACTCCCTATGGCTTTTTTTTCCACTTGGCAAAATAGTTAGATTGATTTTGTAATCTTGTGTTTCTATAAGTCTCTCAGTATTTAGATATTAATATAGAAAATAAATGAAGCAGGAAGAGATTGAGATTATTCTGGGGGCCAAATGGTGACCTTTTTTGCCTCCTAGTACAGGGATTTTTCTGCTCATGATCTTCTTGTGAAAATTGAAATCCCATAGAAACTCATAGAGAAAAATAGCTGTGGAAAGTTTAATGGATTCAGCATGTCATTGAACACATAATTTAAGAATTTTTAAAAATCAATACTATTAATGAATCTTCATATCATCCCAAGTATATACAGATATACAAGTTAAGAAAAGTACTATAAAATAAATAAAATGTATACTTATGTAAGAAGAATAAAATTTCATTTCCTGAATTTTCTTAAAGAAAAGTTTTTATCACTTAGAAAACTCTAAGTGGAGGGCAGAGCCAAGATGGAGGAAAGGAAGCAGTAACCTCCCTGAGCTCCTCCATCACTAAGTCTCAAAGGGTGAATCTGAGCAGATTCCAGAGTGACAGAGCCCAGTGGAAGACAGAGTGTGGCAGAATCCAGCCCAGAAGGTTGCCCAGTGTCGTGGCAGAATCCAGCCCAGGAGGTTGCCCAGTGTGTCTGCACAGGTCGAACGGAGAGCGTGTGGGGTCTGCACAGCTCAGACCTAAGAGCAGACAAGCAGACTACACCAGAGAGAGAAAAAGCCCCAGCCTACAGACTTACCAAAGAAGAATCGCAGTCATCTCGCAGAGGGAACGGATCATTGGATCCAGGTAGGAGAGTCGGACCCCCAGTGGAGAGAGTGGCTTTTCAGGCACCATTCAGCCCCCAGCCTGGAAGTTTAGAAACTGCCTGCCTGTATAATACAGGGGCTGGAATGGCAAAGTAAATTCTAGCTGCTCTGATCCTCCCATCCCTCCTTCATGAAGCAGAAAACCCAAAGATAAGTCTCCCACCCAGATTGAAATCCCAAGTTAATGGAAATAGCCTCAGGCTTGAGAATCTCCAAGAAGGGGTGTAACTGAGAGAGCCAGGAGTCTGAAGAGAAGAGAGGGTGGGGTCCCAACAAGCCCCACCTCACCTCACCAACAAAAGCCTACTTATAGCCCAGGGGTATAGAGGCAGAAATCTGAAGTGGTCAGACTCATCCCCACCTACACATCTACATTCCTCACTGACTTCCCTGACTTAGCCAAAAACTAGCCACCCAGAGGTATTCAAAGTCAAGGATCAGGCCCCAAACTCATAGCCTGAGACACTAAGAAACAGGAAGTCACAATGGGAAGGAAGGAAGTTGAAAAGGAGAAGGGGAAGGCAAGAAAGTCTATTACAGCATACTATGCAGGGCAAGAACAACAAAACACACAGGACAATATAGACTTTCTGCCCACACCAGAGACCACAGAAGGAAACATGATCTGGTCTCAAGCCCAAATAGCATTCCTGGAGGAGCTTAAGAAAAATTTTAAAGACAAAATCAGGGAGGCAGTGACCAACTTGGAAAAAGAAAATACCTCCCTAAAAAAGGAACTTCAAAAACTAACTGAAGACCATAATTCACTAAAAATTAGATACAATCAAACTGAAACTCAGAACTGTATGGTGCAACAGGAGTCAATCAAAAAAAAAAACGATCGAAAAATTGGAAGAAAATGTAAAATATCTCACTGGAAAAATAACTGACCTAGAGAACAGATTCAGGAGAGACAACTTAAGAATTATTGGTCTACCAGAAAGCCATGATGAAAAAAGCAGTCTAGACAACATCCTCCAAGAGATTGTCAAAGAAAACTGTCCTGAGGTCCTGGAATCAGAAGATAAAATAGCTATCGATAGAATTCACCAGACTCCTCCTGAGAGAGATCCCAAACTGAAAACTCCAAGAAATATAGTAGCCAAATTCCAGAATTACAAGATTAAAGAAAAAATTCTATAAGCAGCCAAAAAGAAACAATTCAAATATCGAGGAACTACAGTTAGGATCACACAGGACCTAGCAGCTTCTACATTAAAAGAGTGGAGGGACTGGAATTTGATATTTTATAGGGCAAGAGAGCTAGGACTACAACCAAGGATTAACTACCTGGAAAAACTGAGCATAATCTTTCAGGCAAGGAGATGGACGTTTAATGAAATAAGGGAATTCCAGACTTTCCTGATGAAAAAGCCAGATCGAAATGGAAAATTTGATCTCTAATTACAAGACTCCAGAAGGACATAAAAAGGTAAACAAGGGAAACACAGACTCACACATGCATAAGTGCACACACCCACACCTACAAACACACGCTCATTACTTGGGATGCAACAAGAGCAAAATGTTCACATCGGTATATGTGGAGCTGATAACTGTCAATATTCAAAATCTTTATGATTATCATGACCTTCAAAAGGGTTATACTTAGATAGAGGGTGTGGTATGAATGAACTAACCTGAAGTCCAAAAAAAAAAAGACTATTAAGTGGATCAAAGGGAATGTAATGGGAAAAAGGAAAGGACGAACTAGGAAAAGCTAAAATATGCCATCTGAAGAGGCTTCAAAACACGCTATAGAAGAGGGGAAAGAAAGAGGGAGAAGAACATCATTTAAACACTATTCTCACTGGTTCTGGTTCAAAGAGAGATCAAATTAATCAGTGAAGTTTAAAATTCTAATGTAAATAGACACATAAATTCATTAAATAGAGGAAAAGGAGGGAGGGAGAGGAGCACTGTTTGAAATTTACTCTCATTGATTTGGAATCAAATGGGGAGTAATTTACTCTGATAAGTACAAAAATTTATTGTGTCCTATAGATAGTGGAAGGATAAGGGGGGGCGGTGAAAAGGAGGAGACTAAAGGGGGTAATAAGAAGGGAGGGAAATAGTAGTAAATGGAGAGGGTAGGTTAAGAAGGGGGGGTCAATGGGTGGGAACTCTGAGGGAGGGGGCAGTCAAAAGGGAAAACTTCAAGGATGGGAAGGGAGAAGGAAGAAACAAAAACATAAACAGGGGAGGGAACAGTATGGAGGGAAAGAGACAGATAGTAATCATTACTGTGAATGTGAATGGGATGAAGTCTCCCATAAAACAGAGGCGGATAGCAGAATGGATGAAAAACCATAATCCTACAATATGCTGTCTTCAAGAAACACATTTGAAACAAAGGGCTACCCACAGGATAAAGGTAAAAGGTTGGAGTAAAATTTATTATGCCTCAGCTAAAGTAAAAAAAAGCAGGGGTAGCAATATGTATCTCAGATAAAGCAAAAGCAAAAATAGATCTAATTAAAAGAGATAAGGAAGGAAACTATATCCTACTAAAAGGCACCATTGAGAATGAAGCAATATCACTACTTAATATATATGCACAAAGTGGTATAGCATCCAAATTCCTAGAGGAGAAGTTAAAGGAATTAGAGGAAGAAATAGATAGCAAAACTATACTGGTGGGGGATCTTAATCTCCCCCTCTCTGAACTCGATAAATCTAACCTCAAAATAAACAAGAAAGAAGTTAAGGAGGTGTATAGAATCTGAGAGACACTAGATATGATGGATCACTGGAGAAAACTGAATGGGGATAAAAAGGAATTTACTTTCTTCTCAGCAGTACATGGTACATACTCAAAAATAGACCATGTACTAGGGCATAAAAATCTCACAATCCAGTGCAAAAAGGCAGAAATATTAAATGCATCATTCTCAGATCATGATGCAATAAAAATTATATGCAATAAAGGGCCAGGGAAAGATAGACTAAAAACTAATTGGAAATTAAACAATTTAATCCTAAAGAATGGATGGGTCAAACAAGAAATTATAGAAACAATCAATAATTTCATTCAAGAGAATGATAATAATGAAACAACATACCAAAATTTGTGGGATGCACTAAAGGCAGTTCTCAGGGGAAGTTTTATATCCCTGAGTGCATACTTAATTAAAGCAGAGAGAAGGGAGGTCAATGAATTGGACATGCAATTGAAAAAGCTAGAAAAAGAACAAATTGAAAATCCCCAATTTAGTACTAAATTAGAAATATTGAAAACCAAAGGAGAGATTAATAAAATTGAAATTAAGAAAACTATTGAATTAATAAATAAAATTAAGAGCTGGTTTTATGAAAAAAATCAACAAAATTGATAGTCCCTTAGTCAATATGATAAAAATAAGAAAGAAGAAAACCAAATTATGAGTATCAAAAATAAAAAGGGTGAATCTACCTCTAATGGAGAAGAAATAAAAAAATAATGAGGAATTATTTTTCCCAATTGTATGCATATAAATATGACAATCTTAGTGAAATGGATGAATACTTTCAAAATCATAAGTTGTCCAGATTACCTGAAGAGTAAGTGAATTACCTAAATAACTCCATCTCAGAAAAAGAAGTCAAACAAGCCATCAATGAACTCCCTAGGAAAAAATCTCCAGGGCCAGATGAGTTCACTAGTGAATTCTATCAAACATTTAAAGAACAATTGATTCCAATACTCTGCAAACTATTTGGGAAAATTAGTGAAGAAGGAGTCCTACCAAACTCTTTCTATGACACAAATATGGTACTGATTCCTAAATAAGGAAGAGATAAAACAGAGAAAGAAAATTATAGACCAATCTCCCTCATGAATTTTGACGCAAAAATTCTAAATAAAATATTAGCCAAAAGACTTCAACAACTTATCAGAAAAATAACACACTCTGATCAGGCAGGATTCATTCCATGAATGCAAGGATGGTTTAATATTAGGAAAACCAGCAGTATAATTGAGCATGTCAACAATAAAACTAGCAGAAACCACACGATCATCTCAATAGATGCAGAAAAGGCTTTTGACAAAGTACAACATCCATTCCTATTAAAAACACTAGAAAGTATCTAAATAAATGGAGCCTTCCTTAAAATAGTTGATAGCATCTATTTAAAACCATCAGCAAGTATTATATGCATGGGGATAAACTAGAATCCTTTCCATTAAGATCAGGAGTGAAACAAGGGTGTCCACTATCACCCCTCTTATTCAATCTGGTACTAGAAACACTAGTAGTAGCAATTACAGAAGAAAAAGAAATCAAAGGAATCAAATTAGGCAAATAAGTGAACAAGCAATCACTCTTTGCAGATGATATGATGATATACTTAGAGAATCCTAGAGAATCAAGTAAAAAACTACTTGAGACAATAAATGAATTTGGCAAAGTTGCAGGATATAAAATAAACCCACATAAATCCTCAGCATTCCTGGACATCTCTAATGAAACTCAACAGCAAGACATAGAAAGAGAAATCCCATTTAAAGTCACTGTAGACATTATAAAATATTTGGGATTCTACTTGCCAAAACAAACCCAGAATCTATATGATCACAACTACAAAACACTTCTCACACAAATAACAACAGATCTAAATAGTTGGAAAAATATCAATTGCTCGTGGCTGGGTCGAGCTAATATAATAAAAATGACAATTTTACCCAAATTAAATTATATATTTAGTGCCATACCAATCAATTTACCAAAAAACTACTTTGTAGAGTTAGACAAAATAATAACAAAATTTATTTGGAAAAACAAACGGTCTAGAATATCAAGGGAATTAATGAAAAGAAATGCTAGGGAAGGTGGACTAGCTATGCCAGATCTTAATCTGTATTATACAGTAGCAGTCATCAAAACTGCTTGGTACTGGCAGAGGTGTAGAGTAGTGGATCAATGGAATAGATTAGGTGCAGGAGACCCAGCAGTTAATGAATATAGTAATCTATTGTGCGATAAACCCACAGACCCCAGTTTTTGGGATAAGAATGCACTGTTTGTCAAAAACTGCTGGGAAAACTGGAATACAGTATGGCAGAAAGTGGGTATAGATCACTGTCTAACACCATATACCAAAATCAAGTCTAAATGGGTGCATGATCTAGGTGTAAAGGATGACACTGTAAGCAATTTGGGAAAGCAAGGAATAGTTTACCTGACAGATCTGTGGAGAGGGGAAGACTTTAGGACCAAACAAGAATTAGAGAGCATTATAAAAGGCAAAATGGATAATTTTGATTGCATTAAATTGAAAAGCTTCTGCACAAAGCCAATGTAACCAAGATCAAGAGGGAGGTGGGAAATTGGGAAAGAATTTTTACAACTTGTGTCTCTGATAAAGGACTCATTTCTAAAATTTATAGAGAATTGAGTCAAATCTATATGAATACAAGTCATTCCCCAATTGATAAATGGTCAAAGGATATGAACAGGCAGTTTTCAGAGAAAGAAATTAAAGATATTTATAAACATATGAAGAAATGCTCTAAATCACTATTGATTAGAGAAATGCAAATCAAAACAACTCTGAGATACCACATCTCTCCAGTCAGATTGGGTAAGATGACAAAACAAGAAAGTGACAAATGCTGGAGAGGATGTGGACAAATTGGAACACTAATACATTGCTGGTGGAGTTGTGAACTTATCCAACCATTCTGGAGAGCAATCTGGAATTATGCCCAAAGGATTATAAATAATTTCATACCCTTTGACCCAGCCATACCACTTCTAGGGTTATATCCCAAAGAGATCATAGAAGTGGGAGGAAGACCCATATGTACAAAAATATTTTAGCAGCCCTTTTTGTGGTTGCAAAGAATTGGAAACTAAAGGGGTGCCCATCAATTGGGGAATGCCTAAACAAGCTGTGGTATATGAATGCAATGGAATATTATTGTGCTGTAAGAAACGGGGAGGTGATGGATTTCATAATTACCTGGAGAGACTTATACAAACTGATGCTGAGTGAGAAGAGTAGAATCAGAAGAAATTTGTATACAATCACGGACATACCATATCTGTGATGACCAGCTATGACAGACTGGACTCTT